>JAPWTK010000511.1:0-50000 GCA_029963805.1 Aromia moschata | reverse complement strand
GGGGGGGGGGGGGGGGGGGGGGGGGGAGGGGGGGGGGAGGGGGGGGGAGGGGGGGGGGGGGGGGGGGGGGGGGGGGGGGGGAGGGGGGGGGGGGGGGGGGGGGGGGGGGGGGGGGGGGGGGGAGGAGGGGGGGAGGAGGGGGAGGGGGGGGGGGGGGGGGGGGGGGGGGGGGGGGGGGGGGAGGAGGAGGGGGGGGGGGGGAGGGGGGGAGGAGGGGGAGGGGGGGGGGGGGGGGGGGGGGAGGAGGGGGGGGGGGGGGGGGGGGGGGGGGGGGGGGGGGGGGGGGGGGGGGGGGGGGGGGGGGGGGGGGGGGGGGGGGGGGGGGGGGGGGGGGGGGGGGGGGGGGGGGGGGGGGGGGGGGGGGGGGGGGGGGGGGGGGGGGGGGGGGGGGGGGGGGGGGGGGGGGGGGCCCCATGTTTCGTCGCCAGTGATAACATTATCAAGAAAGTCCTCATCTGTTTGAGTCGCATTCACGACTTCCTCGCAAATTTGCTTGCGCGTCATCTTTTGATCTTCAATCAGGACTTTTGGAACGAGCTTCGCATAAATCTTTCTCGGATGATATGAAAGCTTCCAGTAATGATGCGCCGAACGTTACCGTAGGACATTCCCAGTTGGTCAGCTACCAGACGAACAGATAACCGTCGATCAGAGTCCAAAAGAGCTTTGACCTCACCTGTCGACGGGCGGCCGACGCGGTGGTCGTCTTCCACGAGGTCCTCCCTCCCGGAACAATTTGTTCCACTCAAATACTATACAATACAAATACAGAATAAGAATACAAATACGAATACGAATACGAATACTATACAAATAGTTGAGCGACTATTATAGGCCTCCTTGACCAAATCAAAGGTTAGCCGTTTTTTTTTTTAAGTTTAACGCAAAATTTAATAGCGTAACGCTGCTCTAAATTTCGCTCCATCTTAGGCTTCGACACCTCGAATGACAGGGTCCACAAAAACACACGTCTCTCCTCAACAAAGCCCGCAGGCGACTAAATAAAATATGAGGCTGTCCTCCTAACCCCTTCACCGCGCCAACCGGCCGTTTCTTGCTCCCTTCGCGCTACATAAAATCAGTCCTACTACTTGGCTCAGACCCTGTATATACAGTAAGCGCAGCATAATGTGCATGTACATAGGTGGCTATTAACAACATATTAAATGATACATTTTTATGTCATAGTTAGGCGAATTTACTTTAAGCCGGCGGGGCTTGGTTTTAATGGGGTGTTTTGCGGAAATCTAAAGAGCAACATTGCGCGAATCGTAGCTCAGGTCAGAGTCAGGCTCAGGTCACTATTATTGCAAAGCGATACACAGAAAATACATCAGAATACATTAGTGATAAACGATATTCGAATAAACGTACTATGAAGCGTACTATTACACGACGGTATTTAGGTGGTGTAATGTCAGTGGTCACGAAAAATGAAACTTGTAGGGTGGTTAATTAAAAGATAATTCACGGGGGCGCGACTCCGCTTTATTTTCTCTCTGGGTGGGTGAAAAGTTACAACACAAGAATAAAATACAAAAAAACCGATTAAAATTAACGTAGGACTATCAACGGGAAAAAACAGTGGAACACGACCGTACAAAAACAGTGCGTATCCAAAAGGGTTAAGAGTGCATGCACATGGACTCTACGAATGCTAATTCCCTACTAATCTATTTACGCGGTCAGGTAGCGTTAGCTCTATTCGCACGGTAACACATATATGAGTCATCCGCTGGTGTCTTTAGGTAAGTGTAGAGAGCCTCAAGGAAAGCGCGGGAAAACAATACAAGGGCCCGGGGTGTACTTAGTATTAAATTTTGCTACAAACTTAAAAGGACTTACCAATTAAAACCCGAAATAATGACCCGAGTCCGCCTCTGTTGAGATTCGCCGAAATCTGACGTAATCACCATGTTCATGTTAGTAGCATCTGCGCATGTCAAATTCAACTGCGCCAGCACTCGGAGACTAGACTGTTGTCGTTTGGTTAATTTTATATTAGTATGCGAATAGTTGTTCGAAGGAGATATACTAGCGTATGTGTTTTATCTTACACACATACATACGTAAAATCATTGGCAAATGACAATATTGTATAATAATTTTTCGTTAAACATGGCTTTAATATCCCTTACTAGGCTAGAACAAAAGTCTCGGATACCGACCGTCTTCCAGGCGGCCGCGTATTGGCATCCCGTATTCCAGGTGGCAGTGGCTCGGCCAGCGGGGCGGGGGCCGGGACGACTGCGACACGAAACAGGTTCCGTATTTACACCGGAGTCTCCAAAATTTGGCCCTCCAAAATTCGTTTACCCTCCACAATTTGGCGAAAAATCCCTCCGCAATTCGGCGTTTTTCTATCCCCCACTATTACCACGAGCTTTTTGCTCCTGTGCGGCGCGCTATTTGAAATCCTTGCAACATTAGTTTATTGAATAGGAAGCAGAATTATATTTAAAAACGCGATATTCCTTTATATTATGGGATCCTTTATGTGTATTTATAGAACCCTTACAATTTTTGGCTCCATTACTAAAAATTTACTAAAAATTTGGTCCGTGCACTCCTACGTACATTTTTCACGCCGGCAAAACAACAAATAAGTACAGCCTCACTTGACAGTAAGCACCAATGCCGTGACTTTTCAGTGGCTGTGGTGGGGTACCTCTTGAAGCCAAATTCTGGAGACATTCTGTTCCCGAGCTACGCCGAATTTTGGAGACTCCAGTGTATTTAGCCCTTTGAAGGTCACGCGCCTGTAATTGTGCATTACTGATTGTAATACTTAATTGATATTATAACGATGGTTAAAACGCCAGCCCCATTTACTTGTCAATTAAAAAAAATTGTGCAGGGTTTTCCAGATTTGAAGTGTTAAAGCTACCACTGTGTATTGTGAAATATGTAAGTGTTACTTACATGTTTACAGAAAAGGACAATGTGAAAAGCACGTAAAGTCGCTGAAACACCGAGAAAATAAAAGAAATGGAATCCCAAGAAGTGAATTCCTATATGAGGACGACGAGGTGTAAGAGTGTGACAACAGATGCGGGAAAAGTAAGAGAAAACAATATTACTTAGTAAGTCACTAAGTAATATTGTCATTCACTGCAGCATGCATGCTCAAGTTCGACCCTGGCATGTACCATTTGGTTCTAGCCCTATCCCTTACAGACCGACCACCAAAATACCATTTATAGTCCTATTTTTAATTGAAAATGATAAATACGCCTGTGGAACAAAAAAAGCGGTGCAACTTTATGATTCCATGGACGTGCATATATCTTTTATAAATTCGAAAATTGTGAAATAATTTTTTCATTCAAATCAATATAGGAGATTAAATTAGCCTGCATACAAAACTCTTAATATATGCAATATAATTTGCTGTAAATAATGCTCATTTAGCCAGACAATCTCAAAAAATTGTCTGTGTTAATAAACCTAGCTGAAATACACGTCACTGGCGTCTTAAACAAGTCAGAATTACTAATGTCATAAATCATTTTAACGACGTCGTAAAAATTTTATGGCACAGTGGACCGAATAAGTATTTAAGGAATGTATTAGATAATACAAAGCACAATAGTATACTGGATCGGCATTCCAGTTGCCGGCACGGCACGGGCGTTGCCGGCTCTTCTAAATTTTCTTAAGTATAGTAACATACATAAAGTTGTTTGAATTTATAATTATTTTTTCCAGCAATTTTAAACGCTTTATTTTAATGCTAACTAATAAATTTATATCTATGTATTTTTTTTTAAATATTTCCAAACTAGCTTTCTAAGAACGTCACGAACTAACAGTTTACTGAAGTATGAAGTATATTTGTATAGTGAGCTTAGCAATTTTAGAAAATATATCTGACAACCATGCTTTTTTCTACCTATTTTCAATTGAGAATGGAAATAGAATAATTATTTGAACTTTTCGTCAATGTGATAAATATCCATTTTTATTTTTATGAATGTATGTAGTGCTTCTACAATACGCTCGTAATAACGCACTTTTCTAATCAGGCACTAGACTAGAATAAAAATAAAATGATATTTCAAATTTTAACTCAAACAGCCCTACCGACAAACCGGATGCCTTTCATACGCCTGCGCTAGCGACTTGATCGCCATTGGTTCTCACCTCATGTTTACATCTGTCCAATAAAGAAGTTAAATTATCAATTGCCCCTTCATTCGGCTATGTACGCATTAGGGTGCCGCTTACTGTATAAAGGTAAAACAGCATACACTCGTTTCCCTCTTAAGTCACCTTCGCTTAATTCACATTTCCTCTTATTTCACCACGTTTTTTCCCTATTATGTCACGAAACAGTCCCTCTTAAGTCGCCGCCTGTAAAAGTTTTAGAACTACGTTTGGAAATTGGATTCTCGCATGAATATGTACAATTTTTATTGAAAAAAATAATTGTGTAATACATTAAATATAGACACCTAACCTTTTAAAATTGGTTAGGTGTCTTTTTAAAATATATAACCTTTAAAATATTCATTCAAGTCGAAAATTGAACTTTGTCACGCACGACTGGGTATACTTACGTTGATTTTTTCGTTCAGCTGGCTAATTTTTCATTATAACGTGCTGTGGTATATCTCTGAATATTTCTTTTTTGCAATTAGTAACACGAAAAAATTGAGGCTATGATTGCGACTTAAGAGAGAATAAATTTCGCGACTTAAGGGAGAAGATGATGTACGGATTTGGTGACTTAAGAGGGAATCGAGTTTATTTTATATAACAACGAACGTTTTGCCTATACATAGGTAAAACTACCATATATTTAATACTCTATATTGCTGGTGCCCGTAAGTGGAGGTGTCACAGGGGTAAGTGAGACAGCAAATGACTACTTGACCTGTTGTGTGCAAGCGTCACGAACACAAAACATCTAAATAGAAGAAGGGCAATCTCCATAGATAAGGAAGGAAACACGCATCGGGACCACCATATATACCGGTGGCCAGTTTTTCATAATACGCATGCGCGAATTAATTAAAGAATTAATTAAATTACATGTATATTTTTATTCTTTTTCATGCACATCTTATTATGTTCTTGTAATATACTAATCATTTATGGGTTAGATAAGTAATTTAAGTACAGTATTTACTTACCAATAAGTAGAATAATTTATATTATATCCTTAAATGCCAATCACAAAAGAAATAATAGTTTTATCACAAAATAATGAACAAAATAATTTGATGCGAATCAAAATTTTCCATTAGGGACGCTTCCTAAAACAACAACAATCAAAGTTTAAATTAAAATGCTGCGTTTCTATTGGATATGGATCGCCTAGGCAAATAGACCTATGGGATTGCCGCCACCGATATCATGCGGCCATTTCGTTATTTATAAGTTTTCCCCAGATTTGGGGAATTATAAAAAATATGCCAACTTCAAAGTCAATTATTTAATCTCTGAAAAGTATTATTATTGTAATTATTATTATTCAAAATGCCTAGTTTGACTTACTTTACTTTATTTAATGCATGTAAGGGGATATATCTAACATAACGAAATATCCCGTCAGAGTGTTGCTGAAATTATTACGACTTAAGGTGCATCTGGCAACATTGCACTGATAGCGTGTTGCGAGGTCGTGAATGCTAGTTTCACCCCGTGCGAATAGGCTTGGTAAAGAAAGGGTTAAGGTATGTCTACACCTGTGCCCTTTCGTGTTCAACTTGCACTTTTTCTTGCGATTCATCTTGCCTCTAATGGATGCCTTTTGTTGAATGCATGAAACACATGCAGCTACAAAATTACAATTGAACTTTATTTGGACATCAACTAAATACGGTAGTTTAAAAATAGTAACGTTCTTGGCGAGTACTAATATCGAATGAGAGAAACCACATCACGATAGCCGTCCAATTGAGTCAGCGGATTCCAACCTTAACCCAAACAACAGTAAATTGCGCTAAGGTCGGTCGCTGCTCGGAGTTGCAAATCCATAACTAACATTTTACAACTTAAACCTATTAAACCTTAAAGTTAGTAGGCTGTTACAGTTTTAAAATAACTGCGCAGAAATATATCTATCGGATGCTACTTTGCTCGTGGGTGTTAGTGCAACTTTTCTAATAATCAAAAAATGAAAAGAAAACGGAATAAACGATGGCGTGTATGCAAGCGTGATGAAAGAGATATTTGAAATGTCATTTGTAATTTTGAAATTATGAAAGAATTGGAATTAGGAAAGAATTGCGTCCTGTTTAGGAAATTTTACACGCTGTCCTGAACTTTTACAAGTTTCTGAAGCTTGTAAATCAATAAAATCAATAAAAAGTGGCTTGTAAATCAATAAAAAGTAGCGTTTCTTCTGGACGACATAATTAAACGCAAGGTATAACGCACGAAAATCCACTAGCCTTGGAACTACATTCCTCATGGGCAAAGAGGTTCATGGCACTTCAGGGCTGTCGTTGCGCTTGTAGAATGCCATCGTTCAACTCGTCTAGCGCATGCGTTAGTTGCATTCTTCACTTACATCTGAGGCATGAGTTAGATCAGGCCTCTCCAACACGAGCACTCGGTGCCAGCGCGCACTCGTGCTGCACTTCGCAGCACCGGTGCCTGTCCACTGCCTTCCTCACTCGTCCGCAGCACAGCCGCCTTTGCGCGACAGAGACAGACAGCATCATATTCGTGCATTCAATTCCCAGCGCTTGGCCGGCGCTCGCCAACTAGGCGAGCAGCAATAGCACAGGAGTTGGAGAGGAATGTGTTAGATGCAAGATGATAACGTACTACGCACGCGAAAAAGGTACAAGTGTAGACGTACCATTATGATGATATTCTTGATGACGTCATTATCACGATACCCTGCTTTATATTTTTATGTACCCTGTATCGTGGATCGTGGTCAGTTCTAATATTCTTATATATTTGGTGGGGCGTGTTTTTTAAATAGCGTGAAGAGCGGATCGAATTAGTTTAACTAGCGTTAAATACAGTGTTTAAATAGTTCAAATTGCTGTTTGCGTTATTTAAAAACACCCATTATTTTTGATACCGTTGATGAAACTGGATCAAATGGGAGGTCGCGAAAAATTCTTATTTCTGTCAAATCAAATGTCAACGTGATGTCAAATATTTTATGCTGTCAATAGTGTTAATGTTGAGTGAAGCTTTCTTGGGTATTTTCGTATTTTGTGCTATAAAAAATTAGTTTACAAAAAACTGGAATCTATGGAGAGAAATGTGACAGTTCCGAAGTTTGTTCTGTAAATTCAGAAAAAATTTTACAGGAAATACCTATGTCTGACATGGTTTAAAATTACAGTTTTAATTTTGATTTAACCCAATTATTTGAATCTCCATAGTTTTATACCAAGGACTTCAGCAGACCGTTTTGTAGGTATTGTACCAATTTCTTTATTTTAAATGTAAAATTCTAGTAAAACTAAGAAAGTTAAATAAATAAATGGCTGTCATAAATTTCCATTGGTATAAACATTTAAGGTTAGTATAATTAATGTTACTTGTAGAGAATATGGTGTAATTTTTGTACTAGTTTAATATTTGAGAAACATCTAAGAGAGGAATGTATAATATATCTAAATAACGTAAGATAAATTTGACATAATTTTAAATCAAAAATATATTTTGCACTTCGGTTTGCCAGATTTTAAAAATATAAAATCGGGCCGCGTGAGGAAATTGAATCTGGGACAGGGTAGAGTTAGAAATGTATACAATAGGTAAATTTTAACACAAAAAATAATTATTTTATTACAAAAATAATATATTTAGATCTTTTACTATTTATTGTTACTTTTCACTTCTAACAGCCTCTTCCTTCCTTGAATACTAGAATTTTAGGTAAATTTTCAGAACATGGACTTTGACAATATTTTTTTTGTGACGTGTAGTATACACTATTAGAAGTAGTTTGCGACTTGTTAAACTTTGTGTAAATGCCTAACTCGTGTTTTACAGGGTGCCTCCTAACCTCTGTGACAAAATGATAGAGGTGAATCATCACAGAAGGGCAAGGGAAATGTTTCGTAAATAGTACAAATTTTACATATAAATGCGTGTATAATTTTAAAAAAATATTTACATCACGTTATTAAGTTCGAGAAGGGCAAGTGAAATTTTTCGTGAATATTCATGCTAGATAGTGAAGTTGCGACTTAGCAACAGTGACAGTTCCTTTCCTTGTCTAGGGGCAGTTCTAGCCAAGGAAAGGAACCAGTGAAGCAGATGACCTGCGCAAATTCATAAACATTCACAATTCAATTTCTTAAATTTTCGCAAATTTTTTGTGACACTCAGGAACATTTGCACAGTATTTAATGTATGTCATCTTGTTTGTGACAGAACGGATTATATGTGAGTATTTTTTATTTGTCGCTAAGTAATAAGTCCAGGTTCTGAAAAATGACCGAATTTTAGATATTTATTTCTAAAGTCAGAATAAATATTCTAAATTGCATTTTATCATCAACTATCTCCAGTTATTGACAGAAAACCTGAAACTAAATAGACGTGCACATTGTCTTAAATCATTTTGTGACACAACAAATTCGCTGTTGTACACTGTTATATCCGCTGTTATCAGTCCCGCGAAATCGGGATGTCTGACAACCCTGTTTTCACTTCATAACATACATAATACATTGGGTTCATAATCTGTATAATAATTTTATTGCTTTAAAAAATACATTTCAAATAGCATTGCTCTTACCTTACTGGTTAATCTGAGAATTGCAACGAATAAAAGACCACGTCCGCTCTTGCTCCATCTTAGTGGGGTATGTAACCCTACCATTGAAAATAAAAAATGTGGTTTTTGTCCGATCAGTATAACTTTCAAAAGTAATGTAATCTGTCATATTAGAGTACAATTCAAGTACCATATCAATATTTTTATAATAGAACAGTAATATTTATAAGAATAGAACAGTTTTTATAGCACATCCTAGTTGTTTCTCCAGTTGGTCTAAATCCAACTACATATTTACTTTTTTGCTTGCTTATATACATATTTGCTTATTTACTTGCTCCACCTCATCCCACATGATACTTTCCATGAATATTTGTAAAACAGATGCTTAATCGCATTTAAATTATTTTAATGACGCATACTGACGCATTATTGTTGTATTTACATGTCATATAATAAGCTATTAGGGACGGTTAAGAGATTCTATACAAAACAAACAAAAATGTACAAAAACAATAAAAATACAGTAAAATAAAATGTAAATATAAATTTATAGTTGGATATAATTGATGTAAGTAAATTTAAGAATCTCGATGGGCAGGGTGCGGGACGTATCGCCTTGCGGTCGGCTCTCCGCTCGCTGGTAGGTACCGGTCCCAAGCTTTATTATTCACTGATAAATGTTGATTGAAACCCTGCTCCAGACTGTTTCAAGGCAGTTTCTCTGAATATACCTTTCGGTTCAATTAAATCATGATTACATCGCTCGAGGGACTTCGGAATTGGAGGTTCGATTTTTTCTTGCTAGGAAAATATTGTATGGTTAAAAATGTTTGTGCATTTTCGTTTTTGTTAACTATTGTCATATTTTGCTCAAATAGACGATCTTGAGCAAGTGTTAAGCATTAACTAAAGGCTGGACGAAAAATATGCGACATATCACAAAAAGGGTGTAGTAATTATGAATGAAATTCCGACGAAGTAAATTTGTCGTACAAAAATCTGTATCACTATCAATATAAAATGGTATAATGGCGACCGTTCTCAATTATATTGAATAAGATCACATGCATAGTGATGCACCATCTAGTAATTATTTGTTTTTGTTTTCCAACAAGTAAATATCAGAATCCACGCCTACCATTAATCCTATTGGAACCTTATGATTGAGACGTGCCTTCGGTTGTAAAATAATCCAAAAAGTTAATTATTGTCTTTTGGCCCTATGTAAGAGTTTATGTAGTGGCGTAACCAGTAGCCTCCATTGGTCAAATGTGCAGTGAATAACCAGCCAAATTACATAAAATAATGCAAACATACCCAGAACACAAAATATAAATCCATATTAACACAATGTTTAAAATAGAAAATACATATAGTGAGTTTCGGACAATTGAATATGGTGTACCACAAGGAACCGTTCTAGGCCCTATATTTTTTATCATATATATCAACAGTCTATTTTCACTATCATCTAAGGCAAAAATAATTAGCTATGCTGACAACACGGCTCTGTTCTATAAAGATGCATCACGGTAAAACTTAAAAATACAGTGGAAACGGACCTCAAACTAATTCAGAGATGGTTTAATTCTAAATTGCTTACGTTAAATTTAGAAAAAAACTTATTATATTGCGTTTTCATTAACAAATGCTTCTAGACCAAATTACAATAATTTAAATATAAATAACAAAAATATAAAGGCCGAAAAATCATATTAAATATCTAGGCATTGTCATAGATAAGCACCTAAGGTGGGATTATCACGTAAAATATATATGCGATAAACTTAGAGCAATGCTCTTTAAATTTAAATATTTAAAACAAATATTTGACATAGAACACATGAAAACGTTATATTATTCACTAGTCGAATCACATATTACTTACAGCATGGTAGAATGGGGGGGATTATTAAGTACACATCTACATAATCTGGACATAATGCAAAAAGCTTTCATCAAATTAATTTACAATAAAGACCATACTTACCCAACAGAACAGTTATATGTAGAGTCCAATATTTTTGACCCTAGGCAGTTGTATTTCCTAAGACTGGGTTTATGGACATTTGCAAATAAAAATATGCTCGAAATTCAGTCACACACTTACAGCACTAGAAAGGGAAATAATGTGCGTGTACCCTTCTCAGCCAAATCTGCAGGACAACGTTGCCATACTTACATCGGACCAAAGTTATTTAATTCGCTACCTGATTACCTAAAACAAACAAACAAAGTAAAGGCGTTCAAAAGAAATATAAAACTGTTTATTAGAAATACCGAAAGAAAAAAATACATGCCATTATTGATGCTAAACAAAATATCTAATATTTTATCGTCACTAAAATACATAATGGTTAATGTGTACGTACCTTACGTGTAGACATGTGTGTATATGCGTGTATATGTATGTACGTGTGAGTATATGTGTATATATGTATGTGTATATCAGTGAATGAGTGTATAAATAGTATAAATAATCAAATGAAATTCTTACCTTGATAGAAGAATATATGTATTAATAAATCTGTGATATAAATATACATAGACAATATAAAAAGTAAATTATTTCATTAGATATTTTATAACCAAATTTTAACTAATCTTAATAACCACAATTTTAATTAAAATATTTATTGTTATGTATCTTTCTCAAGTTTGCGACTTTTAACTTTAAATAACTTTGCCTGAATATGCACTTTTACCCTGATCTCTGGAAATATTTATTATATGTCGATGCAACACATATAAGTTTGTTACTTAAGTCACTTTGTTTTATCTTTTGTTTATATATATGTGTGTTACGTTCTAAATATAGTTTAGTAATTTATGATTTTTTAATTTTGTAACATGTTTCTCACGTTCAAATGATTCTTTCACTTTTGTAAGTAAAGCTCGTTTATTTACGCTATTTAGATTGTATCCTTAAAATTGTAAAATTGTAAATTCTAAAGTAGTAAATAAACATTTTATTATTATTATTATTATTATATATGGGTCATTCCACGCTAACGCGAACCCGAATGACAGTCACCCCCTCGATTTTCTTCATATTTGGTAAAAACGTTCTACTTGATGATATAAAAAAGTACACCAAATCGTTTTTTGGGAAAATTTTTGGTTTTGAAATATACCCCAAAAACGTTTTTTCAGAATTTTCGATTTATTATGTTATTTAATCGGTTTTTGTGCTATAACCGGTAATTTTCAGCCGATTTGGTTCAACATTGTCACATTCTCTTCAGCGGCGATCAATAGAAAAGTAAAAACTCCAAAAACTCAAAATTTAAGATGGGTAGATTTTTAGTCCATTTAACGGTAAAAAAAATTTCAAAAAATAATTTCTCAGTTGTCGCGTAATCGATTTGGCCGTTTGCAGTCTTAATTTAGTCAATAGAGCCTCTATAATGATCCCTCAAAAATTCATAATGTGGTTTTTTGTTTTAAGCGAGAAACGGTGGAATTAATCCGCGAGCGAATAAACTATCGTATACAGTGTGGAACAGCCAAATGGAATAAATTCAGTAGCTCCATTATTATGCAGTTTTTTAGAAAATCCTGAGACACGTCAATTTCTAATTCTAAAATGACATCTTGTGACGTAAAAATGTCATCCCTAAATTCAACCCCCTTCAGGTGACAGCTACAACCCCTAAATTTTCGAATTGGTAGTAGGGGCTTGTGATACTTCATTTGAAAGGTCTTTTCATTCTCTATTCAAAACTGCTATGGTTTTAAATGTTATTGCAGAAATTAACAAGAAAAAAAGATAAGTTTCTCCAGCGTAGGAAATTCGCTGGAGAAACTTTTTTTTCGCAAGATGTCATTTTAGAATTAGAAATTGACGTGTCTCAGGATTTTCTAAAAAAATGCATAAGAATGGAGCTACTGAATTTACTCCATTTGGCTATTCCACACTGTATACGACGGTTCATGCGCTCGCGGACTAAATCCACCGTTTCTCACTTAAAACAAAAAACCACATTATGAACTTTTGAGGGATCATTATATAGGCTCTATTGAATAAATTAAGACCGCAAATGGTCAAATCGACTAGGCGACAACTGAGAAATTATTTTTTGAAATTTTTTACCGTTAAATGGACTAAAAATCTACCTATCTGAAATTTTGAGTTTTTGGAGTTTTTTCTTTTCTATTGATCGCCGCTGAAGAGAACGTGACGATTTTGAACCAAATCGGCTAAAAATTACCGAAGTTATAGCACAAAAAATCCGATTAAATAACATAAAAAAACCGAAAATTCTGAAAACACGTTTTTGGGGTATATTTCAAAAACAAAAAATTTACCCCTGAAAATGATTTGGTGTACTTTTTTATATCATCAAGTTTTTACCAAATACATATGAAGAAAATCGGAGAGGGTGACTGTCATTCGGGTTCGCATTGGCGTGGAGACCCATGCTATAATTAAATATTTTATTTCATTTTATTATGATTTTTATTATTGTTAAGGCCCCTGTACACGTTTGGCCAACAAGTTGGGCCAACATGTATATGTAACTACTTGGCGTAACTTGGTCGTTGGCGGCCAGCGTTGGCCGGCCAGCCGAATGTTGTCGGTTTTTCGTGCACACATTAAAGGCGTCTGCTCACTACACCGTACCATACCCTGACCATAACAGGAACGTTTCAGGCACGAAAGGAAGCACTCCGGTCACTACTATCCCCACTTCAACGAATCAACAGCGTTTCATCCCGGTATACAACGCTTATGATTCCTGCCTTGCCCGTTTGCTAGCCGTTGGGAGTCCTTCTATCAGTTGAATATAGTTATTATTTTAGTTCGTTTTCGTGATCTGTCGAGGAGAACTACAATCTATACAGTTTACCCGTTGTAATTTTCTTAAAATAAATAATGCCTATAAGGAAATTATCTTTAAAAGAACTAGCCATGATTGCCATTATTTTGGACGAGGAGGAGGGAAAAAGAAACACAAAAAAGACCATCCGACGCTATTGGATTCAAGCTCTAAAACGAAAAGCCGAGGGAGAATATTGGACATTATATAGGCACCTAGTTGATGATGAAAACAAATTTTTCCAGTATTTTCGTATGACGTCATTTCAATTCAATGAATTGTTGAGAAAAGTTGATAATGATATTACCAAAAGAACACTAACTTCAGAGAAAGTCTGTCACTTTCTCTGAATCATGCTACTGCCATGCTACTTTCACTGTCATGCTACTTCTTTCTTTACGGTATCCATATATTTGGGATGTTGCAAATTGTAAATAAATTCATATTTACGAACATATTCTATCAATTTTTCGTCCTCCATAGTGTATGCACGTGTGCATTTGTTCACGGCTATCTAAGAACTGTGTTCAATCGGGGATAACAACGCAGGGTAAACGGGGCTATAACGCGGTTCATACGCGGCAAAAACTCTGTGAGCCGCCTGCGCACATCGGTGTAACAACGTAACCTACCAAGCGCGTTTCGTGCCGGTACCTACAAAATATGTGGACGTCAAATTGTTGACGGTCGGGTCATGGCACGCTACGTTTTTGGCTGGTGACGGAACGGTCTAGTGGGTGTTGTCTGATACTAAACCATATAAAGAATATTTGGTTGCATGTGTCGATACGGTTACGGTCCTAGTATGTTACTGTGTAGTGGGTAAAGACTTTAAAGGATCTTGCCGCAATCTGGCAAAAGTGTTGTCACGTTGGCCTCTTCTTCAATCGGTGGTTGCCGTTAAAGCGAAAAATATATATAATTAAACTGGCAGCTTGTTGGGTATTCAGTCTACTAATTACTTACATAATTATGTAATCAACTTATCATGTATTTTTTTAATTCGCCTTGTTCTGTTTCGATTAATACTCAGCATCCACCATTTACTTTTGCGCCATTTTTTTTAATCACCCTTCTTTCGTGCATATTTCTATAATAATTGAAAGTGCTGTACAAGTAGCTTGCCGCGGCTGCGATAGTTTCCACATCCATCCTCGTCAAATGGCCAATGCAGAATGAGCAACGCCAACGTGTAAACAGTGTCCTTATTTTTGGCCCAACTAGTTAGCGAAACGTGTACAGGAGCCTTTAAGTTCTAGCCAGTGCAATATAAAAACTGAACGGGAACAGTGTCGGCGAAGTGGTGTGTTAGAAAGAGAGGTACTTGAATGAGTGATACAGCGTACAGCGTGATTTGCTTTAAAATCTTCACATATTTTAGCACAGTTGCGTGCACTGCTCCGGCCGCACATTTGTAAACGGAAAACGTATGGTTCACGGCAACTCGGTATGTGTATGTCAGAAGCCAACCCGTATCTAGTAGACGTCTCAGTTTTAGTATGTCTGCTCCATATACAATGTGTCTAAAAGTACTGATACAGCCAATTTTCTCGAAGTGGTGACCTTAAAATTACCAGTACGAAAATTGTTGGGTTTTTGAGAGAAGAATTTAGCCATTTACAATTTTTAACTTTACTTTAACAACAACCTTTAACTTGACCGGTGACCGTCAAGGACACTTGAAGGTCAACTCAAATTGACCCAAATAATTTACTACAATACATGACATTTCTTCGGAGTAAGCTTTAAGCCAGAAGTTCACAAACGTTGAAAGACCTCCTCCGAATTTTTCATGTGATCATAGAAAGATCTTCCAACCACTATGATGTCATCAAGATACACAAGACAGTTCTGCCAGGATAGTCCTTTTAACACTGTTTCCATCAGCCTCTCGAAGGTTACCGGAGCGTTACATAATGCAAACGGCATCACGGTAAACTGCCATAGTACTGTACTCAAAGTAAACACAGTTTTCTCTCGATCCCGGTGTGCTAACTCGACTTGCCAATATCCACTATTCAAATCTACATTAAATTACATTTGTCCTGCCCTTTCCTCCTTGCCCATACTTAGTAATTGCCCATACCATCGGCATACTTAGTAATAAGACTCCTTAGTTTCGTCGTTTGATCACTTCTTAAGGATCATGAGGAAGATGATAGGAGGTTTGCTAACTCGCTTGTAATCTTCCTAACTGAATTTTCTTGAGCATATAATTTTCGAATGGTGGAGGAGACCGAAGAATAGTACCCTAAAACAATTTCTTTTTCTTAGATTTACTGGGTGATGATTAAGATTCATTATTCTCACCGGTACTATTTTCTCGGTCAGCAACAGAGCTTTTCCTACAGCCATTCCCCTTGCTACCTCGCCGTCGTGAGATCTTGGCTCAAACACCATTATATTACCAACACATGGGTTACCGTCCAAATGAGCGTCCAAGATTATCTCACTCGTTCTGGCACTGCCGTATCTTCTCAGGACAACTCGAACTGTTTCCGCCGTCTTTCGATGCAAAACGATTTCCTCGCCATTTATTTTCAGAACATTATTCTTGAAGTCTAATTCAAATCCTTTGGTGTTCATAACGTCCATTCCAAGAATAAGTTCATCTTTGATTTCAGCTACCAGTGTTCGATGTTCAAAGGATACGTTTTCAATGACAATGGTGACATTGGTCTCACTGCGAATGGTAGCGGGATCTCCGGTTGCAGTACGTAGTCGCCAGTTGGTCCGTGTAATTCTTGCCGCTGTTCCAACAATATCTGGTCTAAGGATAGTTTTCGTCGCACCTGTATCCAATAGGAGCATTTGTGGGCTTCCATCGACTAGCCCATACACAAAAACGCTATTAGACAGGTATTGAAGAGATGACTTGTGCTATTTTCCTTGGGGCTTGCTTTTAGAGGTTGACGATTGCCCCTTACGATCAACCTCTCTTTAGCTTTCCGACGAGGGTGACGTTTCCTTGTTTCTAGGGCAACAACTGCGGATATGTCCTGGCTTACCGAAATTTCAACACTGAATTGGCCTCTTATCCAACAACCTCATTATGTCCTCTATGGCTCGCCTAATCTCTGCCTTCATTGCATGTTCCTTCTTCAACATCATCCTCCATCTTACGGACCTTAGCTTGACCTCTGGAACTTTGTTTAGCGGCTTGGGAATTCCAAAGCTCGCGCCAAAGCATCCACCAACTTGCTGGGACGAGCGAGAATCAGAGCTTGACGGGTCTCAGTATCAGGCAGGCCATCTAAAAATGCACGGCTAACCACGTGCTCCAACCACGTGCTTCTCCACCAACGACCAACCATTTGCTTTTGCTGCAGCCTCAAATTGTCGTAGATAATTGACCCAGGAGCTCTTACCATCAAACTGTGGTGGTTTTATGCGGATTTTCGAAATTTCCATGTGACTGCTCAACTCGGACTTACTCAACCTGTCGATGTCGCTACCAGGTGACTTCAGCACGGTATTGACCATTCGTTGTTGTATCACACCTTCTAAACCCAGCGTTGCAAATTTTCTTCTATTTCTAGAAACTTATTCTGGAATTCTTCTACGGTAACTAACTTATTTTCTATTTCCCCAAATTTTCCGTCCATATATTCGCCTATTTGTTTCTGGAGGCAACTAGAATTTTCCGTAATTTTCTTTTCTAAAGTTGTATAATTTTCCAGTAGAAGATTGGTCTAGAGCAGGCCTCTCCAACACAAGCACTCGGTGCCGGCGCGCACCGGTGCTGCACTTCGCAGCACCGGTGCCTGTCCACTGCCTTCCTCACTCGTCCGCAGCACAGCCGCCTTTGCGCGACAGAGACAGACAGCATCATATTCGTGCATTTAATTCACAGTGCTTGGCCGGCGCTCAGCCGGAGCGGCAATAGCACCGGAGTTGGAGAGGTCTGGTCTAGAGTAATATTTAGCGACGAATAGAAATTCGGCATATGTATGTGTTGGTGATTACATTTTTTGTTTTATCGATTGTATCTACCTACCCGAAAAATTTATGGGAAAGGTGGTATACCCCCTTAAATAAATGTTTATTATTGTAACACTTTTTACTTGCTAAAGCGTTTATTGTTTAATTACAATTAATTAAACACGTTAGTTACACCACTATCCACTTAAAATCACACTCAAAATATCGCTACTAAATATCACCCGGTATATCACTTTGATCTTCACTGGACTACGTTCCAATTCAAAACTGACTCCCTGGGGCTCGCCGTCGTGCTTATATACACCATCCGAATTCTCCGGAACAATCTTCCAGCTTTCCCCGAATTGTCGAGAATATCTGTAGTACTTTCTCGGACGTTATCTTGTTGGCCCCAATTAGGGAACATACCCATACTACGTGACCCATTTTTAATTTTTTACCCTCCCCCCCCCGGTGACCTGCCGTAGTATATGCCAACCCCCCCCTCCCCCCCTAGTTTTCACGTAGTAATTCATAAATATGGTTTTAAATCATTTTTTGCAAACAGAAAGGTAAAAAAAAATCATTTGGCTCATGTGCGTCAGTGTAGCCACCTGTGAGTTTAAAAAGCGCTAAACGCTGCGCGCCATATTTGAATATAGCTCTAAAAGCGCGAGATTTCCCTAGAAGATATTGACTACGTGACGAAAACATAAGTCCCTTCCCCCTCCTGAACGAGTCACGTAGTATGGGTATGTTCCCTTACGTTGATTGTAATAATCTCGTATAGGCAACCAACAATACACCGACGCCTTGCAGGCAGAATATATCACATTATATTAAACAAAGTGTAAAATAAAATTATTGACGTGACAGTGGATGATGTGGATAATTGGGGTTTATTTGTATTCTGCTTAAAGCATGTTTTAACTGATTGACAATTATCATCTGATCGGTTTGAAGCTGCTTAAATCAGGACAAATAAACAAACTAAAGGACACTTTAGCAAGAAAAATTGCATCAATTTTTATTGCACGCATGCGTATTAATGTTTGTTCGTGCGATTTCTTGCATACATATAAAAATGTCAAGCCCGGAGCTATAATTAATGCGGCTATCTGCAATTTTACATGTTGCCAACTGTTTGACATAACCTCGACGTTCAACGTGCTGTGCCATCGTTTGTATTGTGTTGTTGTGATATCTAAAATTTAGGAATTTTGTGGTTTTTTCAATTTTCCCTCACAGAGATTGATTTTATCATGTCTATTTTGTTTGTTTAAAATGGTTAAACCTTTTTTGTAGCAAATGAGTTTATCAGTTATATTTTGGTAACAGTGGCTGGCAACTAAAATTAACTATGAAAATTGCAAACTGTAAAATCACACCGAAATCTCTTGTGCAATAAAAAATTGCTGGAATATAAATTGCCGCAAGGAAATTGCGAACTGTAAAGCGGCCTTAAGAAATGTAAGCTGAAATCGTTTAGAAATCGTTTAGGAAATTCACGTGAATCCAGAATTGTGTTAAAGGCAAATTGCTTTAGAATTTAATTTATCAAAATATGGTGTAGAAAATACGTAAGAAAAATATATAACATGATTTTAAATTTCAACCGGCACAAACGCTGCACCCTGGAGACAATCAAAGAAAACTGGAATTTTGTGAATTAAAAAATGTAAAATATGGACCGACGAAACCTTATTTACGAATAGCGGAACATTTCATAGAAAAAATTAACATTTTTGTGCCGTTCAAAACTACCTCACTTAATACGGGATATAAGGCCACAAGTTCGCTGTGCCATAAACGTTGGGTGTGTTCTCTTAGATAACACGTCTACAAAAAAAAAGTTCTGTCTTTGCGATCAGACTCATCATTTCCTATGTATTTTTATGCACTGAAACCAAATTTGGCAAAAAATATTTCTACCGCATCAATTTTTCTCCCCCCCATATAATTTCCATACTCTTATAGAGGAAATTTAAAAAAAAAATCGTGGTTTTTTGGGTCGCTGATCACGAATCTGAAGTCAAGAATAAATTTCGACTTAATGACAACTGTCAACAAGCTGTCAAATTTCACTAAAAAGTGATATTAAATGCATATTATTAAATTTTTTGGGTTACTGGATTACGATTCTGAAATCAAAAATGAATTATGTAAAATCATTTTTGACTTCAGAATCGTAATTAGCAACCCATTTTTTTAATTTCCTCCTCCTCCTAAAGAGTTTATTGGGGTTATATGGGGGTGGAGAGAAAAATTGATGCGGTAGAAAAATTTAGTTTGCCAAATTTGGTTTCAGTGCATCAAAATACATAGGAAATGATGGGTCTGATCGCAAAGACAGAACTTTTTTTTTGTAGACCTGTGTAATCAGTTACTAGGTCCCTACTTTATTCCACAGCATTTAACTGGTCAATTATATATATATATATGTCACTTTCTGCAAAACAATTTTGAGGAAATTTTAGATAATTTACCGCTTCAAACTATCAACTAATTAGGAACATAATTTTCTACAACTTTCATATTTACACTTTTTCTGTAAAATCAGAAATAACAGAGGTAAGGGAATTAAAATAAATAGCCGACATTTTTTTTTTTTTTTTTTTGAAATATCTAGTAAGCCATTAACTTTTCCTAAAAGACGCATTCAATTTGGCCCATAAAACAATGCAAATCGTTCCCTTTAACCTCTCTTTTAGCATCGTTCGTTTGCGAGATTACCATGTTAAACAACGAAAAAAGCCAGTCCCAGACACTACGGGCATCCGACGAGTCGTAGTTGCTTCTACATTCGCTTGACTCCCACACTATGCGATGATTTTACGAATGCTCGGCTTCGGATGCCTTCGTAGTAAAGCTCGCTCTCTTGTTCTTTTTTACATCCAGTGGCGTTCATCAGTTCTTTCTCATACATTTGCAAAAATTCTATTGTTAAATCGTTTGTCCACTCCATTTTACAACAAATCCTTTCACTGAACGGCACGTTTTGTAGACTAAACGCCTTCACAAACCCAAGAGAAGTATCTGGGACCTTTGCCGTAGTACCTTCGTGGTTCTTTGCTTCGCGCAATTTTATCGACAGCCAGCGTTGGCAACCGTAACATAATTATAGTACATGTGCTATAATTAGGCAGCTTGTACTATGTAATATAGCATGTATACGATAATGCTTTAATATACTATAATTTCGAAAAGGTAGCAAATTATGTTGAAATTGAAATTTAGGCGAAATATGTATATAAGCATATACTTACCGGGAACCCCAATGTAATTTTTTGATTCTTAATGCAATTTCTTGCCAATGACATATAAATAAATTACTGTTCTTTATTTTTTTGTTGAAAATCCTGTAAAAAAGTAATTTTGAATATTCAAAAAATAAACTTTTAATCTACATTACTTCATTATCCACTGTGGGTACATTTGCAAGATTTAAAGTTACATTCCATATACATATACATTAAAATATTTGTTAAAACTCATTTTCAATATGGTGTTCACAATTGTAATGTTTATCAGAGTGTTTTGATACTTTTTTTAATGTTTGACGATTGTGAATTTGATGTACGATAATTTTTTGGTAAGTACTTAGGATTTTACGGCCCTGGCAACATAATCGCCATCTACCGAGTTGCCAACGCTGCCGCCAGCCGGCCGAACCAGTTTACGAATGACGAAGGTTCAGCGAAGTGAAGTAACTTTTCAGACACTACGCGAAGGTCCCCGTATGCCGAAGTTTAGCCGAATACACACAGTGTCTGGGACCGGCTTAAGAAATACATAATATGCTTTATTGTCCTTTCCTCAAAAGCCAGTAGTTATAGCAATTAAATGGACGTGATTGGTAATATTATAAATGTATTGTTACGAATTTCTCTTTAAATAACTCGCTTCTTCAATTCAAAACACTTTTATTAACACTACTACTCGTCGATCTTAACTGTGTAACATTCGAATCTCAACTAACTCTATCCTAGCAACACCACTATTTATAGTCTTTGCATGTTCTAGAAAATTCATTTGACATCTAGAATATTAGATATGTTATTCTATACAATTCTTTACTAACAGCTAGAGTTGCCACCTCCATGAAAAATGACCCGGAGCCTCCGGGTTTCCTACGTTAGTCTCCGGGTCAGCTGAAATTGAAATTTGTATTTATAAATTCATATAATTGTGAATCATAGTATATAATAGTTCCATGTGCATAGTTACATGTATATGTCGTTTAAAATATAGATTACTTGTTTGAATTATGTTGAAAGTTGACTTGGCGAATTGATGTGGACAGTTAGCTGCATGCGTTTCATGCATTCAACAAAAGGCATGCATTAGGGGCAAGAGAAAACGCAAGATGAAGTGCAAGTTGAAGCGTAAGTTGAACACGATAGCGCATAATGGTGGGTTCATGCAGAAATTTTATTGTGTTATAACATCCGACTTTTACATTTTATTGTGTTATACCATTAAATATGTACAACTTGTCTTAGTTGCTTAACTTTTGTCTGACACTGTATATGTATATATACAATTCAAAAGATGTGGGATCGATTCATCCACGGCCACAGAGTAGTGGTTTACTCTGTGGTTATGTCATACTTTGACAAGTGAGTGTCACAATTTGTAAAATAAACAATGGCTGTCAAAGTGTGGTCAGTGCTACGAATTTGCTACGAACGGCGAACGGCAAAAGTTCGACTTGAATCAAGTTGAACGGAACGTCAACGCCAACGGCAGCGCCGACGGTGTTTATAAATCACATCATTTTATGGTGGGTTCATGCAGAAATTTTTAGTAATAAGAATAAGAATAGTAATAAGCATAAAAGTTAAACCTTCGTTTTATAATGACCCAGTTCATGCAGTAAACATAATTTTTAGTAATAATTTTAAAAATAAGGATTTGCTGCATGAACTGGGTCATTATAAAACTAAGGTTTAACTTTTATGCTTATTACTATTCTTATTCTTACACTAAAAATTTCTGCATGAACCCACCATAAGTGTAGACGTACCGGGTGGGCAAATTTCGATGTTTTTATAGGGTATCTCGGTAACTGTAAGGGCTATGGAAAAATGAACCCACCTTTCCCGACCTCTTTTTTCGAGATAAATTCATTGGTGAAAACCAGAATTTGCTATATCTTTCCGTTTTCGAGTTGTAAACGAAAATTGATTTTTTTGAGTTTTCGATTGGTGTCGATAACTCGGTTGTTTGTATAATTAGAAGAAATCTGTTTGCACGTTCTACAGGCACTTTTTTAAGTAGAATAGGATTTCCTTAACAGATTTTTTATATCATGTGTAGTTTTCGAGTTATGGCATAAACTTCTATTTTTTTAAATGGAAACCATAGTTGGCTATGATTTAGCTAAAAGAGGGATTTTTTCTCTTTACAACGATATATAGTTTGTGGGGTCTATGATGAGTGTTTATGCGGAAACAGTTAAAAATTTTAATTTTTTGTATAGGTATACTTACTTTGTTTTTTCTTTGCAGGAAGAGTAAGTTTCTATAGTAACACATTGTTACAACAATGTTTTAATAATAATAACTGTTGCTATGGAAATTTACTCCTGCGAAAAGTAACATAAATACATAGTAACAGTCGTATATAATGAATGGTATATTAAACTTAAATAACTAATTATGACATATTAGTGACTAATTAATAATTAATTATAACATATTCATAACAAGAAAGTTTAACACACTTAACAATCAAATTTGTAACAAATAATGTATGTAAAAAATACGATACAATATATTTTACAAAAACAAAACTAGACAGATTAAAAAAAAAAATACGAGCATGATTATTTACCTAAAGTTTTCAAATTGTCGTCCGTTGTTTGCGATGCACAGTTCACATCGCTTTGAAACACTTTTTGTTGCATTATAGATGTGAATATTTGAAACGGAATTCAGACAGTCTATAAGATTTTCTCTCAGTTGAACCAGTGTATTATTTGTCTTTTTGTATAAATTGTCTTTAATGGTTCCCCAAAAAAAGAAATCTAACGGTGAGAGATCTGGCGACCGAGGAGGCCACTCTACTGGCCCATTGTTCCCTATCCATTTCTCCCCAAAATTAGTATTTAATAATTCCGAGATTAAATTAGTATTATGGGGTGGTGCCCCGTCTTGTTGAAAAAATACATGTCGTCTTTCGTTAAGTGGCAAGTTGTCTAAAAATTCTTCTACTATGTGGTAGTTTATCATATTGTAATACCGTTGACCATTTAAATTGTCATCATAAAGTTGGTAAGCTAAAATGCGGTTATATAGGGCACACCATACACTAAAACCGAAACGTCCTTGATTTTGAACATCAACAGTCTGATGAGGATTATCTTCAGACCAATAATGTTTGTTGTGTCGGTTGAAAATTCCGGCACTACTTACGTAACTTTCATCTGTCCAAATGATATTTTTAAAAATAATTGGTCTTGCTCAATTTGTTGTAGGTACCAATTGCAGAAATCCAGTCGGCGTTCAGGATCAGTTGAAGGAGCTGTTGTTGTTTCCTTATTGTATAAGGTCTAAATTTGTGTTTTTTTAAAACTGAAAGTGCTCTTCGTCGCGATATACCAGACTGCTTCAATTTGCCTACTTGAAATTGAAGGATTTACGACTACCATACCAACAACATTTATGGCAACATCCTCAGCATCTTGAATACGATAATTTTTTGGTCTTGGTTTATTAAATCCTCCGTATTCAACGAGGTTTTCTTTTAGTCTACCAAAGATGGACATATTAGGTTGTCTCCTTTCAGGGTAGCGATTAAAATATGCTTCCGATGCAGCTTCAGAATTATATCCATTTTGAATAAAACACTCTAGCATATTAAACTTTTCGTAATTTTGATACGCCATCGCGCCTTGTCAATTTCTTTAATCGAAACTTTAAAACTATAATGCAAGCAAAAACCAAACATAAACAATTAATCAAACAGTAATGTGTAACTGTGTATTTACATCCCAATATCCAACTGTTCTGTTTTCAAAATGACAGGCGCCTACTGTGCAAAATCATTGAAATTACTATACTGTCCTTTATTAGAAAACATATGTTTTTAACTGTTTCCGCATAAACACTCATCATAGACCCCACAAACTATATATCGTTGTAAAGAGAAAAAAATCCTCTTTTTTAGCTAAATCATAGCCAACTATGGTTTCCATTTAAAAAAATAGAAGTTTATGCCATAACTCGAAAACTACACAAGATATAAAAAATCTGTTAAGGAAATCCTATTCTACTTAAAAAAGTGCCTGTAGAACGTGCAAACAGATTTCTTCTAATTTTACAAAACAACCGAGTTATCGACACCAATCGAAAACTCAAAAAAATCAATTTTCGTTTACAACTCGAAAACGAAAAGATATAGCAAATTCTGGTTTTCACCAATGAATTTATCTCGAAAAAAGAGGTCGGGAAAGGTGGGTTCATTTTTCCATAGCCCTTACAGTTACCGAGATACCCTATAAAAACATCGAAATTTGCCCACCCGGTACATACCTGAAGCTTCACTCTTGACGCACGACGCAATTAACTTCGGAATGTCTCCAATTTTCCGAGGAATAAAAAATGCGTGCCCCCAAAAAAACTAAGCGGATCTTGGTTTGTTATTGTTTAGAGGGTATATTAAAAAGTAAGGGCACGCTATGAGTGTGGTATCACAATTTGTGCGAAGCGAAATTTTGTTGTTGACGTGACGCACCTAACTTTTTAATAAATCAATTATCCTAAAGATAAAAATGCGTGCCTCAAGAGATATAAAGTCAGTACGAACGTAGAAATCAAGACTACAACAATTTGTAAACTGTTTCGTCGTGTATGTCACATTCCCGTCAATTCCGATTTTTTAAGTTACAAATAATTTGTTAAAGGAAATGGACGATTGAAAAAGTCTAGTACCTGTCGCTTCAAATAATCCCGAATTCAAAATCTTATTTATGCCCAGCTGGCTTGCCGCTTCCACCGAGTCTTGAGGCGGGTACAGTCCCATTCAGAACTACTGGTGCGCACGTCCGCTAACTTTGTATGCTAGATTCAGCTTCATTATCAAGGTCTATTGTTTATAAGTTATTAGCATAATTTTGTCGGTTTTCTTTTTGATTATTAGTTTTAATAGAAATAAAATAAGAATAAATAAGGTACGTGTTTAGATTTGATAGGTTTATTTTGAAAAATTTGGATATAAAAAGAGCAATATATGGTAATTCGTCTGAACGCCAAACTCCGATAATTCGAGTGCAGCAACGCTCGATCGGGTTGCGTGTTGGATGGGTAACCATATCTGCTCTGCGAAAATTTGTCGGACAGTGGCATCTAGCGGGTGGTACCAGAGGTTGGCAATCTGAGCCATCTGCTGAACCTCTGTCAGTGGGTTCGAGTCCCGCCTAATAGACTTGGCAACTCTATTAGGACATGGGTGTTACTATGTGAGTGTCGGGGGTTAAGTGGAAGAGCGCCGAGGGTCACCTCGCGAGGGCGAACTTCGCCCCCGTAAAAATCAAAGGCACCAAAAAAAAATAAAAAATTAAGCTATCACATTACGGTCGTTTTCCACAAATTGGTTAACGATAGTCCTAAGTTGATCTTAACAGTTATTTTTGATCTTGGGTGCGGACATTTTCACCTACCAGAAAATTTAATAAATGTACATAGCTAATTCTAATTCATAGTGCAATTCTCTTTCACCAACCACCTTACAATCTAATGTAGTATTCTTAATTATTGTATATTGTTCCAGATGATGAAAGAAAAACATTACACCGTCCGACTTCTTTCTGAAGGTGAAAATGAATTCCAGACCTAGTTCTGCTTCAAAATCCTCAACTGTACACAAGAAGCTTGACCCTCGCGGACAACACCGTCATAATTCTAGTTCTGGCCATAAGAGATCAGATTCTGGGCATAGTTTATACTCATTGTCGGATCATGGAGAAAGAAAGTGTTCACATACTCGATCGAAATCAGGAGTAAGCGAGAGAGATGGAAGAGATTTAAATGTGGGATGTAAGTTGTATAGAACACAAGGCTGTACTTCCATATACGGACTATCTCCAAATCGCTTGAAATTTGGTATACGTTTTTTCGTGTGCTGAGTACGAATCTGCGTATAAAAATATTCGCAAGTGTCCGTAAGTGCCCACAAGTAAGGTTAAAATGCGTCAAAATCGCTAAATGAAAGTGTTCGATATCTCGCTTTATCAGTATGGATTTCAATATTCAGCGCTATGTGTTTTTTAAAGAAAGCAAAGTTGCTTTCTCTTATTCTCTGGGCAAATTTTTGATCCTGTATTTTTCTGGTTCTCCGCGTACGATCATTCCGAGAAGCCATGATCTTTCGACAACTCGTCCACGTTCGTACTTTCGACGTCCAATTATACACTCGTAAATCTCAACAATAACACCCTCACCTCCAATTTGGCCTTCCCTGACAAAACTATTAGTAGTTCATTGAAAAAAATTAGTTTTCAAATAAACCATTTCAAATGCCACATAACTGGGATACACCAATATTACAATTTAAAATTTCCACCCTCGATATCTCGAAAACCAAGCGAGATATCGACTTTTTTACAAGAATAAAAGTGTTTATTTTGACCTGTTCTACACGAATATACCTGCGCTTAGATAAGTGTTTATTAACCTTACCTTACCTGTGAGCACTTCGAGGCACTTACAGACACTTTCGGGCACTTGCGGGAATTTTCATATGCAGATTTATGCTCAGCACACCAAAAAACCTCTGTATACTAAATGTCAAGCGATTTGAAGATAGTCCGTATACAGAATTATATCCCAAATTTCATCTTGACAACTCAAATAATTCATCAGAAAAACTCGTATAAAATTATTTTCTTTGGACACAAATAATGATCAGTAGTTTAGTAAAAATCCTCTTCGAACTGGCATTAGACATGTGACGTTGCTGTGGTTGAGGGGTACACCCCGAGTATAATTCCGGCGAATTGTCATTGCGCGATTTTACAAAAAAAAAAAAAAAAATACGTGGAGACCCTGCAAAAGGTGTGTTGTAAGGGGAGTGCTTACAGTAGAACCAGTAGTACAGTCTACACCTCCATTAACTGCATCATAAATAGAAGTCTACACTAGCTGTACTAGAGTAAAAATAATTTACCAATAGGCATGCTTGGAATTGTGCAATTTCCCCATAATTACCCGTGTTATACAGTTGTAGAAAAAAAAACATACTAGGATGCAACACTTACATTTACTTTTTAAAGAATAATATTCATATATGATTAGTAAATTTTAGTTTTCTTTATATTCCCGAATTTTTTAAATAAAATGTTGACTAAGAAAGTCTAATGTTTATTTTTTTGAGAAAAATATTACAAATGAAATAAATCCCGGTTAACCTAAATTCCGGTTATCCAAATTAAGTCAATCCCACGTTAGCTCAGGTAATCGAGGTACTGTATTATAAAAATTATACATTTTGGGATTCCCTACAACTTTTGTTTAAACATATTTCCGATGCAACAAATATTTAAGTTCAGTTTTCTAAGAATTTTCACTGTTAGGTGTATTTTTACGACCATTTTACCCATATACAGTGTTACAGGTCATTGTAGTGTGCAGTGCAAAAGAGTATATTTTTGTTTCTAATATTTCAAAAATGTCAGTCCAATAGAATTCCAACTCTTATAGTTGCTTTACAAGGTTTATCGACGATACTATCTTCTTACAGCAATCACATTTTATGTAGCTATTTGGATTTTCGACAGAATAAATAATACAATAATTATTAAAAATTGGCATTGTGGCCTAGTACGGCAGTGCTTTGTTTCACTTTTATTAGCATTGCCAGTTGTTAAAAATTTAATGTACATATAAGGTTGTTTTTTTTTTGTCCTGTAGGTGATACGCCTTGGTGTTTTTGGCCTTTTCACAGCAAGTAACTTATTTATATGCACTATTAAAATTATTTCATGAACATCAGCAAGGATTCGGGCCCTATTCGGGTGCCTGTTATTACCTAAATATTTCGCATACTTCCATCAAATAATGTCTTTAAAGTAGTTATCTTGCAACAATTGCATATTAAAAATATTTGCAAATGTTTTTAAAAGTGCATCGACATATTGGTGACTAAAAAATTAAAATAAATTTTTTTGGTTGTGTTTTAATGCTTTAATTTTCTGTTGTTATTTTACTTATTTATTTAAATACCTAATTATTATTAACCGTTAATTATAAATTTTTACGTTTAATATGATTATTAATGGAGTAAAATTAATTTCTCATTTATTTTTAAATTATTTTTCATAGCCAAATTTTTTTTGTATGGAAATTACTATAAAGGTATTTAATCAAATGAAGCCTATATTAAAATTGTTATAAATCCCTCAATATTATTTAATATTTTAATATTAATGAATTTGGCATAAAACTGTTTTAGGGGATGCTGAATTCAGTGCCATAGTTAAATTTGAAATAAAAAATTGAAAAACTGGTAAATTAATCTGCTAAGGTCCGTCTAAGCATCCGAGAGCTTGCTGAAATTACAGTAATCGACAAAGAATGTGTTTGCCAGATTTTGCATGAATCATTCAACATGCCCAAAAATGGTGCCAAAATTTCTTACCCCGAAAGCAAAAGGAATCAAGAATGAACATTTGGCGCTGACATTCTAAACAACATTGACATTAATCCAGGATTGTTAGACACGGTGATTACTTGTGATAAAATTGTTATAAATCCCTCAATATTATTTAATATTTTAATATTAATAAATTTGGCATAAAACTGTTTTAGGGGATGCTGAATTCAGTGCCATAGTTAAATTTGAAATAAAAAAATCGCTAAACAGTTTTTGTAAAATTTTGGGAAAAAATAAATCGGATAATTAATACCATTTTTCTAGGCTTGTTTCCATTTGAAATGGGTCACACTGTATATAAAACGACTGTTATATTTTAGTAATCAGTAATATATTTAAAATTTATCTTTCTAGTGCCCAACAAATTGGAGTTTCATTCTAGTCTTCAGCCTGTGAATCATCATCATCCCAGACCGACGACGTTATATACTTCAAAATTAAATGATAGTGGAATAATTGGGCATGATGTTCTCCAGCCAGAAAGAGAACCTATTCGTTTTGACGTTGCTCTGGTTGGAGCACCGAGAGGTAGAACAACTTGTTAATAACATTAAACATGTTGCTGAACAGTTCCTGTATCACTGGAAGACATTTCCAATCGGTAAGTGCTTTGAAAATGTATTTCACTTCCACGAAATCTTATTATCGAGTATATATGTATAATTAATGAGGTAAAATTTCCCAATACACAATATGTTAAATAAATTAGAAAGTCTGTGAATTTCAAAAACGATTGAAAAATCAATTATTTGGTTACTTTTCAGTTAGTTTTTTTTGGTTGGTTGGATTAGGTCCAGGAATAAATAACAAACTATTTGATTCTTGCCAACGTTTCGGGCTTCATTTCTCCTTCATCAGGGCTCAATCAATGTTGTTATTGTTGTCATGTAATGTGGTAAATTACTTAACATTGGCGGTACCGCCAATTTACCACCAATTTACCACCTTACATGACAACAATAACAACATTGATTGAGCCCTGATGAAGGAGAAATAAAGCTCGAAACGTTGGCAAGAATCAAATAGTTTGTTATTTATTCCTGGACCTAATCCAACCAATAAAAAAACTAATAGAGAAGAAGGTCGCCAAATTCCCCATAGTTACTTTTCAATGATAGACCATTCTAAAATGTTTCTCCAAATGTTTGGGCATTTTCATAAATAAAGCAAGGCGTTTTGATGAGTTACTTTTTTGGAGAAACAGGAAGTTTACATTATGAATGAAAAAAAATTATTTTAATACAGGTTGTTTTTGCACTTTAGTTGCCAAATATATGTTAATATATGATGAATTGGCATGTTTATGCTTTCAACTGGTAAAGCTGTTTAAACACTACTATTCGATCCTGATACATGTCAAAATACGAGGTATGGCTATTAAATAACCGGAACTGGTGTGGAGCGGGGTCGCGACAACTTTGAACAGAACTGGGTCCGGTGATACTTTCCCCACCCTGAGCTCTATTGACAAGACAGTTGATTGTAGACACAGAGCTCAGTTTGATTGTAGCAGTTGTTTGAATTAGTCTACTCACCAGTGACGCGTCGAAAAAATGTTAAGTGTTCAGGATGGAGCAACGGGTTAATCTCAAGTTTCTTGTTAAACTGGGGAAAACTTTTACAGAAGCTTATGCCATGTTAAAAGAAGTGTACGGGAATGAATGTTTATCTCAGACACAAGTTTTTTAATGGTTTAAACGGTTTAAAAAGGGACTGAAACGACCGAAGCTTATCCGCGCCCCGGACATTGAAAAAATTGGTAAACTAATTTACGTAGACGCTGTCTAAACATCCGAGGGCTTGCTGAAATAACAGTAATCGACAAAGAATGTGTTCGCTAGATTTTGCATGAATCGTTGAACATGCGCGAAAGTTTGCGCAAAATGGTGCCAAAACTCCTCACTCCCGAGCAAAAGGAATCAAGAATTAACATTTGCGCTGATACTCTAAACAACATTGACATTGATCCAGGTTTGTTAGACACGGTGATTACTTGTGATGAATCGTGGTTTTTTACTTACGACCCCGAAACAAAGCGCCAATCCATGCATTGGAAGAGCTCGAACTCGCAAGGCAAAAAAAAGCCAGGATGAGCAAATCCAAATTAAAAGCGATGATGATCATCTTTTTTGGACATTTGAGGTATTGTTTACGTTCACTGGGTCCCTTGAGGTTCTGACTGCTCGCGTAGCGTGTGAAGAGACGAAGCTTCTGATTTGTGGAAGACCAAATCATGGAAGATTCACCAATACAATGCACTGGCCCATTTTGCTTTGGCTGTGAAGGTGTTTTTTGCAAAATACGGCAGTACTGTGTTGGAATATCCACCATCTCGCCCGACCTAACCCCCTGTGACGTTTTATTTCCCAAGGTCAAATCGGCCTGAAGGGGACAAGATTCGAAAGTGTGAAAGCTGTTAAAGCAAAAGCGGCGGAGGTTCTGTACCAGCCTGCAGTAGTGGACTTTCAGCACTGCTTTCAACAATGGAAAAGTCGTATGAAGCAGTGTAGAGATCACCAAGGGGATCGCCATTAAAGGTGAAAAAATTTGCTACTGTAATTGGTAATGAATAAAAAGTGTTATGACATTGGTTCGGTTATTTAATAGCCACATTCGTATGGTTAAGGTGTTCCCAAAATCAATGATTCATTTAAATTACAAAAAAACTGGTATATTGCCAAGTAATGTACCACCTTAAAATATTTACTTTTATTTTTGTTTTTACAGTTCTTCCTAGTCCAGTGTCCCATATGCGAATCATTTTCCACTTCTCAAATATCATCAGGCGGATCATTAGGTAGATCAAAATAAAACTTCATCTCTGAGATTTATTTATAGCACCATCATTGATGAATTAGGTAAAGTTGCTGTCGATGGGAAAAGGAGAAACTAGAAAGCTGACAGGAAAGCAGTTAGAATACATTAGGGAAAGAGGGTAAGTCCATGTATAATGTTTTAAACGTTTTTTCAATCATGGGGTGAGAATGTAAAATTCATATCTAAAATTTGATGTGGGTATCTTTAAAATTTGATGTGGGTATCTTTGTAAAAATATCATTTATAATCTTTGGAAGTTAACAAACAAGGTAATTTTTAAGTGTCAAATTTTTATTGTAGCTTACTGGGTTACGGTTTTTCTAGAGAATACATATTTTGTTCATAAATAACAGTCATGTTATTACGGGATGCAGTCACAATGCTGTTCAAAGGATATTTATTAAATTATCTAGTCATTTTATTAAATTGGTGTACCTAATAGGAATTGTCTAAATTAAACAGTGGATACAGAAATTGACTAGAGAAGATGAAAAAGCTGATTTTCCACTTTTATGGTATACTTTTATAAACTTAATGAACTACTTTAATCTTCAAACCTTATCAGTTTACTTAAATTAAATGTTAAGAGATTCACCTCCAAAATAATATTTGGGAAACAAAATTAATAAATAGGCACCAAAATATCTACCAGAAATTAATTATTTTATCACTAAAAATGTTATGAAAACGTAAATAGGGAATGGTTAGTAAGTAATGAATGAATTCAAAACATTTAAAAGTTAGTCATTAATATCCTCTATTATGTAGTTAATAGGGTCAAAAAATAATACTAATATAAATATTGTTTCCCAATAGATTATTTTGAGCACCAAATATAATAAACGATCTGAAGACAGCTCTCATTTTTTGAAGTTTGCTACGTTTTTTTGCATTGTTTTATTCAGTCTACTATGAAAAATTGTACAGGGTGTGACAATTTAACGTCTCACTGACGATATTTTGGGTTATTTTTGAGCTAGAATATTCAAACATTGAAGCTGTGTAGAATTTTCCAAGGAATCTGAATTTAGCCTTGGGATTATTATACAGGGGTTATTAAAAAAGATTTCCCAAAAACTAACTTGTAAAATTATTATTGAAGTTCGAATTTTTGGATATTATTAAAGAGTATTCAAATTCTACAGTATGCTCACAGTTAAACAGATAATAGTTTTATTCTATTAGTTTTATTTCACATTAGACTAAAATTCAACTTCAATTATTTTTTCAAGGGTTAGTTTTTTGGTTGGGGATATCTTTTTCAACAAATATCGTGTATAAAAATCCTAAAGGCCAAATTTAAATTCCTTGGAACATTTTGCTTAAGTTCAATGCTTTTTGCTCAGAAATAACCCGAAATATTGGCATTGAGACGTTAAATTGGGACACACCTCCATCCAAATCATCACCTGAAAATCATGATTTAAATGATTTGCACTTTCGAATTTGAAGCAATTTTAATAACATATCATACTCTAAAGCGCAAAAAACTGCTCTTGATAAATTGGTTCAGTGATAAATAGTAACTACTAGGAGGTCTATTCTTTAATTTCATTAGTACAAAATATAATTCTTTAGTAAAAAGTTATCTGAACAAAAGCGTTGCAAGAATACCACGAACTATTGGAATATTATTTATATTTTTCCTTATCATCACATTTAAAATAAATTGCAACATAGTTTTTGATAGATTTACAAAGTTTATTGGGTTTAAAAGCATTTCATTTCCCCGAAGGTAGGGGATTTTCCACTTTTCAGTATATTCGATTCCAAATTAGATTTTGTGACAAGAAAATAATTTTACTTGTTTTTAGTCAAGTAGAAGTGACCACTTTTAAAAGGCAATCAAATTTTCAAAGTAAAAGGGGCAATCCAAACCATCAACAAAAATAATGGAAACAATTTAAATCCAAACATAAGTCACCAATGTTTGTAGGTAGTATAGCAAGAATTTCTTGTTTGTCAACAATGTTAGATATAAGAAGAATCATAAGCAGAGTGGCCTAATTGAGTCCATTATGCAGTCCATGCAGTCTATGCGATTCATAGGAAATTTAATGATGATAAATTTATTCCATTAGTCATTTTAACCTTTTGCATGTTTGCCATACCTATGTTTGTACGGGTATGTGTTTATAAGTTATACATGTATATTTTGTAACATTTATAAGATTACCGTGAATTTCTTATGATACGCCTAGGTACTCTAACCATAAATCATCATTTTTCTCGGACCATTTTACAGCCTCCGAGGCTAAAGACAGATGAATCCACTTTGGTCGAATTGACAGCGGTCGACGACCATGGCAACCGATAAAATGGCGGAACTTAAAGCCGATGTATAGGGTTTTTGCTTATCTTTCGAGATCTACATATCTACAGGGTTAGTTATGCAAAATATAAAAAAACTTCTTATATCAAAGTTTCAGTAAACACTAGTAATCTCCTTTACTGTGGCACCATTTCAGTGACCAATATGATATACTTTTAGATGATTTCTACTCGCGGCTGTATCAGTTGTTTGTGAAAAATGGTAGTGATTATTCAGTGTGGTTTTCAGACAATCAAAATCGACAATCTGAGGTGGAAGAATAATAAAAATGGAACTCAACTAGCGGAGCGATTCATTAAAAAAGCATTGACACATTTGTTCACAACGTTAGTCTCCTTTTTTTGCTCGTACTCTTATCCGTGTCCGGGAAAAGTATAAAAAATTAACTCATGATTTTTTCCATTTTATACACAACACAACAACAACGAGCAACTCCTATAGTCATATTTCACATCTGATGAGAGATCATCTAACAGCTGCGAGTGACATCCAGCAGATAGTGCTGCTAACACTGTACAGGTGAATCATTGTTTATTTGAGTAGTATTGAATGATCCATTCGAATCAACTATCGGTCTGGCACTCGATTCGACTCAAGTTGCTTCGTCTGTCAACAACAAATTATGCCTGAAATGCCTTAGAACAAAATATGGATTATCTCATTCTTTCTCATATAGGTATCATCATACATTGTTGCATTTCCGATCTAACTCAAAGCATTATATACACAACAAAGTCATCGTTTTTGGTTTAAGCCCTAATTCTCCTAAAAATCCGAGAGCATTCACTGATTCTAATGCTAAGTGTTTTTGTGACTGCTGTGGTCTTATTGTACATATTAGAGTGCTAGCCAAATATTCCTTTGTATAACTGTAATGACATCATTATTATAATCCCCTTAAAAGCGACTATTTTGTCCCTTTATTGGGAGGATGTCGCTGTCTTCTTGTACCGTAATTGACTTTTCAACCCGTGTTTACTGGGCCTATCTGGCAAAATGTGGACGAAAATCGTTTAACAGTTGTCCAAAGTAATATTTGGTTTGCATCCTCGTAATGTACATACAGGGTTTGTCCGGAGTAATGTCAGTGAGCTTTGAAAAATGGTTTTTATTGGTTCTATTTGTACAAATCTTTAGAAACTTTCAAAATACATTCCTCCTGCGTCCACACATTGGTTCCAGCGGGTCTTCCACGCATCAAAAGCCGCACGGTAGTCGTTTTCCGGAATCGCCTTTAAAGCGTCGGTGCAAACCTTCTGAATGTTTTCACCGACCCAAATGATGTCCTTTCATTGGGGTTTTGAGGCGCGGAAACAGAAAAAGTCTGGGGTGGCCACATTGGGGCTGTAGGGGGGCTGGGGAACAACGGTGATGCCTGCCTTGACGAGGTAATCGGCCACGAGGAAGCAGTTGTGCGAAGGCGCATTGTCGTGGTGAAGCTTCCAGGATTTTGAGATGTCTGGGCGGACGCGATTCACCCTGCATTTCAGCCACTTCAGCACCTCAACGTAAAACTTTCCGGTTAAGCGGTTGTCCCCTCTTGAACGAACTCATGATGGACCAATCCCCGGCAATCAAAAAAGACAATCAGCATTGTCTTGATCTTTGACCTGGACATTCCGGCCTTCTTGGGGCGAAGGGAGTTAGACGTGTGCCATTCCCGTACTTTGCCTCTTCGTCTCCGGATCGTATTCAAAGACCCAACTTTCGTCCCCGGTAATGACGTAATCAAGGAATGCAGGGTTGTCTTCGCAGGTGTCCAAAAGTTCTTGACAGGTTTCCGAGGCGCCTCGCTTTTTTGATCTACCCGTTAGCACTTTTGTCACGAGCTTCGCGCACACCTTCCCCTCATTCCTAAAGACTCCGACGCAATTTCGTGAACAATGGTTTTACGTAATGTCTAATGTTTCGGAAATTAAACGGACACTTTGACGACAGTCAGTGTTCAACAAGTCACGCACACGTTTCACATTGTCGTCGGAACTGGAGGTTGATGGCCGTCCAGCGCGGTTCTCGTCGTTGACATCTTCCCGGCCTTCTGCGAAGGCCTTGCGCCACCGGAAAATTTGCCTGTCCGAAGACAATCGACGCCGAAAGCCTTCTTCAACATTGGAATGGTTTCCGCAGCACTCTTCTCCAGTTTCACACAAAACTTGATCGCCATCCATAGCTCAAGCGAATGTTGCATTTTTCTTGCACCGGGTCACTGTAACGACTCTCAAAAGAACGAGTGATGCGACCGCTACAACGACCGGTAGCCAACTGACGCTTGTTGGATCTTGTTGCCAGATCCCCCCACCACAATCCCAGCACGTAAAGCGCGGGCTGGCGCGTACAGTCTAGGAAAAAAAAATCACTGACATTACTTTCCGGACAAACCCTGTATATACATATGTACAATTTACATACATAGAAATACATCCAAGAGAATTAACAAACCAATTTTTATAAATAGTTTGATCGATTTCAATACTACAACCCATTTATATCTATGTAAATGTCTTATTTCACTTTTTGTTTTGTTGCTTCAAAGAAAAAATACACTGTACACCCAGAAGCTCTATTTAAAAATACGTAAAGTACGTTTGAATAAAGATTTTATCGCTTTTATTTTTTTTTGTTATTAAGCTTGCACAAGGATAAATTTGGAAAACCAAAAAACTTGAACCAGGAACAACTAGAAAGTATTAAATTACAAGGGTATGTTGTCTGTCATGTGCATCGTCTATTTAAATCTCTTTACTTTCTGGCAATATATTATTTTAGTTTATCAACCTATAACTTGATCATTTAGGTAAAAAAAAGTGTGTTTGACAATATCAGTGTTTAACTTACTTTAGTTGTAAATGAGGATGACAATATATTTTTTTGTAAATTTGTATTTATACTCACATAATAATTGAACTAATTGTTGTTGTTTACTTTAAAGGACAATGTTAAAAATAGCCGATTTTTGGCTGCTCGGGGGAAACGCATGTAGCCCAGAAAAAATAATTGATTGCTGTCCAAAAAACATGAAATATGACCCCTGAATACTTCAAATGCCTGGGGAAATGTCAACTTCATCCCTAAAACTGTAAAAACCACCCCAAACCCCCTAAAAATAGATCATTTTCGGTGTTGGTCAGTTAACTTATATAAACCACAAATAACAGTTGGGAATGGTTTAAAAATAATAACATTAAGTCTTCGACATTCCCCTATACAGTGGATACTTTAAAGACTGGTTATTTTCATTTTAAATCAGCCTAAATGATTTTTTTATAATTTTTTTGAACCCTTTGCAATTATTTTTTTTTTGGTACTAAACATTACCCGATGAAAGAAAAAAAATAGTTTATTCTTAAGACTTTAAGGGTGAAATTGATATTAACTCAGTCACTTGGTATTTTAAAAACTTGTTATTTTATTTTTTAAATCATCCCGAATCTCATTTTTTCTGGTTTATAAATATTTTAAGGCAGAAGACAAAATGAGCTTTTTTTAGCAGTTTAAGGGTTGTTTTTATTGTTTAGGGGTGAAAAGAGACAATTTTCCAATCAGATTGATGTACTGAATACTTCTTTTACTATTTTTGAACCAGTTTTAATCATTTTACCTGGGTCAAAAAATTCCTTCTATTAAAGTCAAAAGATATGGGATATAGCAGTTTACAAGTTTTTTTTATGTTCAGGGGTGAAATAGACTTTCCCCAAACATGCAATATATTAACGAGTAATTTCATATATTTTTTTGACCATATTCAATCATTTATTCTGGGTTTCAAGCATTCCCAAGATACACCGAGATATGATATTTGGGGGCAGTTTTTATATTTTTTAAAGGTGAAAGCGACAATTTCTCATCGATTTCATATTTTGAAGACTTAATGTTATTATTTTTAAACCATCTCCAACTGTTATTTTGTAGTTTATATGAGTTATCTGACCAAAACCGAAAATTATTTATTTTTAGCGGTTTTGGGGTGGTTTTTACAGTTTTTGGGGGTGAAGTTGACATTTCCCCAGCCATTTGAAGTATTCAGGGGTCACATTTCATGTTTTTTTTGACAGAAATCAATAATTTTTTCTGGGCTACGTCGTTCCCGAGCAGCCAAAAATCGGCTATTTTTAACATTGTCCTTTATTTTACTACTTTAAACATACAGGGTGTCTACTTTTATTTATGTATAAATCCATATTCCCCATTTTTTTCAAAATAATCTGTTATTAACCCTTTTTTTAGCGATTGTTTTATTTAAAATCTGAATGCATAGCGTTAATAAGGCCCTCTCAAAACCCTCATATGTAAAATTTGAACAAAAAATATACAAATATAAAAATATACAATTATATAAATATAAAAAGGTGTTTTTCCCCTGTACGATCTCAAAGTTGAGAAAATATCGAATTTGAAAGTAGCTATTTCACATGCTATAATAATGTCAAAACAGTTGAATGTTATTCGGAATCACTTAAATGTTCTTTTCTGTTCAATATTTTCCTTATGTGCGCCAAAAAATGTTCAAATCATTTTTCCATATCTCCTTGTTTTAGCATGACTCAAGTTTTACTTTAGTTTCATTTCAATGTGTTTTTTTTACAAAACAAATATTTGGTGTTTGGTTTACACCAAAACTTTTTGGTGTAAATCAGTGAATTTGGAACTGTTATGGTGAAAATCCCACTTGTTTTCAGTATATTAATATTCGCCTACAAGAAAAACACTGTACCTAAGTACTTTGACCATAGCAAAATTAAATTTAAGATTATCCAGATAACATTCAAATGTCTTGACATTATTCATGGCACACTCGACTCCTCTAACAACTTTCAAATTCAATTTTTGTTCAGTTGCTAAATGAGTTCAGTTGTATAGACATCCAAAAAAAACGTCATCAACTCTGGCTATGAGCAGAGAGATGGAAATAGCGGTCATGTCTAAGCTTTTTCGGTTATGTCAAACTTTTGACAACTAACTGTCACAATTTATAAAATAAACAATGGCTGTCATATGATGTGACAGTTTTGACAAGTAAATAAGGTTATAAATTCGATTAAGAATAGAGACACGTCTTTTCTTTCTCGGCCAACTTTGATGACGTTTTTTTTTGGATGTCTATATTAATGCTAAATGATTGTATTGATTTTTGGGAGTATTAAAAAATCATAGCTGTATCTTAGAAGCTATGGTAGGTGTAATAAAAGTAGTTTTTGATGCCCTTTAAAACAAAAAAAGTTTAATCGATTATCTTAAAAAATGGGGATTATCGGTATATAAATAGAAGTAGACACCCTGTATAGTTTTAATTTTAAAAATCAACCAATGACATTAAAATCACTTGTATCAGACAAGTTAATACAAAAAAAATAATGTGGACAAAACATGAAACGGGTTTATATGTATATACGTATATAGGTGAGTCTGTGAAGTGTTCCCCTCCCCGTTATTGTGGAAATGAGGAATGATCAAACAATTGCCAGGTATGAAATTAGACTTAAAACACTACAAGATTACATAACAAAAATTATATTGTTTTTTTTATGTGATGTTATGAGCTGTCAAGAGTAACAGTTTTCACTTCTAGAATACGGTACGGTATTTCACAATTATCTGAGTTAGATGATTGTGAAAATAATTAAACATTCTTTAAAAATGGCAACCATTGAAAGGTTTACAAAAAATGAATGATCAAATCCGAGTTTTATTTTCTTGTTGAATTACATGTTTTAAAATTGTGTCAATAATAATTGTTATTTATAGTTCTAGCTAGTGATAATTATAGATTTCATTTAAACTCATTTTTTTCACATACTCTACATCTTATTTTCTTTGTTTCAGTTTTGAAACTTTTTCTTGTCAAGGCCAATCCTTAATTTATGTTACGTTCCTAGATTGACAATTTAACGTCAATTTTTTTACAAAACGTTAACAATACCATAATTTCCTTTTTTTCTGATTATTGACCTCACACGTTAAGTGTATTAGCCACGAATTATACTATTGGTTTAAGGAAGGATATAAAATAATGAGGGAATAGACAGGGCCACCCGCTTCTCGCCCAGGGGTCTGTCAGGGCATTGTAGTTTTCTAGACATACAACACTTGACCAAGGGTAAGATAGGTTTAGAACAAACAGAAGGGTAAATACAAAGGTTGTGATAAATTTGAGGAAGATTAGGTACATTATTAAATATCTATTTTGATTGCCTTGAAAAAGTTTACGATGTGTTGCACAATATCTTCATCACATCTACTAGTGTGAGTGTATATACGGGAGCCATATCGGAGAGTTAAAACCTCTTTCATGTAGATAAGATAAAAGTGTATCTGTACTCTGTTTAGTTAACGGACAGTTAAAGATGTAGTGATAGATGTTTCCAGTTTCGCCACATATACAATTAGGATTATCTCGTACGCCGATTTTATGTAGGTGGGAATTTTGTTCCTTTTAAAAAAAATGATTTCTATTTAAAAAATGAGAGTTGGAAGCTTTGGCATCGCGTGAAGAATAACAAAATTTGTTTTAATGTAATCTTGTAGTTTGTTTTTTATGTAATCTCGTTACCGAAATAAGGGGAGGAGAGGAGAGGAAATATACTTCACAAACGGACCCTGTGTAAAAAAAGAATATGAACCTATGAACCAACTTTCAGGGCTCGCTACTCGCAGTTATACCCTACAATATATTGGGTGACACAGAATCAGCATCATATATTAAATAACTCAATTTTTTATTATTTATTGAGACCAGAGTTTTCAAAACACAGAAATATTGTTTCAATCGTTCTGTAATTTTCAGTTTCAGTCTGCAATTTCCATTTAATTTCACTCTACTATTCATAAAGACTGTTGATTATTCAGACATCAGACATATGTACATATACAGGGTGTCCCAGAAATTAATGGGACACAGAGCAAGACTAGATTCCGTACATCGAAATAATGTGATATAGCCAAACTTACCTTGGTCCATTTGTGGATAATAAAAAGTTACAGGGCGTTAAAATTTTGAATTCAAAATTCTTAAATTTGTAGAAAGTTTTCAATGAATTACTTTGAAAATTTGGATTCGGGGTTTTCTGTAACGAAAAAAACAATAACGTACTTAACTATGCTGTAAACGCTAGAGGGCACTACAAAATGTACTCTTGGTTGATAAACATTCAATTCAAATAATCAATATGATTTGAGGCGTTTCAAAACTTCAAAACAAAAGGAATTATTGTTGGAAATATTTGTCTAGTCAAGAGAAGATATACATATGTATATTTCGAGATGGTTTCGACTAGGGTCCTAACCAAAAGTTTAGAGGTTGCCAAATGGGCTCAGGAAATATGTACTGAAAAGTCAATTACGTTACGCAGAGCGCCTGCATTCTTACCATAGGTCACAATTCTGTGATTACATCACGGGAAGACAGCGACATCCTCAATCCACATTCTCCCAATCACTTATCTGGTGATGTTACAGTCGCACAAAGCTTATTATTTAGTACTGTAGTATGGGAACCAAACATTTCCCAACATAAACATTCGAATCAATATTTAGAGTTAACTCATAACATGGTTCTATTGTTTTGAGACGCGTAATTTTATTTCCAATGATAGACTGTCCCCTCTGCCGTTACTGAGGCTACTTATCATACTATCCAGGACATTACTGAGTCCTGGATAGTTACAGGAAAAGACTGGATGAACCCTAGAAAGGTTACCCCTCCAAAAAAATTCATCTCTAAAAAAAACGAAGAAAAAGGGGTAGGAATTCTCATGAACTCACCCTCTACATGAAATGGTGGTGACTACTGAAACTGTTTTTCAGTATTATCATTATTAGGGTTCAGAATGTTTGCTCTCACGCGTGTTAAACTTCGTTAGATTATCCTGCGCTCGCGCCAGGATGTCGTACTACTGCGCATACGCGGGTCCCGGCGCTTTGTCGGGCAGGGTCAATGCCGTACGAGCAAGAAATACACGCATAGATAATTTACAAGGCTCTTAAAAAATACGGTTTATACTTTCATTATTATAGAGTTGTATAGTGCCGACCCTGCGTTGTGGCACACATTTCCGGACCCTAGTCTGTACGCTGCTAACGTTCACAAGAAGAGAAGTCGGGATAATACTAGACGTGCTCAGTGAGCAACTCTTGGCGAGCCCTGATTTAGACACTTGGAGAGAAGTCACATTGAATTATCATAACTGTAATAAAAATATGAAAGTTTAGACACTGATAATCCAATAAACACAATTACAACTAGAACAGGTGAAATTATCGAAAGAAGTTTGTGTAATACTGTTTGTGATTTTTACTTGCAAATTTTAAAAATAACATAATTTTATCTTCTGTCCAATGATGTTTTTTCTAGTAAGCATGGCACATACATTCACAATTTGAAAATAAAAGTAACTTTAATATATGTATGTTCATTTCATACAGGTGACTGAAAAAGACAGATATATATATATTTTGTTTTGAACGTATCTGCTCCAAATGTGCATTTATTCTTTTAGCTTTATATGTGAATTTTAAAAGTGCAGCAGTGTATGTACTATTACTTATGTTCAAAAACGCTGCAATTGTCAAGATGTGCATAACTGAACTGCATGGTGCAAGACTTTATTGCCTTAGGTTTATGACTGCAAAGTTTGTGAACATATCTAATACTGTAACAAAACTTGTTTTGCATGTTATACACCTCATAATCTTGTTAACATGATTTTTAAAATTACAGCGAATTTGAAGTAGAATCTTTAAACTTTCCTGGACAACAACACCGATGGAGACTGTCACAGCTTTTGCAAAAAGGGGTGGCAAATAGTTACGAGTCCCTGCTAAATGATTTGGCTTTAGCGCTACGTTTTATATTTGTGACAGCTAAAGGAAGATTCTTTTGTCATTTCTTCAGCATTTCACAAGCAGCAAAAGCTTTACTTATAGGATGCTTACGTATAATAGATATTGTAATTGGCATACCGAGTTTACAGGCACATAACTTGGATGCTAAAATTAGGGAAGAAAGAAATAAATATCTCGTTGCTGAATTGCTATGCAGGGTACGTAGCTTACACAGCTTTCTATAGTAACTATATATGGTGAAGAATAAACCTCATGAAGAAACTTTTGGATTTAAGCTTCATTAGATTTAAGATTCTAAAATTTCAGTTACGTTTAAGGGCTTGCTGGAACAACAGGAATCGACAAAGAATGTGTTCACTGACACCAGTAATTTTTGTCGTGAAAGTGTTTCACATAAGAAGTGTGGCTATTAAATAACCAAACTGCTGTCCTAAGACTTTTTATTCGTTACCAATTACAGTAGCAACTTTTTCGCCTTCAATGTACTCTCCCTGGCAATCTCTACACCGCTTTACGCATACAACTTTTCCATTGTTGAAAGCAGTTTTGAAAGTCCGCTTGTCAGCCGGTTCAGAACCTCCGTCACTTTTGCTTTAACCGTTTACACACTTTCGAATCTTGTCCCCTTCAGTGTCACCATGTCTGACAAGCCTGGATCAGTGTCATTGTTGTTTAGAATGTCAGCGCAAATGTTCGTTCTTGAATCCTTTTGCTCGGGGAGTGAGGAGTTTTTGCACCATTTTTGCGCAAACTTTGCGCATGTTGAACGATTTATGCAAAATCTGGCGAACACATTCTTTGTTGATTCCTATTATTTCAGGAAGCCCTCAGATTCTTAGACGAGGATCTTCGCAGATTAATTTACCAATATTTTCAATGTTTTCATCCGTTTTTGACGTTGAGGGCCGTTCGGGGCGCGAATCGTCTTCAGGCGTTTCACGTTCTTCTTTAAACCGTTTAAACCATTCAAAAACTTGTGTGCTGGATAAACATTAATTCCCGTACACTTCTTTTAACATTGAATAAACTTCTGTAAAAGTTTTCCCCAGTTTAACAAGAAAGAACTTGAGATTAACCCGTTCATCTGAATCCAACATTTTTTCGACGCGTCACAGATGCGTAGACTAATTCTAACGACTGCTATAATCAAACTGAGGTACCCACTTGCTTACTCAGCAAGCTCCAGAGTGGGGAAAGTATCACCAGACATAGTTCTGTTCAAACTTGCCACGACATGCTCGCAGCGTGCTGGTAGCAGCATCAGTTTGGTTATTTAATAGCCACACCTCGTAGATGCAATCAGTTTCTGAAAACGATTAAAATTAAATGTATTATTTTTCATCATACTCTGATTAATATAAATTTGAAAACCATTAAATGCATTTAATATAAGCAATGACAGGGTGGACCATTTTAGATGTTTTTGTCGGGTATCTCGGAAAACGTAAGAGATATCAATATATATATTTTTTAAGAACTTACAATCATGAAAATAGATCACAGCTATTGCGATTAGATTTGGCGCTATAGGGAAAATCCCAGATTTTCGTCTTTTTAAAATACCCGATATTTAATTTATTGTAGCAAACGTGAAGAAACAAATGCAGTATTCTAATGTTTATTGTTTATGATTAATAATATTTTGTTTTATTGTCATTAGCCGGAAAATGAGGATTCATTGGAATTACTATGCTCCTATATTCGTAAACAATTACGCAGAGCAGCAACAGAAAAATTTGAAGTGGCTAAGGAATGTTCCCAATCTCCTGTGTCTCTTCCATACAACTTTTTAACTCCATCTGGTTTTGAATTGAATTTGAGATTATGGGATAAAGGATTAATGAAAAAAGCACTACCAATTCTTGTAACTATATTAGAAAAAGAGACGAGGGGTGGTTTTTACATTTCCGTGAAAGACTGATTGGTGAACTTCGAGCTCAGAAGTTACCTGATGCAGATATAGAAAGGGTATGTATATACATATGCTGTTTTCTTTAATTTCAAGAAGTGGCTCCTTTATGTTAACTTATAGAATATTTTTTAGATGAAATTTAAAGGGATCCACCAAAACCAATACTATCTCGGTATCGGTACACTTTTTTATATACAGGGTGTTCTATCTGAGGTCTCTTTCATAACTCTGTTGTTGCAAATTTAGGAAAAAAATGTTTCAAATAAGAAACCCAAAATCATGCAATTCCATTTGAAAGTTCGTTACATTTCCGTTGAAATCGGAAATGCTGTTTAGATGTCTAACATGTCAAAATAAACCCATCTGTGTCTAGTATACACATTCCAAATTTCAATTTTTCTTCCCATAAAGATATGATAGGCTGATACAAGGTATCTTTGACACCCAGTATAAGCTTAGCAACTGCACCACCTAGTTTATTATACAACAAAGGTAAGAATATACAGTGTTTTCGTAAAGTAATGGATAAAATAGTATAAGTAATAAGTCATCACGATTTTTGTTTTTGGAAAATTCTCTTTGACACGTCATAAAATACACATGAATTCTCTAATAGAGATCTTAAATTTTTTTGGCTATTTGTAAAAAAGCTATGACGTGTCGGTCATCGTTGATATGTTTCTTTGTTTTTTTCCCTTCCCCTTCTCTCCACCCACCAAGACTAGATGCACCAACGATTTGAAATCCTTTCCCCACAGTAAATTGTTAAACGTGCATCCTACCAAGATGGCACGGAAGTCCACATTTGTTGCTCGTGTGCAGCTGTTTTTGAATATTAATTGGCAAGAATGTTGGACGAATAGTTTTTGCGATAAACAAGTAAACATATGGTCCGGGGTAACAAACGGACAAGAGGTAATTGAACATTTTCCACTTACCGCACTAAGTGTATGTAAGTAATTATTTGGAATTTGAGGTCAAATTTATAATATTCTAACTTTGTTTAATAATTCAAGTAAAAAAAACTAAAAACGTTGTGCAAGAAAATGGCTTTTCCAGATGCGTTAAAATCACTTTGGAAATCAGCACATCTGCCGGCAAGATAAACCTATTCTTTTCATTACTGTTAGAAGCATAAAATGAACGAGTCCAAAAATACAAACAACACGGTTTTTCTCATGTGTAAAGTGTTGTCTATCGACAGGCGGCATCCCTCAAAAAAATGTTAAATCAAATTTCACTTTAACCACCCATGTCTGCATTTTCAGAGAAAGTGCCTTCATACATTGGAAAAGTCGATTTCATATTAAAAAAATAAGTAGTAAACAGGAGTTTCCTGAGTGTCTGGCGTGCTGTCAGGATGTCAGCGGTGCACAACATGAATTTTCTCTAATTTCTAGTAAATTTAGTTTTTTACATTTGTAAAATGTATTTAGTCGTTTTTTTTATGTAACCTACATCGATATTTACGTTACGGTATGTGAAAAAAAGTGCTCTTCCCAGTTCCATCACGAAAAAAAAGGGTTCCTCTCTAAAGAAAAGATATCATCATAACATGTGCTGAGGTGCCAAAAAAATTGAAGACCCATATCAAAAAATGAAAATTCATATGTACCTTTTGACGTGTCCTAGCGATTTTTCCGAAAAAATCCATGCCAATTGCATTAGTTATACCCACTACTTTACGAAAGCATTTTTACAATAGTATTAGGAGCACTATATGTTACATACATATGTTACAGAGACTTTTAAGACGGCTTGTTTTTCTGCAGGCTCTTTAAAGTTACGCCAGCTTTTTATTTGCTTGCTTGTGCCTGCTTAATAACTTCACCAGCTGTATTGCATGGTCACGTTTACCTTGTTTATTGCTATCCTTGTGGAGAAAGCTACCAGATTTAATCAACCGGAAGAACCGCTAATTATTAGGAAATGCGCAGGCTGATCTACACTTAGGAAGTCGACTATTATTTACAGATAACGGTAACATTTTCTTTATTGCATGCTTCGTTCCCTATTTCATTAATACTTACATTATTGTTTTGCATGTCAGTTCTGAATAACTTTAACCTATGCCTAATCTGCTGTAGGGTAATATAATACTTTTTCTTTATTGCTCTACATTTACTTTTTTTAGTTTAACAGTATATTCCTTTACTTAATAAACATTAGTAAATTCATTAAATAAGTACATATTAATCCACTGCATGCATTAATAAGTTCTATTTAATTATTTGATTATGTTTGCATGTAGTTGGGCCACTTACCTGTGATTAAGCCTGTAGCTCTACAGAAAGGTACGTTATATCGGTTTTATTTCTGGGGTGTTCAGATTTAAATTACATTTTGAATATAGCGGCCGATAAAACAAACAAATGTCAAAATCAGAATTGTCTGATACACGGGAAAAAGGTGCGATTTCAGTTATTCGTCAATCAACGTGCAATGTTATTTGTGTTACAAGTATAAGTGAAGTAGTAGTGTATCCAAGTGTGCTATAACGTGATATACAAAACAAAATATGAAGCCGATAGAAATTTGCAATTACTAATTCACTAATTTACTAATCGGATTCATTTCGGATTTCTACGAAGAGAGATGAACGTGGGTACAAGTGCATTCAGGCCTTTTTTTGGACCCATCGTACTACTCTGAAAACTGCCAGGTGAAACCGCCATTCTCACTCCTCCAGCCATTCCACCGCCATTCCAAATTTGTATTTGAAGAGACGACCGGGTTATAGTTTCTGTAAACCGGTTTGGCGCCACTAACTCTCCAGGTAAATCCCTCTTTTTGTTAAGAGTGCGGGGCAGTTCATAACAATATGTGCTGCTCTCTTCTTCCAATTCGCAGCCTCTGAATATGGGACTAACGATATAGCCTATATATTGTGGAGGTGCTTATTTAGCATGCAGTGCCCGTAAGGATTCCAGTTAGAATCCTGAATTTTTCCGTGTCAGTTGCTGAAAGTATTTTGATAATTTCTTACAGGGTGCGGATACAGACATCTTTCGCCTGTCTGCAGTTGTTATTTTGTCTCATTTGTCGCTATGACATGTGAGCGTATACTCTTTTATCATGATATTGCGGACAACTTTGGATAGTGCAATTGCTGGTTTCAGTTCCAGCAAAGCACCCTCTGAACCCTGACATGCATGGGCATCTATCTCCTCATTCCCAAGATTTCGTACATTCTCCTTTACCCAATAAAGGTTAACAATGTTGTTTTTCAAGACGTATTTAGGGCTTCCCTACACTCCGGAACTAACCCGGAAATTGTCCTAGAATTGTCCAGAGTTATTAACGTGGCTCTGCTGTCTGTAAATATGCTAATTTTATTACTCTAATTCCTTGGTCCACAACTTCTTTGGTTGCCTGTATACCCATGAGCTCAGCTTGGAACACTATAGGGTAAGCATTTAGTAAGCCACTAACGCACAGATCCATGTCTTCACTCCGGGTCGGACTCCGAACCCAGATCCCGTTACCATCTTTGAGCCATCGGTTTAAATCGAGACGTCTAGCTTGAAGGTGCCGTCTGCCATCAGTTCTTATTAAAAACATATGTGGTGGGGCGAACGATCCAAGCACTCCTACAAGAGTGGCTGTTTCTTGTCTGCTTCACCCATCACTTTTATGTGCTTGTCACATCAGTAGTCCACCTAATCCCCACATTTCTCCAGAAAGAGGCTTAGTGACAGCTCTTAGGGCAACTCCTTCATGTGTAAGTTGAGATCAGTCAGTCCCAGAACTACCTTCATGGCTACCGTGGGTGTGGTCCTCATTGCACCGGTTATCTTTGTGGTCTTTGTGCAATAGTTTTTATCCCGGACTCATAGCATCGACCTTAACATGCACTGTATATCCAGAAGGCAATCTTGGGGTTTAACCCCCATAACCTCCCTATTACACAAATACACCGTCAAAAGGTACCTAACATGGTCTATCGATCTTGCTATCACGTTTACATATGTATAAAAAAATTTCTCCAGTTTAGGTGGCGGTAAAAAATTACGCCAAGATATAGCAAAATACTGAAAAGCTAGTTTGGTGAGGACAGATTGTCAAACATAAGGATTTATAAATGGAGTAAAAAGTTTAAAAAAGCGGTCACGAATTTGAAAAAGGGGAGACTATATTGAAAACTAACAGTTGTAATATACTTAATTTAGGTTAGTTATATAGAATAAATAATATTTATAGAATAAATAATAAATTATAAATTAAATTCGAACAGCCCTCTTATTGCATAGTGGTTTTTCCAGTATTTTGTTGTTTGGTCAATATTAGGCTATACAATTTAAAAATCACAATTATAATTAACCTCTTAACACACTCTTATGAATATATATTATCTACAATACATCATTATTGGATAAAAAAATAAAAACTTATATCATTGAAAATAGTATATTACATAACAAGAGTTGTATATAAAGTATTACGCATGCATTTAACCCCGCTGTTCTATTCAAATTTAGAATATAGTTGTACTCTTCGGTCAATATGACCCAACTTGTTCTTTACATTTTAAGACAGAAGAAGACAGAAAGAAGAATAAGACAGAAAATCAACATATTTTAAAGCTTTATTACGGTAAGCAGAAGACCATTAAAGCAAACTTCATCATTTTATCAAACAAAAAAAATACTATATAGTAGATACTATAAAACAGTATGTAGTAGGAAAAGTAACATTTCTCGGCCGGCAATACAAATTGCTGGACGAGGTACAGCAAAGTTTAACAGCAATGGAGGATGAAATTATGTGGGTTACGATACCTTAAAGCGACAGCTAAATTCGTTTTTGCAACACATATGTATATTATATAAAACAATAACCCTTCCTAAATCTGAGTTTTTTATTTTTAATATTAATCTTTAATTGGCAGTACCAAAATATACTTTTTTCATCGGTTCCTATTAACCTCACTACTACATATGCAACAATTAGAAGTTTTAGAAAAAGGAATGAAAAATCGTAAAAAGAGTTAAAATAATGTTCTTGGGT
>JAPWTK010000510.1:240000-312584 GCA_029963805.1 Aromia moschata | reverse complement strand
TTGCACATGCCAAGATGTAACTTTATTATTTATCATGCTCTTAATAAACTAAAAGGAACCGCCAAAACTTGGTATGATAGTTACATTGAGAGTGAAATGGGTTGGTCTAAGTTTACTTGGGAGAATGGAAAGAAGTTCTTAAAACTACCTTTCACAGTTCTCGTAACGCATACAAATTATTAATGGATGTTGCTACTCACAAACCAATAGAAGGCTGTTCATTGTATGATTTTCATTTTACCCATCTCGCTAAGATTAATAAGTTAAAGGTTAATTTCTCTGATGTCGATAAAGTGTCATTAATTACTGGAGCTATCAATGATATCACTATTAGTACGGCCATAGAAGCTCAGACATACGAACTCCCAGTTCGTTAGAGCTTATTTAAAAATAAAACATACAACAAAAGACCACGTCACTCCATCTTCGTCTTCCACTGCGCCCAATCCGTCAACTAGCACTACCTCAAATCTTCTAAATTCACACGCATAACACCTTCTCATAATAATTTAACATGTGTTATCACCTTTATGTTTTACGAATCGAGAAAATAACAGAATTGTTTGTATGCAATATGAGGTATAATAAACTAATTTAGCATAGTAAGCAAGTAACAACTTATGAACTAATCGTTAAAAAGTCTGGGAACCCACTGCCCCGAACTTCGGCCATTCCCCGGTTCCTTGTATCCACTTTGCCTCGTCGGCGCCACTTGACACTTGTGTAAACCCATAAACTGTCTAGGCCCATAATTGTCATGGGCTATTTTTTTTGACGACAAAATTCGGCCAATCCTGATTATGGAGTGTCCTCACGCCATGACTTGATCATGCTGCAAGGAAAAGTGGTTATTTACAAACAACGAAGTAAAAGGGGAAAATTATGTATATTGTGAAATAACGTTTGGCACAATTCCAAATTTCTTACAAATTTATTAAAGAAATCAACAGTAGAGACTACACAACGTTCTTCTTCAATAAAGCGTATGAGAGTCCCATAAAATGCGCCCGTCTCGGTGGAGCGCCGGCCGACCTCGTGACCCCAGTTTTGTTTAGGTTAACTCGAGAATCGTTGATACCGAAATTCCCGAGGGCCCCTTGCCTCTCCAGAAAGGTTCCTTAACATTCGGCCGTCCTGACTTGGTCCATCTCGGACCCCACCCACCGAGGCATCTACCTGTAATCAAAATTTTAGCACAGTAATACAATTTGAGATTAATCTGCCCACGAAAAGGAATAATATAATCTTTTCAGTGAACCAAAACACTTCGAGTACGCAAAAGATCGTGAGATAATGGACTCAACAAACTGGCTTGAGTACGCACACAAAGGGGGACCTCAACAAGCTGGCTCGGAGTACACACACAAGAGGGGACCTCAACGAGCTCACTTGGAGTACACACACAAGAGGGGACCTCAACAAGCTCCCCTTGGAGTACACACACAAGAGGGACCTCAACAAGGTGTTCGGAGTGCGCAATATCTCACGTAAAATAGACTTAAGAAGTCTTCTGGAGTACACAAATGACTATACTGGTCAATGGACTCGACGAAAGGCTCGGAGTCACACACAAGAGGGACCTCAAAAGCTGGTTCGGAGTACACACACAAGAGGGGACCTCAACGAACTGGCTCGGAGTACACACAAGAGGGGACTCAATAAGCTCAGTAAGCTTCCAGATGCAAATAAGCATCACTCTGCAAAACAGTTGCAAAAAGCTTCAGAGGTACACACAGACATCACCCATCGTGTGCACATGACTTGAACTACACCTCGTGCAGTAATATCAAAAATTGCCAAATAGTTTACTACACCTAGTGCAGAAACTTAAAAACATCAAAATAGTACACATTAATACACTTTAGTAGTAGTTTACCACACCTCGTGCAGTAACTTTAGAACAAATCAAAATAGTACACATTAATATACGATTCATATAGTAAGTTTAATAATGTAAAGCTACCTCACCTTTACTCAGTTGTCTGTGGTCTGAATAACTTCATCTTATCGCTAGCTACTACACCTCTAAAGCGCTTTCGATCTCTAGATAAGCTTTCAACCTGGTATCTATCATTGGGGAGAACTTGTTGAACCTTGACAGGGCCAATAAATCTCTGGACTAGCTTTCCACTTGCAAGACCTTTCACTAGCGGTGTTCGTTCAACCAGTACCATATCACCTACTCCAGACCTTACGGCTGGGACACGATTTTTATCATACCGTCTTTTCATTGTTTTGGCACTTTTGTTAATATTGTCCATAGCTCTCTTACGTGTTAAATTTAAAATAGCCTGCCTATCTACCTGTTTATTATCACGTACACTAACATCAAATTTAAGACGTGGTCTAAAACCGTACAAAAGTTCAGCAGGAGCAAAGCCTGTTGTCGCGCTTATAGTACCGTTTATACTATGCTGACTTCAGTAATTTTGGCTTCCTAAGAATTATGTTCATCTCCAATTACAGTCATCATTGCATTTAAAATTGTAGAATTAAACCTTTCAACTTGTCCATTGCTCCTTGGACAAGCAAAGTAGCGTTTAACACATGTTTGATACCTTGTTCACTGCAGAATTTCTTCTATTATAGTGCTTGTGAAACACTTCCTCTATCCGAAATTAATCTTCTGGTACACCAAAATTTTAATTAATGGTTGAATGCTATGTATGACACTATTTTGCGCTGGTGTCAGGTACTAGCCTCTATCCAAACATATTTGGTGAAAGCGTCAACAATTACCAACAAGAGACAGTTGCCATTTTCAGTCCGGCAGAATGGACCCAGATGATCGAGGTGTAATGCATGAAATGGTTTAATGAACTTTTCAATCGGGTCTGATATCCTTTTCGTTTACCTGTAGGTTCTTCACACACAGACATGGTATACAGGACTTCACATGTTTCGTTACAAACTCTTTCATCCGTGAAACCAATATTTCTTTTGAATAGACTCGAGTGTTCTTCTTAACCCAGGGTGACCGTTATCATCATGCTGCAACTTTACAACTCTCCATCGTACGTCTTTTGGAATGAGGATCCTATTTTCCATTAATGATTCTACAGATCTTACCATCTGCCAAGACGTAACATTGATCCGAAGTACCTTCCTCGAGTTGTGTTTCGATTAATTGACAGTCATCATCTTGAGATTGAACACATTCTACCCAATCGGCTTCTTTAATCAAATTCACTGGAAGTGGTAGTGGTTGTCTACTCAACGCATCCACATGCTTCATTCGCGTTCCTGGTCGATAGAATACATCAAAATTATATTCTTGAAGATCCAACCACCAACGGCCAATTCGTGGTGAAAGATCTCGTTTAAGTCCAGGTTAGTCTCAAGGCGTTGCAATCAGTTACAACTGTAAACCGGATTCCATAAAGGAAGTTTCTAAATTTGCGAACACTAATGACCACTGCTAGAGTTTCCAACTCATAGCTGTGATAACGACTTTCAGCATCAGATGTTTGCTGGCTAGTACATCACTGGCTTCCATATGGCATCGGGTTGTTTCTGCATCAAAACTCCAGCTAATCCAACTTTTACTTGCATCTGTATGCAACTGGTTTCGAGGTTAGGGTCATAAAGCGCGGGACTGGTTCGCTACCGAGTTCTTGTTTTAATAACTGAAATGGAGCTTCCTGCTCTTGTTCCATTGCCACGATATACTGTTTTTTGTCAACATCGTCAAGGGTTTAGCTTTAAAGCGAAATTGCGAACAAATTTCCTAAAATAAGAAACTAAACCAAGGAATCTTCGAACGTCATGAACACTGTTTAAATTTGGAAAGTTGATAACGGCCTCGATTTTGTTTCGAAGGTCGCAATTCTCCACTGCTTATTATAGATCCTAAATACTCTACCTCTGGTTTCAAGAATAACATTTCTCACGATTTAGCGTTAATCCTGCGATTTTAAAGGTTTTCAAGATGTTTTCCAACCTTTTGAGACCCTCTTCATAACCGCGGGCGACTATCAAGATATCGTCGAGATATGCTAAGGCGTACGAAAATCTGAGAGGACCTAGAATGTCATTATGGCTCTTGGAACACTGAAGGAGCATTGGTCGAGCCAAAAGGTCCGTTTTACTGGTAGTGTCCATCTGGTGTGATGAATGCTGTATAGGGACGACTACTTTTAGCAACTTTCAATTGATGGTATCCAGATTTCAAGTCAAGTTGTCGTGAAGCAGTCATGTCCGGTTAACCTTTCCAACTGATCTTCAATTCGGGAGGGATACCTTTCTTTTACCGTTAGCGAGTTGACTTTGCGATAGTCGACACATGCGAACATCACCGTCCTTTTTCTTCACTAGAAGAATGGGACTTGCATAGGCGAAACACTTGGTTCAATAATTATTTTCAAGAAGATCGTTTACGATTTCTCGCACTTTTTGTCTTTCATAATAAGATAAATGATAGGGTCGATAGCAGACAGGCTGTGAACTAGTAAGACTGATCTCCCATCTCGATGTTTGTGTTACCTAATTCAGCGTTGTTGTCCGCAAAACAGACATGATACTGTAGCAGTAACTGATCTAAACGTTGTTGTACATCTTTTGGTAAGGTCTTGGGCACCACAGGTACTTCAGTCGGAGACTGCCCAAAAGGGTTCCCCGTGCTACGCATTGACCCTCATTATAAGATGTTTTTACTTTGCTCAAGTTTAGCACAGTTAATATTCCGAACCATTGTTTACTTTAATGCGGGATGATGGTATCACAATGTGGCAACTGTCCCGAGATTGTTCAGAATGATTTGAAACTATTTCACCGTTGAGAAAAATACATGAGACTTCAATTTTGTTTATACCAGGAGATACTATTGTTTTCTGACTCACAGAAAGACGGTATTTTTTCAGGACCATCGCCACTGACGGTCGGTAGTTGTCACAAGCTTTCGTCTTCATTTTGAAACAGTAATTTTTCATTTGTTTTCACGACTAATAGGTTAGGCGTCTCCGTAAAGTACGGCCAATGAGCAAATCCATATCTTGCATTACGTCATCAACTACTAAAATCGGCACTTCCCTTTCAACTTCATCTACTTTCAATTTCGCAATGGTTTCACCCCTAGATGATACTATAGCGCCCCCATAACCGCGCATTGTAGTTTGTTTCGACGCGTTTATTGGGAGTTGCAGAGCCTTAGCGGTTTTTAATTTGATAACATTGCAAGCACTGCCGAAATCGATATAAGCAGGAACGTCTACATTGTTAACTTTAGCGGTGATGTGATATTTTTTTATCATCTACTGCCACTAGGTTAACTTTTGTTGAATGATTTGCTTTTGATTTTAGAGCAAAGCAAGTATCTTTGATATGGCCGGACTTTTTGCAATAAGTACATGAAATTGAAGTTGATTGGTCTCGGTTACGGCTCTGATCAAACTTTCGTGAGGAACACTGGGCTGCTTTATGATTTGGTTTTCCACAAATGAAACAATTGCCTTTAGTAGAATGGCTAGGCCGATTTTCTGAATGTCGTTTTGCTTCTTTACTATTGGTATTCGTTGTAAAATTGGACTCTATTAAAAATGTTAGGAGTTTCTCGGTATCTTTACACCCTGCAGCGTACGCACTGGATTTTAACAAGTTATCATTTAAAGTTGAAATAATAACGTCAGTAATCACATGCTCTGGCAAATCACAATGTGTTCCCATTTTTAATTTATAATAATAAAATGATATGACATCCTCGTTTGGTTTTCTTTCGGTATTCACAAAGTCCTTAAGGTTAGCAGCAATACCTTTTGATGAAGGAAATGCACGGATTAATTTTTCTTTCCATACATTCCAATCGGAAGAATTAAAGTCAGATTGGCAGTCGTACCACGATTTCGCGTTACCAGCTAACCGCCCAATAACTGCAAATATTTTTGCACGATCATCCCACCGATAGAGTTCGCCTATGGATTCGATTTTGGTGACCCATTGTTGAACAGTCAACGAATTTGAAGTACCGTCGAATTCAGGAATTAATTCAATACGTCCGACATAACGCTGTTTATTTAATAAATCTGAGTAATGTGGACTTCTTGAACGTCTATACACTTCATCTGAGCGCCGCGAGGTCATCTCGGAGTTATTTCGGCTCTGCGTCGTACGAACTAAAGTCTCTATTGCGTTAAGTCTTTGTTCTAAGCGTCGCGTAAAAGACGGACTAATACTCCGATTGTTTAGGTTTCGATTACGCCCCGGCGACACCGACGGCTGCCTGTGTCGTGGGCGAACGCTAGACCGTGTACGCACTCGGCTACGACTCGAACGGCCCATGATTATTATCAAAATTTATCAATTAATTACCAAGTACACAAATACAAACCAAACCAGGTAATAAAACAGGCCACGGAGAGTACGACAGTATTAGCAGGCAGACAGGTAGACAGGTTCAAAAAAATTGTTCAGTACTCACCAGTAAGAGAGCAATCACAAAAACACAAAAAAAATAAACACAACAAATCAAACCACCTGAAGCTCGAAATAGCACAGGTAAGAATCGCACTTCTGATATGTGAAATAACGTTTGGCACAATTCCAAATTTCTTACAAATTTATTAAAGAAATCAACAGTAGAGACTACACAACGTTCTTCTTCAATAAAGCGTATGAGAGTCCCATAAAATGTGCCCCGTCTCGGTGGAGCGCCGGCCGACCTCGTGACCCCAGTTTTGTTTAGGTTAACTCGAGAATCGTTGATACCGAAATTCCCGAGGGCCCCTTGCCTCTCCAGAAAGGTTCCTTAACAATATATACATATTTTTTTACAGTACTCAATGAGAGAACTCGTAATGTGCGCAGAGGGTAACCAACGCCGTAGACTACCAAAATAAAATACAAAGACATAAATACACAAAAATGAAGCAAACAAGAATATATAGGCATAGAATCAATTAAATGGTTGTCATACGCAACTGCAGTTTGCGTATGACATATACACCTTATGGGCCCGCACTAGAAAACCTCTAGTCCCCTGGAAATGAGAGTACCGGGTCGCAGAAACCAAACTAGAATACCGGGACTTACCACCCCGTTTTCTCCTGGTCCTGTCCGCCCACTCATTAAGCGTCCGGGTGACATATTCTTACCAAAATATGGTCACCGCGCGCCATTTCCAGTAATTAATAACGCTTACCTGATACTGTCTAAAACTGAACCCATGGCTTGATATTATCGATCCCAGCCACACCACAGTATCGTATGTGTGATCTTGTCATTCCTGGGATGTCTCTGACTTCATAGTGGTCATTTCCCAGTTTTTTGGATATCCTGAATGGACTTCGCCATTTCGGAAGTATTTTCTGACTCTAGTCCTCCTCAGTCAGTCCCTCCTGGCCATCCATGTGGCAGTCCTATGGCATCCGGGTAGTGAGTTAGGTATACCTATTCGTATTTTAGTGATCTTAGTAGTTATCGTAGTTATTTTTAGATCTGAGGTACCTACATACTTTGTCCATATTGCTCATAAGGGATACCTAGTGCTTTATTTTTAATCAATTAATACATATATATTTTTTAATTTTATTAATGTAAACGCTCAATTTTTTTTTTGTCTAATCTATCTATTTTTTTTGTATAATATAAGATATATATGCCCCCTGTATACGAAGACACCTATGTTTCGTACTTCAGTACCTGCTCTGCCTCCTTATTACTTCAAAATATCAAAAGCATTTCATGCAAATAGCCCTGTATATGGATTTTTAAAAAATGCTTAAGCTGAAGAACTATTTTCAGTCGGTAAGAAATTGTAACATTTGTTGATCGACGACAGAGTTTAAAATCTCAAGTTCAGTTAACTACAAATGTAAATCGTAAAATATCAGCTGATACCTTTTAGACATTCTTTCATTTAAAATTATTTGTCCAAGTACGGAAATATTCGATAAGGCGAGTGATGCCGTCTATTATTGTTTCAGCACCTCGGCTTAATACTAGGACCGGAGAGCGTGTTAAGATAATATTTTTTTCAAGTGGTTCTTTGTTGTTTAAACGTAAACTTTGAGCCGCTTGCGACGTAATAAGTGAGCATTCACTACCAAAGTCAATGAAACATTTTATATTTTGTTTGTTTATACTCACTTAAAGAATTTTCATTAGTACTTAGCCCTAAATAGCTTATGTCCGAGAGTTGTGCATTTTGATTTGTCAAGTATCTTCGTTTCGGCTTAAAATTTTGTAATAACATAGCCTTCCACTCTGGTCAAGTATATATTTTTGTAGGCAGTCCGCGGTACCACACTTTAGCCGGACCACGCAATTTACTTAACGCCAAATATGGAATTAATTTATCATCCCAATGATAAAGAAATGCATACTCGTCTATCGCCTCTAGCCACGCTTGAATGTCTTGTGTCAACGGATAAAATTCAGCAATAAGATTGTTTGTGAGACTGTTGACACTTACCAGATGATTGTTATCGCTTACTGTTTTCATAACCTTGGTCAGTCCCTCTATGATTGCATCACCCAGATGAGAGACGGCCGCCACGCTTACCTTATCCACATCTCGCCGCTCAGGGCTGCGAGTCCGTCTACAGTAGCTACCTGCCGGCGCCTGGCCACAGTATCATGCTGATATGGCGATGACCTATTTTCCCAGTCACCGCTTCCTCGAGAGCGGCCAGAAATCCCTCTGGTAGAAGATCGTATCGTCGGCGTCGTCCCACGTCCACGTCCTTTGTGACGGCGGTTACGACTCCGTCGATGAGTTCTGTCCGGAGAATCCACAGAGTCCGATCTGCTATCTGCGACTTCGCTCTCGCCGACGGTGCCTCACCGCGGAGATACCCCTTCTTTCTTCGGATGACATAATTATAAGTGTAACACTAGTCACTCTACTAATTCACCGTGTGCACCCGCCGTAAAGCGCGCAAGGCCCACTATCCCACTTCTGATGTTATCACCTTTTTATGTTTTTTTATGTTATGAATCGAGAAAATAACAGAACTGTTTGTATGCAATATGAGGTATAATAAACTAATTTAGCATAGTAAGCAAGTAACAACTTATGAACTAATCGTTAAAAAGTCTGGGAACCCAGTGCCCCGAACTTCGCCATTCCCCGGTTCCTTGTATCCACTTTGCCTCGTCGGCGCCACTTGACACTTGTGTAAACCATAAACTGTCTAGGCCCATAATTGTCATGGGCTATTTTTGTGACGACAGCACTGTCAGGTGTGTGGTTATAAAGGTCATGATCGTCGTACTTGTCCACATAGAAAACAAATATGTAACTTCTGCAAGGTGCAAGGTCATATCGAGCGAAACTGTTTACGCAAACACAAGAGTAATCCTATCCCTATTCGAAAGGATTTCAAACACGATACTCCTAAGTCCGCGCCGGTTAAACAAACAAAAGCCGAAGCTATAAATATGATTCCAGCACACAGATACTACTCACTCATCTAAATTTTATAAACAAATTTCTATCGCGGATACTACAGTGGTAGCGTTCATTGATTTTGGCAGTGACTGTTCCTTAATAACAAATACAGTCGCACATCAGCTAGGATTACAATTACAACTGCTAAATACACCAATTCACCTTTCGGGATTTTTTTAGGTCTCGGTACGACTGTCACGCACTATACTGAAGCTCCCACCAAAATAGACGATGTCCCCTTAAATGTGAAATATTATGTTATTTCGGATATCACCTTCGACATGGATATTTTAATAGGCAGAAATTTTACTGAAAATGAAAACATTATCTATTATCGTAATGATAATACCTTATATTTCCATCATAAAGCAGATACGCCTTCATGGTTAACTAATCTTACCTATGGCAAACTATCCGATCTCGAACGGATATCCCTGCAAAACACTCTTGACAGAATACGCCTGTTGTATTTTTCAAAATTTAAATTATTTAGGCGAAGCTCAGTCCGTCTCGTTGTCGATAGAAGTGGTAACCACTAAGCCGGTGACACATCGAGCGTACCGTTGTGCGGAAAAAGATAAACAACTTTACAGAGAGACCATTACAAATTTATTACAAACACACATTATTCGTGAAAGTAAATCACCGTATTCAAGTCCTGCTTTTCTTATAAAAAAAAGATGGCACGAAACGTTTAGTGGTAGACTATAGGGCATAAACATGTTAAAAATTCTTTCCCCATGCCTCTTATAGAAGACATAATTGACAATCTTAGTGGATATAAATATTTTACTATTTATTCGAACTCTCGAAGTCTCGATTTGGCGGCAGGCTATCATCAGATCCCTATGACTGAAGACTCAATTAAATATACTGCCTTTATAACCCCAGAGGGCCATTACGAGTACCTCCGAGTTCCTTTTGGTCTCTGTAATGCCCCTTCTGTGTTTCAACAATTTATGACCGAAATTTTGCAACCATTGCGATCATTTCATATTATTCCATATCTTGATGATATCCTGATTCCCTCAAAAACCATTGCTGACGGCATACGTTTGTTACAACAAGTTCTGGCGATCTTAAAAAATATGGTCTCACCCTTAATCTCTCCAAATGTCTTTTCTTAGTCGAAACCATCACTCATTTGGGTTATCATATCTCATTGAATGAAATAACCCCTTCTAACTCTAAAATTGAAGCTGTTCTTCAGTTCCCCTGTCCCAAAAATCAGCACCAACTCAGACAATTCCTTGGATTAGTGGGGTATTTTCGCAAGTTTATTCAGGATTTTGCGAGACAAACAGCTCCTCTTACAAAATTATTAAAGAAACTTTCGTCCTGGAAATTGTCGACTACGTACACTGATATATTCAATGCTCTTAAACAAAAAATTTGTTCAAAACCAATTTTAACTATTTTGTATCCCAATCTAACCATCATCGTCTATACCGACGCCAGTCATGATGGGTATGCTGGCATTCTAGTACAAAATCATGGGTCTAAGGAAAAACCAATACCTTACTTTAGTAAACAGACTATAGATTCTGAAAAAAATTACCATTCTTTTGAATTGGAATTGTTAGCAATAGTGAAAACGTTGGAGAAATTTAAGTATTATTTACTAGGAAAAAGACTTTACCATAATTACAGATTGCAATGCAGTTAAAAATGCTTGGAGCAAACAAACTATTATTCCGCGGATACCACGATGGATTCTCTTTTTGCAAGATTTCTGTTTCAAAATTGAACATAAAGCAGGATCTCAAATGCAGCATGTCGATGCTTTAAGTCGAAATTTTCCGTCAGCGTCGGAACCACTTCCCCCGGAATGCATCCTTTTGCTCCGAGAGAGTGATTACTTACGCGAAGCTCAAGATCAAGATCAACGATTCGAACAATCAAAGAAATTTTATTGTGTATATTAAGTGGTGACCGAGATTCTCATAAAGACATTTTTAAAAACTATGATTTACAAGGCAACAAAGTTGTTAAATTAACTCCAACAGGTCGCAAATGGGTGGTTCCTAAAAACTGTCGTTGGCAAATTGTTAAACAAAATCATGATGACATCGGTCATTTTGCATTTGATAAAACCTTAGAACGAATTAAGAAAAATTTTTGGTTCCATAAAATGAATCGGTTTGTCCAAAAATACATTAATGCCTGTTTACCTTGTCTCTACCGAAAAGAACAAGGCGGTAAAAAACCCGGTTACCTCCATTCTCTCCCAAAGTATGCTAGACCTCACCATACACTTCATTTGGACCATCTTGGTCCCTTCATAGAAACCTTAACCGGTAACAAATACTTGTTGGTAATAGTAGATGGATTATCTAAGTTTACCTACATTTACGCTGTACCAAATACATCAGCAAACCACGTCATAGACAAGTTGACAGAGCTGTTTACTACTTTTGGAAATTCTAAACAACTAATTACGGATGCAGGGAAAGCATTTACTTCCAATGCTTTTCAAAAGTTTGTAGAAGACAGAGGTATTAAGATCTTCGTAACAGCATTAGGAATGGCTAGAGCAAACGGACAAGTAGAGCGAGTCAATAAAACTCTTTTGGATGCCTTAGCTACCACAAGTGCCAATAGCAGCCCAAATACCTGGGATAACCAGATACAGAAGATTCAACAGAGATTAAATAGCACTAGGCACCGCATAACTCAGTATACGCCCGCCGAAATTGCCTTCGGTTATTACTTAAGGACAGGCACCAACATTCAAGACGTGGTCGAGGAAGACATACTAGATGTTACTACGATTCGTACAGAGGTAACTCGTCGCTTAGAGGAGAACAGAGTCAAACAGGATTTATCTTTTAACCAGAAACGTCGGGCACCCAAGTTCTACACAGTAGGCGATTTAGTTTTAACCAAGGTTACCAGTTTTCCTGCCACCAATGTGAGTAAAAAGCTTCTGCCCAAGTTCCGAGGTCCTTTTAAAGTTGTAGAAGTCTTACCAAACGATCGTTATCGAGTGCAAGAGGATATACATACTGACCGTTCCAGTCGTCCTTACGAAGGCATCGTTGGTATAGATAGTCCAAGAATTATAAGCAAAAATTCACTGCAACCTCAAAAAAATCGTGTAGTTGTGAAATTTACAGGTTTTGTTCAGAATTTTGTGCTCTTTTCAAAAACGTCGGTTCCAGAAAAATCCCATGGTAGGCTTTTTGTATAGTGCTGCCAAAACTCAAAATTTCGAAATTTTCAAACTTTTATGACTTTACACGCTATTTTCTAGTATGATGCAACAAATTGGATTAGTTTGAGTACAGAATAGTCTAAAATTAGTAACAAAACAGTTTTGTATGAAAAATTGCAGTTCCGATTAGAGCTGTCAACGTTATTTTTCATACTTACAGCCATTTTTTGTGCTGCCCGATCGTGTGCGTTTCCGCTGACTTTGATAGCTACTAGGCGTCATTGTTACACAAAAATAGAACACTATGGCTGAAAAATAGGACTTTATGGTAATAAATATAGTGCTGTCAAAGAAAATTCGAATCCCATGAACATAGAGCTGTAAAGATTTTCGTATTTCTTTCATTACAAACGACCGCTTTCACTGTGTTTCACGTGCTACTCTATGTTATTCTATTTTTGCTTGGTTGAAGTGTTGACCAGTTGTGAGTTTAACATGGCATAGTGCTGTTGACATCGCAAACTCGGTCATAATATTATTAATTTCCAAGATAACGTTTTTTTTTTGTTTTTTGTTTTTTTTTTTTTGGCGTGGAAATGGAGCATTGCTTATTGTGTGCACTTGTTGGTGATAGGTTACCTTCTGTGGATAAGTCAAGTGTTGTTGTCGAAAGTGGCTTATCGACTATCAAAAAAAGTGAGTGTTCTGAAGAACGACGGGCTTTGCGATAGTCTTAAGGATACCTCTAAACTTCAGATCCATGTGGTTAACCAGTCGCATGTGAAACGCTAGTCTTTTTTCTCTACATGAATGTTCAATGTTCAAGATCATCTTGAGGTGCCTGTGAGCGATTTCCTGGCTTATGAGTTAGCACCTCGTCCTCTATCGATTTTTGATGGCAGCAGCCTCAGAAAGACAGATAAGAGTGCTCTGGAAAAAGCTCTTTGCAAACTACCTCAAAACCGACAAAAAATCCGGTGGTGAATGGTGGGGGAATTCATATCCACCTACTGAGTGGGGATGGAGAAGTGAAGGGGACAGACTAGTCCCAGAGACATCTTCTCGTCCACCGGCTCCAGACCTCATTATGAAGATGGTTCGCTGCGGCTGTAAGAAGGGCTGTGAACGGACGTGTGAGTGCCGCCGCTCCGGCCTTCCCTGTACCCAGATGTGTTCAACATGTGCTAGAGTAGATTGCAGTAATGTACGAAAGGAAATAGAGTTAGATGATCCAGATGACCCTGAAGACATGGAGTAGTATGAAATTTAGATGTCATTAAATACTTATCTAAAAATATTAAACGAATTAAGGAAAATCATTACTTTTATGGTACTTGTTCCTTTTGACAGCATTATACATTTTTTTAAATTACAAAATACCGAAAGGTTGCAGATGAAACAGTGAAAGCGGTCGTTTGTAATGAAGGAAATACGAAAATCTGTACAGCTCTCTGTTCAAGGGATTCGAATTTTCTTTGACAGCACTCTATTTATTAGCTTAAAGTCCTGTTTTTCAGCCATATCGTTCTATTTTTGTGTAACAATAACGCCTAGTAGCTATCAAAGTCAGCGGAAACGCACACGATCGGGCAGCACAAAAAATGGCTGTAAGTATGAAAAATAACGTTGACAGCTCTAGTCGGAACTGCAATTTTTCATACAAAACTGTTTGATTACTAATTTTAGACTATTATGTACTCAAACTAATCAAATTTGTTGCATCATACTAGAAAATAGCGCGTAAAGTCATAAAATTTTGAAAATTTCGAAATTTTGAGTTTTGGCAGCACTATACAAAAAGCCTACCATGGGATTTTTCTGGAACCGACTTTTTTTTTGGACCGATTTTTTGAAAAGAGCACAAAATTCTGAACAAAACCTGTAAATTTCACGACTACACGATTTTTTTGAGGTCAAAACCTAAAATTCTTGTACTAAGAGCACATGAAACCTTTTGCAGTTCAACAGAGTTAAAGACAGGTACGCACATTTGTGCCCTCCTAGTACCCATAGAGTGGTCCTTGATGACCATAGAGAGGTCCTTGATGACCATAGAGTAGTCCTTGCCGACTTCAAGCGGTCCTTGATGACCACCTTCGCCACATACGGCACTACATTAGAGCGCCCTAGACGGCACTCTTTTAATTTTTTTCTCTTTTTGTCTAGTTGTAGTCCTTCCAGGCCATAGTCGCTTCGAGGACGAACGACCTATCAGGATGGCCGTGCAGACCCATCTTCCCTGACTAACAGAGTGGGCGGCGCGATTACCTGACTTGATATAATTGTCAATACAATAGCAGTTAGATATTTTTAGCGTCATTCAGAGCTTAGCGACTCTTTGAACGTATTGTGTAATTGAATAAATATAATAATTGGTTCTCCAAATCGTGTTTAATATTTAAAATATTAGTAAAGCCTACATATATTTAAATTTCCATATTTCGTTTCTAAATAAGGGTGTTTGTCGATTAATTGACAGCTATATATTGACAGCTATATCGTTTATTAAGTTAACTCTTACCTGGAAAATGTCTATAATATCTTCCACACAGGTTAGGTCCTCCGTTCCTTACAACGTAAAATTTCATTTCTCTTTGTTTTCCACGATATTCTACCAATGCTCGGAAAAAACCTTCCGGAGTGAACGTGTTTCCTTTGTGACCTTTTAACAGTATATTATCGTGTTGTAATTTATACTTGGAAAAATTATTTATGTATGTCCGTTTGTTACACGCTGATATTAAAGCTCCGCTATCAAACATAAATATAAAATTTTTGTCATCAATTTTAAGGTTAATCTCAAATGGGTTGTCATTACTGTCATTAAAACTGAATACAAATAATCTTCTGTTTCCTGTTCCATATAGTTTACATTTTTATTAAATTTGCATATTTTTGCTATATGGCCTAATTTGTACGTACTACTTGTACATACTAAACATTTTGAATTTTTGAATGTACATATACTTTTATGCCTGTTTCCACAATGGTAATGTACAAAAATTTTGTACATTACCTTCGTAATTTGAGGTTAGTTTTTTACTAATTTTATTGCGGAAGTTTAAGCCGCCATTTTGTTCATTTGGGTCCCGGTGGTGCTCTCTTATTGGATAACGTCCAAAGGTTTTGGGATGCGCACTGCCATGGTAATGGTCTCTTCCGGTCCTGTCCTGTCACGTTCTTCGGCGGGTAATTTGAAATGTTCATGAAGTTGATCTTCTTCATATTTTCTACTTTTTGGGCAATAATCACTAGCTCTTCCAGCCGTTTGGAATCCTCTTCTTCACAAAGTCTGTCAAACATTTTTCCGGGTTTCATACCTGTCACAAACTTGTCTTTCAGGATTTTAGTCAAATCGTTGCCGAACTTGCAATTCACCGATAAGTTCCGCACTATGGCGTGCCATTCACTCACGGTTTCGTCAACTTGTTTCAGCTCATAAAACTTTTTTCCTCTCTCGCCATATACTAAACTGAATATTATATTGTTCATTTAAGAGACTGCAAAGTTCTTCGCACGATTTTTCTTTTGGAAGTGCTGGGTGACATAAATCTCGTAATAATTTGTAAGTTTGTTGGCCTATCGAACTTAATAGAACAGCCGTTTTCGTCTTTGCGTCGGTAATTTTGTTTGCTTCGAAATGTTGAGCTAGTCTTTCATCGTATATTTGCCATTCATCTGATTCTGGACAAAATTCAATGAATTTATTGGTAACTGCCATCGCCATTACGATTTGCACTCTGAAGTGTCTGCAACACGGCGTCACCACGTGGTCAGTATTTAAGAATTTAATTGCTCCCTTTTCTCGTTTTCTTCAATAATCCCGCTTGCCAATTATTATCCTCGTCGCCAAATTTGTTCTGTCCATAGTTTTACCATATGAATAAAACACTTGGAAGGAACTTGACTAGATCTTTCATTTCTCGCAGATGACTTATGATAAAAACGTCTTAACATATTCATATTCAATTCACATTAGTGATGTCAATATTGTAACTACCCGGTACTAAATACCCGTTACTTAGAAAAATACCCGGTACCTGGTATTCACATACCCGACTACTCGTCTTTTCTCTATCACCACAGAACTCTCCAATTGGCAGTGTTGCCAACTTAAGCATATATCTAACAATGGGCGCATTCAGGGGACGCTCAGCCGCTGACCGCTATGTGTTAGTAGTTAGCCTTTTCTGACAGTCAGCGGCATATATATAATACTCCTATATTGCTAGAAGGGTCTGGATATTGGCGAAATCACCACGGTGCAGACATATATGCGTCTGTCTCTCTCTCGTAACTACTTCGAGTCTTACGCGCATGGCCGAGAATTGAACATCCAGTCACACACAGACAATTGCTCCACCAGACTCGTGACGTTTGCGCACAACAGGTCAAGTAGTCATTTGCTGTCTCATTTACCCCGTGACACCTCTACTTACGGGCACCAGCAATATAGGAGTATTAGATATATGGTCAGCGGCTTAATACTCTCTGAATCGTTTGTATGAGTTTCGCAAAGATCTAGAAAACGTAATATGTTCTATGGCATAGATAACTTTCATAAATCATGGATTCATAATTCCCTGCCGTGTTCTGTGCTTAAATACACTTAAAGGACAAAGGTTCGTTTTCTTTTGTTTAAAAACAAGCAATATTATCTTTTCTATAACTTTTGTTTAAAAGTAGGTTAAAATTCAGTTGCACAGATATAACGACAGAGAGAATCATGAAATAATGGGCGCATCCAGGGACGCTCAGCGGCTGAGTAGCTAACTTAGCTACTTCCCTGAATGGACGTGGCTGACACTTTTTTTTATCTCAGCGGCTGACCAATTCACTAAGCCTAAAATATTATAGCTGAAATGCTGACTGTACAATAATTCTGTCATGATTCTCTGCCGTTTTATCTGTGCTGTGAGCAACTAAGTTTTAACCTACTTTTAAACAAAAGTTATAGAAAAGAAAATATTGCTTGTTTTTAAACAAACGATATGGAAAAGAAAGGGAACTTTTGTCCTTTAAGTGTCTTTAAGCATAGAACACGGCAAAGAATTATGATGGCACAACCACAAAGATGGCGTATATGAAAATAATGATCTTGACTACAACTAATTCAATTAACATTAGCATTAAGAATTACCTTCAATCGTCAATAACCGTAAACATAAAGATGAAATTATTTTATATTTACGTTTAAAATTACGTTTTGCTAGTCATACTAACCTTGTGTCTGCACTCTCGTGAAATGTGGGTTAAGGGTTACCCTAAAGACAGTAGTACTTAACATAAATTAATATTATATCACTATAATATTAGTTAAGAATTCGATGTCCATAATTTCCTCTAATTCCAGTAACCTATGGGATTGCCGCCACCGATACCACGCGGCCATTTCGTTATTTAAAATGTTTCCCCAGATTTGGGGAATTATAAAAAATATGCAAACTTCAAAGTCAATTATTTAATCTCTGAAAATTATTATTATTGTAATTATTATCATTCAAAATGTCTAGTTTGACTTACTTTACTTTATTTAATACATGTAAGGGGATATATCTAACATTGTGAAATATTGCGTCAGCTTGTTGCTGAAATTATTACGACTTATGGTGGGTTCATGCAGAAATTTTTAGTAATAAGAATAAGAATAGTAATAAGCATAAAAAACCTTCTTTTATAATACCCAGTTCATGCAGCAAATCCTTATTTTTAAAATTATTACTAAAAAATATGACGTAATAATTTACTTTTTGTTATTATCTTTCTTATTACTAATTTCTGCATGCTTACCCTGTTGCACAATTGAGCTAACCACAACCATAACCATAAGCATAACTGTAATTTTTATGTTTTGTCCACAACAAATCTGCGTAAAATCGTGTGTATTTTAAAACTCCGGCATAGAGGATTCAGTTTAGCCAATTTCACTAAATTAAACATTTTGTGTGAAAAATCTGAAACGACACTGGAATTAGAAAAAAATATGGACATCGAATTGCTAACTAATATTGTAGTAATTTAGTATTAATTAGTGTTAGTTACTACTGTATTTAGGGTAACCCTTAACCCATATTTCACGAGAGTACAGCCACAAGGTTGGTATAACTAGCAAAACGTAATTTTAAGCATAAAGATAAAATAATTTCATCTTTATGTTTACGGTTATTGACGATTGAAGGTCATTCTTAATGCTAATGTTAACTGAATTAGTTAATTATAACATGATTAGTTATATTAGATTAGATAGATTAATTATAACATAATTAAAACATGAATTTCGATAATATAACAGAAAACTATAATATGACAACTAATATATCACTATTAGTTCACGATGCTGAACTGGTTTTGCAAATGTATACCAGTATTAAAAGTAGATAATATAGAGAAATATGTTACAAAAGTAGAATAATATGGTTTAAATTTTTACATTCTGGATTAGCAACATCTTGCGCTAGCCAGATTGCCTTTTTTAACGATCAGATACTTGAAACAGAGGGAATGCGCTCACCATGAACATTACTAAAATCAGGTGAGTTCAAACGTTGCTAGCTCTTATGGTGGGTTCATGCAGAAATTTTTAGTAATAAGAATAAGAATAGTAATAAGAATAAAAGTTAAACCTTCGTTTTATAATGACCCAGTTCATGCAGTAAATATAATTTTTAGTAATAATTTTAAAAATAAGGATTTAGTGCATGAACCGGGTCATTATAAAACGAAGGTTTAACTTTTATTCTTATTACTCTTCTTATTCTTATTACTAAAAATATCTGCATGAACCCACCTTTAGACTATAATGGCAGTTGGATTTGGTCCAGAAACAAAGAAATAGTTGTGTTGATAATTATGGGGTATATAAATTGCATTAGAATTCATTAAGAAATGTATATGCCTTTTAGAGAGAAAGAAAAATAAGTCAGTCCATGGTGAGCTGGATAAAAATGTCTCAAACTATTTGAAACAAAATAATTTTATACCTACTTAATTATCCTATAATAAAATTATTTTCTAGTTAATGACATAAACCCTTCTTAGTCTGATGAGCACTTGGTTAACTTCTATGTTTCCATATGAAAATAGCTGCTTACGATTTACACGAAATCCTCAGTTCCTCACCTCAGTTAACATTTTCTCACTTAGTGTACGTTCTGTTTGAACAACATCCTGAAGAGTCAACTACTGAATTGAGGTGAGGTAACTCATCTCAGTTAAATTTTTCCTAAGTTCTTATCAAATCGTAAGCAGCTAATGTATCAAACTGAGGTTTGGTTTTACAATTGGGCATTACAAGCTATGTTTTGCATCCACGAAAGCATGGTGTTTTGGTATTTATGGAAAATCTGTTACTATCCCTAGGTTTTTGATCCTACATTTTTTTTAAATACATTCTTTTGTATTATAATATATCTTTGTTAAATAATATATCATTTTCAGTGATGGAAATGAGCTAGAATAGTGAGAATTTAAAATATTTTCGAGAGCCATGTGCTTTGTTATCCAACATTACTCTTGCACTGTGAACATTTTTGCATCTAAGAAATAACAACTAAGAGTATTGTGGGTGATGCTGGTTGTAAGGGCATCATCTAAACTGTCTGGTGCCATTAATATTAAATAAAATTGAGCTATATTGATACTTGTTTTATTCACACTTTTATTTTTTTAACAAACGATTTCCTTCAGTTATTGAAAATAAATTAAAAATGTTTCATTTACAGAATGCAATTTATGAGGAATTACAGAAACATCCAGATTATAAAATTGATCTCTTATCGTTAAAAAGTTTTGATGAAATACGCCGTATAGCTGCAAGACAAACGATCATTTCTAAGTCTATAGATTTACTATCACTGGAGAATATTATTCAAAACTTAAGACGACCTGCCTATGCTACTAGAATAATGATGCAGCTTGCCCCGTCTTCATCTATCAAGTATAGTGTTGGCATACAATTATTCGTCTCAGCAATTCTTAATATTGGCACAGAAAAACATTTATCATATATAAGTGATGCTGAGGAAGGAAAGGTAAGAATAATTATAGTGGTTTTTGAGTCTACACGATGATACACAAACCTAAATAAAAACTGTATCCAACTAATACCGAAACACTCCATTTTTGCTTTTCCTGAGGGTTTCAACAACCATGTTGGTTTTATCAGCCGATAATTGAAAGTGACCGGACACAGTTTTAATTGTTTCAAAGGTTGCGCTAACCATGTTGCATAAGCATTGTCAGGATATGAGTAAGATTTACTGAAAACAATTTTAACTATCTGTTGAAGATGCTAACATGGTTGGTGAAATGTTGTGATATAGTATATGTATAGTATTAGGGTACTTTTTTTTGGCGACTATTTTTTATTTTCACTCCCGTCTCGAAATTTTGTTGGAAATACCTAAAAAAAAAAACATTCTCTTAAAATATGAGACCTTGATATTATTATTAAGTACTCGCCCTCAGCGTGTGAGGATTCCCATTTAAAATACACGTAAACTAGAGTTTTTTTTTTTTAAATCTCTATAACTCAGCGGCATTTTATGATATTTCAACGTTTAAAAAAGCAAATTACTCTGGATTAAACGATCTATAAAAGCGACGTAACTGTAACTTACACCGATGAGACAGTACATGTTACTAAACTCAATTTTTTCAGGAATTTTTTATATTTTTCGTTGTTATTTCATAAATGGCTGTAGCTACAGGAAAAATGTAAAGCAAGAAAAATACAAAGTTGTAGCAAAATAAATTTCCTACAAAAAAGCTCCTGTGAACCGAATCTCTATTATTGATATTTCTCGAGATAATGAGCTTTGATTTTTTTATAACTTGCGATTTTCATGAATTTGCGACTCAAATCCTTAAATCCATTCACTGTTCATTGTTTTCTCACATTTTAAAGTTATCTATTTTTCCAAAGATAGGAAGATAATAAAAGGTAAGTAACGTAAAATATTTCTTAAAGCTGTAATTTAAGAAAACGTTAATAACGAAGAAAAGTTTTTCTTTGTCTTTTCATAGAAAAAAAAGCGTTGTATGTAATAGTCCTTTATATATAACTTTGTTGGGTATACTTATAATATATGAGTAATCCAAAAATATGAAATATATCTCTAATATGGTATGAGAAAAAAAATTTAAAAAATGATTAGATTTAAAGATTTGAGTTGAGTTGAGAATGAGTTTAATTTTGGGAAACAAAATGTTCCTATGAAATTAAAATTAAAATGGCCATAACATTTTGAAAAAAAAATATTTTGTAACAAATCGAAAAACCTCTCCTTAATATTTGTTTCTAGATTATGAAAAAAAATTTACTGCAAATATTCCACAAAGCGTTACTGAGATCCCAGGGAGTGCTCCAGGTTTTTTGAAATTTTTTTTCGCAAACTTTGTTGACGGTTTTTTCACTATAAATCCTTTCTGTAAGAGGTGTATTATATATAGGTGATGACTATAATAGTCATCACCTAAAAAGTGAAGTGGGTCATATGCGTCGTTTTCAAGATATGGCTAACTGAATATCACCAACCGCCACTGCAAAAAAGAGTGGTAATATTTTACGAAATAGTCACTCTTCTTGAACCCTAGACAGTTCACTTCTCCGCTGAGTTGCAGAGTCAAGTAGGCAAGACAAAACATATTTTTTATCTACTACAGTCTTTTTTTCTTGTAGAAGAATATACTTTTTTCATGCAAGCTAAGTTTTTGATGCCCTTTAAAATGAAAAAAGTTTAATTATCTTGAAAAATGAGTATTATATGGTTTTGTACGTAAATAAAAGTAGACACTATGTATGCTTTCCTATTCATTCATTTTTGATATTGATTTAAAAATAATAGTTAGACCTCCTCTCTGCAGGAAGTATATGATAATTTAAACATCATACACAACATGAATTTAGACAGATTTAAAGCAACCGGAAATAAAATTTATTATAATGCATTTGCAAATATCCATAGTAGATTAAAAGTAGATCAGTGAAGCTTGTTAAAAAACATATCTTGATCATATTGAGCGTAATATCGAAACTAACTCAAATGCATTTTGGAAACAAGTTAATAATTTAAAAAAATAAATTATATCATTTCCCAATTGCATGTATTTGGAAAATATTACTTCAACCAATGGGTTGGACACTGTAAATCTTTTTGGCCCGTATTTTGCAATAGGGTATGTTAATAATCAAGCTCCATACAGTCAGTTCCTAAAGAAGACTTAGTTAAATGTGATAAACATATCTGAAGGAATACATATAAGTAAATTATCTCATGGGTCAGAAGGTATTCCATATATTTTTTTTAAATCCTGTATTTGTACACCTCATCACTGAAAACTGAGGAATTTCCTAACTACTGAAAAAAATAGTTTTACTACTCCTATACCAGGTGACCACGAGATTACTACCCAGGCTCTAGCTGAGGCACGAAAAAAGATATCGATTTCAAATTTTGGGAATGTATATCATTGAATGGGATGCAAAATTTAGTTATAAAACGACTGATCAACACTTCCTGTTTGACCGAAATGCCCTAAACGTTGTTATTTTATATGGAATACCCTGTATATTTTTTTAAATTCTATGAAAACTAAGACTAAAACAGTATCTGTCCTATACCTATTTGACAGTTTCCGAGAAAATCGCGTTTAAAGATGTCAAATGTTCATTTATAAAATTTTTTTGAATAAAAAAAGTGAAGAAGATACAATACAAACTCATAATATGAACTTTAACTTATTTTAGAAGCACTAAAGCCTGATATAATTAAAATTTCGCACTTCGGTTCAACTGGAAAATACCGGGAGTCATTTTTAGTACAATTTACTCAATAATTTTAATGGAGCCCTATAACTAAATGGAAATCATTTCTACAGACAATTTCGAATCATTCTTATGTACACTTCCCTATACCCAAGTCCATAGTTTTTAGATATTAATGTTTAGTCAGAATGTCATAGGTATGAACGATGCATAAAGGAAAACGATAGAATCAGTCAATGCATCTATCAGAGGTGCCTAGGAATTTTAATATAGGTAGGCTTATCACAGGCTTTTATTTTTAAACGCCATTTTCTTCATTGTTCTTAATTTGACAATTAATTTTACTGTTTACGTTTGTGGTAGTTATTACTTCTATTTTATTTAAAATGCCACTTTTTACTTGCGAACATCAAATCGACATGTGCTAGTGTATGGAGAAGCGAGAAAAAATCGCACGGAAGCAAAAGCTTTATACGGGCAACGATATCCAGATCGTGCACAACCACTGATAAATATTTCCATTGACTTGAACATCACTTAAAACCGAAAGAATGAAGAAGAACCTAACGTCATTGTTAGCGAAGAGGCGGAGATTAATACTCTGGGTTATTAGGTAATCCGACTATTGTTAGGAATCCATATTGAATTAGCGGAAAGTAGAAATTTAAAAAACACAAATTTTCCTCCATTTAAGTACCGTACACCACCTTTATGAAGCACACCACGAGCTATTTTTACGTTTATGGTCAATGCAGCCGGTTATCTTTTCTCTGATATCCTTCAGAATTTGGGATTCAATAGAAAATTCGAGATTGGGCAAGACACAATCCTCATTATTTAGACGGCTTTCCAGGAGAATTTGTTTAATGTGATGAAGTAATTGGAACGCGACGTGGACCAATTTTCTTTGAAAATACACTAACAGCAGACCGTATTTATATTTAGTAGTTTTTATACCATGAAATAACTGACTTTCTCGAAAATTTACCATATATTTCCACATTTATTACCAGCAGATGAGCCCCAGCCCATAATGTTCGAAGAGTTAGGAACATTTAAATCAAATGTTTGGGAGTGGAAGTACCTACGCACGGACCGTGGGCCAGCTAGGTCTTGGAACAATGTGAATATTTAATTTATGGATGAGTGGCATTTTTTTAAATTTATTATCTTCTTATATTTTTTGAAATAAAATATTATATTTCAAAAACTATTAACTTTGGGTATAGGGAAGTGTACATAAGAATGAATCGAAATTGTTTGTAGAATTCGAATTTCCAATTAGTTATAGGGCATTCCATTAAAATTATTGCAGTAAATTGGTACTAAAGATGACTTCCGGTATTTTTCGGTTGAGCCGGAAGTGCGAAATTTTAATGATATCAGGCTTTAGTGCTTCTAAAATAAGTTACAGATATCATATTGGTTTGTTCCTATCTTCACTTGTTTTCTTTCAAAAGAATTTTATAATTGACACATTTGACATCTTTAAACGCGATTTTCTCGGAAACTGTCAAATATAGGTATAGGACATGATACATGTTTTTAGACTTAGTTTTGTTCAGTAGAATTAAAAAAAAATAATATACAGGGTGTTCCATATAAAATAACAAAGTTTGGGGCATTTCCGGTCAAACAGGAAGCGATGATCAGTCGTTTTTATAACTAAATTTTGCATCCCATTTCATGATATACATTCCCAAAATTTGAAATCGATATCTTTTTTCGTGCCTCAGCTAGAGCCTGGGTAGTAATCTCGTGGTCACCCAGTATACAGAGTGTTCGACCTAAGTCGGTTTCTTCCATAACTCCGTTATTGTAAATTTAAAAAGAGATTTGTCAAATAAAAGTTGCACAGAATGATATAGTGATGATTTGTAAAATATGTCAAATCATACAGGGTGCTCCATTTTATGTAACCGTTACACAAATTCGTTATTTTAAATTGAACACCCTGTATATTTGTACATTTTTGGAAGCCCCACTAAATTTAGGACAATAAATTTTGGTCGTGGTAAATAAAGTAACCATACGTAGCCACCGTTTTGGAGATATTCACCTGTTTTTGAAAAATATCATGATGACAGTGCTCTAAAGTAATGTCTTGCTTCTAGAGATAGATATGGCCAATTTTATAACAACTAGAAGATAATTTTATTCACATGGTATATTTGGTTAATATGGGTCCTTCCATTTGGAAATTTCGTGATGAATCAAACTGTCTAAACCGTGCGCCTCTTTTAAACTTTTTTAGTTTAGACACAATTTAGAAATATTTAGAGCGCTGTCATCATGAGTTTTTTAAAAACCGTTAAATATCTCCGAAATGATGGATTTTAGGTACCATGTATGATTAATAAAGTCGACCTAAAACTTAGCAGGGTATTAAAAAGTATACAAATCTATAGAGTGTTCCACTTAAAATAACAAAGTTGTATAGCGGTTACATGAAATGGAGCACCCTGTATGATTAGAAATTTTTTTACAGATATGCACCACATCATTTCGGGCAAATTTGATTTGAAACATATTTTTCTTTACAATAACTGAAGCATGGAAGAAAACACCGTGGGTGGAACACCCTGTATAAAGCAGGATATAGAGATAATATGAAAAACTATAGAGGGATTTGCATTCTATCTGTTACCTAAATTATTATAATAAAAATTTATTAGCATTGAGTTAGCATGGTGATGTTAAAATAACATTAACACCGTTAACATTATTCCACATAATATTAATATTATTGCACAATGAAACGGATTTTGTACAGGTAGATCGACTGTTGGCAGAAATTCGAACTTTGAGCCACGTGGTGGCTCAACGATATTGGACATGAAACTTTCAGGGCCACATTTTATTTTTTTTATAAAAAATTGTACGCGTCGATTTCCATAATATTCTAGGGCTAGTGGCAGGTCATCATGGGTCATCGAAGAAAAATACTATTTTGAAAATCGGAGTCGCAATGTTAAATTTCCCTTATGGCCCTTTGCTCTTTTGTATATAAAGATATTTTTTATATACAAAAAAATAGCAACAATAAATATACAAATAAAAATACTTAGTTCTTATACTAGTATACAATAAAATGCATACTGGGTGGATAAGTAAACTTTCAAATAGTATAACAACTAATTATGTATCTAAAAATATTATCATCTGTAAAATTTTTATTTTCTGCAGATGATCCTAAATTATATTTCAATTTATATTGTGTATGTTTTTTATTTATATCATCAATAAAGTGGATTTAAAAAAGTGATTGAAGTGACAATAATACATTAAGCTTTATTGTAGGCTACCCTGCTCTCATTGTGACATAAACTTGCTTGAAAAACTTTGAAGTAGATTTACACATCATGTGCACTTCAAACAATTTTCAGACCAACATTTTAATAATTATACAAATACATTGCAGCACCTGGATTTTTCTACATTATGAAAGTGTTGTATTATATTTGACTTTACCTTTATGTTAAAAAATAGTGGGTAATATGACTGTACTGAGATCTTGAACAGTCTAAAATTGTATATTGGTATACTCCCCATTATTTGTAGTCGATTTTCACAATACTAACTAGTTTCAATTCTCTATTGATCGCATTTTGCGAAATTTTATAGAGACCCACAATCTTTATGTTTTATATGTTTTCCTATTCATTACTTAACTAAATCTAGTTCTGATGTTAACCAAATATTATAGTAGATTATGTACACTATGTATGCCTACACGTTTCACATAAATATTACAACATATACAACATAGGAGATTTTCTTATCAATTACCAATTTTATCAAACTATAAAACAAGATGAAATTATGCTTATCGGGAAAAAATGTTCAAAATACTGGGTGTACTCTGCCACCAACTACTGTTAATATTTTGTTTATTGTACAAGGACCTGTCATCTTATTTCTTATAGATATTTGGCTGTTATTGCCTAACTGAAGTAGGACATGGCAGCAATACCAAAGGAATGAGAACTACTGCAACTTACTGTGAAGAAAGGGAATGTTTTATCTTAGATTCTCCAGATTTTGAAGCAGCTAAATGTTGGTCAGGTGGTCTAGGCCAGGGTGCAACTCATGCAGTTGTTTATGCACAACTCATATTAAAAAATGTTAATTATGGACTACACGCTTTTGTAGTACCAGTACGTGACCCAAAAACTTTTTTTACCCTATTCTGGATTAATAGTAGGTGATATGGGGGAAAAAATTGGCCTGAATGGTATCGATAATGGGTAAGTGTATCAACAAGGATTAGATATATGTATATATCCGCTTAAAAGATATTTGACTTACAAATTAATTGCACTTAGAATCCTCTGTTATTTATAACTTGGACATATAAATTATCAATTGTACCTGGTAAAGTAACAAAAACTGATAAAAAAGTTACACTAGATATGATTTTAATTTGATTTGGAATAAATCATTTGGAAAAGAAAATAGACAGCCCCCAGACTAGTCTCAAATTACGTTGTATTAATTCAGTACTTGGTGGTACATCTGCAATTAATTTACTATTTTAAAAGCTGGATATGTTCAAAGCAAATGGAGTGGAGTAAGTGGAGTAATTTAAAATGTGAGAATAATGTAAACCACTGAAAAATAAAATTCGACTACATTTGCTTTCAACAGGTTACTATTAAATTTAAATGTGAAATACAATTTTATTCAGTAAAAAAATAAAAACCGAAATAACATGTTTTACTTGATCAGAAATCATTTAAATAACATCAAATTTACATGAATTTCTACATATTGTGTTCGAAAGTAGATACAAAGAAACTATTTAGGTTGCCATGGGATTTTCGCAGGTTTTATAAACCTATTAACGTCAGAGTTTTTGATTTTAAAAATCTAACTTTGAATTATTTGAAGATATGGCAGCATTAAAAAACAGTTAAGGACGAATTCAAAGTAAATATTTAAAAATTGCTTGCAATAGTAGAAGTTTCTTCTAGCATTTGACTATGCATTTGACGAAGTTTATTGAAATGCAAATGCATATGTGAAATTACAAACAGCATGATAATGAGTTGGTCACTAATGGGAAGTAATTAATACAAGGTATGAGAATGGGAAGTACTATGAGTGAGCTCTTCCCCCGCTACTGTTGCATGTCCCATGCTCACCCGACCTTGACCATGTAAGTAAGAGTGACTGAGCTTACTATTAAACATACTAGATATACAACAAATTGTACAGGGTGCTCCAAATACAGGGTCAAACTTGAATAAAATAGTCCCTTATTAAATTGCTTATTTTAAATGGAACATACTATATTTTATGATTCCTTTCGATTCCTTTTTTTATCATCTTTCAATACATATCAGTATTCTCTATATCCAAAATGTACCGTTTTCGAGTTATTTCAAATTATTTGTAAAAGTGATTAGATGATCAATTGGAACAAGTTTATCCTTTGCTAAGTTGGCCATTTTAAATAGAACTTGCTGTATTTTATAACACATTCACTTCCTTTTTTCATCGTGTTTATATACATACTTTAGATACAACATCTAATTGTGTTAAAATACATTTGTTGTCAATGGCACATTGTATACTATGTAACTTACTTTCGTTTTAATCATTTTACAACTAAACAACTAAAACACCATACAGTTTAGGTGTAGAGAATACTAGTAATTAGTAGTGGTATAACTAGTGGAAAGGGGATGAAAGAAGGACGCGAACAATATAGTAAAATGTAGTATAATGTGTATAAAGTAAAACGCAGTATGTAACTGCGTAACGCAGTTACATAGCATATACTCACAAGTCAAACACATTATTGTATTAAACTCTAAAAAGTGTAACCAAATAAATAATTCTTTTTTTAAAAACTCAAATCTCATTCAAACAATATAAAAATTGGCGCAGTCGTGCGGATTTCCGAAACACACTTAGAACACGGGCATCCTCACTAAGTGTGGTAGTTTCCAAACCTCCAAGAAACAAAGAACAAGCTCCAAGAAGCCGAAACACAGAAAAATCCAATTCAACAAGCTCCAAGAAGCCGAACACAGAAAATCCAGTTCAACAAGCAGATCCACCTTGACATCAGGAACACGCAACAGAAGCTCACCTGGTTCAACGACGATCTTCACCTCCCACGTCAACAGGAATGTGGAAAATCTTAATGTAAGTACTTAGTGAATTATCTCGCTTTTTAGTATAACGTTAACTCTCGTTCTTTTGATCGCGAAGCAAGTTCAAATCGAAATTGCGAAAAATCAGTTCTCTTATCCTCCCCAAAATTAATCAAAGCTCATTTTCGAAACTATTCAGTAGTCACACGTTCCAAATTGTTTATGCCAGTAATTACTAGAAACATGGCCCAGCCACAAGCAAACCAACCTCAACAAGAAATAGTCGAACCCTATAAATTAATTGAAATTTTTTCAATAATACCTGAATGACTGAACGGTAATCAAATAAATCTAGTTACTTTTCTAAATTCTTGCAAAACTGCTTATGATATGGCGGTTGGCAACCAGAAGGTACTTTTAACTGTCCATATTAAAAACAAATTAAAAGGACGCGCAGCAGAACTAGTAAATTCTAGAAACCCAAATACTTGGGACGAAATTAAAAATCTCCTCGAAAATCATTTCGGTGGTCGTAGGGATTTAACCTCATTAATCCAAGATCTTCAACGAATGCAACAACTCTCCGGTGAATCTCCTCTTACATTTATTGCTCGCTTACAAACGCACGAAGCAAAAATGCACGCATCCATTCACAAACAACAATTATCAACAGGCCAAAAGCAGGCTCAAATACAATTAACAGGTATGATTTTAAACACCTTACTAACGGGATTAGAACCAAAAATAGCACACGTTGTTAGAGCTAGCGACCCAGCAGACATGCTAACGGCAATAACCAGAGTTCGCAAAGAACTACAATTAAATTATTTCGAAATGCAAAAGTCAAATCGCAATAATAATAATACACTAGTACGTAAACCGAATTTACCTCCACCTACAAAACAGTGTTCATTTTGCAAACGAATAGGGCACGTTTTCAGCGAATGTCGTCAAAGACAACAACAAAGTCATCAACCTCCAAATTCCGGACCGCATCAAAATTATCAAAATCATCAAAATTACCCCAGACCAAATTATTATAACCAACACCCCGGAACTTCACAAAATTTTCAGCAACAGAGACCTCCAGTTATTACGCCAAATCCAAACTTTAATGCTCCAAGACCCCCCGCGATTCAACCAAACCCCAATTATTTTAGACCAAATAATAATAACAACAATAGGAAAACGCTCCATCTAAACCAAGATAATGAACCAGAAGTTTCCGAGCAGCCTAACCAAAATTATTATGAAAATATCAGTGACGGTTATTATACAGATAATAACGCCCACACTGATCCGAATTATTATCCTGCTAATAATTCAGAATATTTTAACAACGAGGACTATTATACTGCTAATGGTTCCTCTGAAAATTATTACACGGAAGAACCAACTTATGACACAACCCTCGTATATAATCAGGATTTTCGATCAGGTCCACCTCCTCGATCGGACCCACCGTATCACAACAGGGATTCCAACATGACAGTATTGCAAACTCAGTTTGGCAATATGAATCTGGACAACTTCAACCCCAATCAGAACTTCCCAGAACAACAATTTCTATAAGCCCCTTACTATCTGTCAAGTCAAAAAATCTATACTACATCTACGACGCTACCAACACATATAAAATATTAATTGACTCAGGCGCAGGTTTTTCTATATTTAAAACTAAAATTTGCGGAAATTATAGAAGGAGATGCCCCGAAAACGTTACCATACAGGGTATCACCGATCAAAAAATAATAATTAATGAATCTGTTCTCATTCCATTCACAGCAATGATCCATTTAAAATGTATATATGCGACTTAGATATTGAGTTCGATGGACTCCTTGGTTCTGACTTTTTTAGAACATTATAACTGCATTGAAGATATAAAAAATAAAGTACTCATAACAGATTTCAAAACAATCCCAATTCATAAAGTCACGGATCAACCAATCACTTCAGATACACAAAATCACCCAAATCAATTGGTTAACGAAATTTCAAACATAATTTCGATCGACCCCCGTACAGAACAAATTTCAAAATTAAAATGTAATTTAATAAACACCGATGCCATACTATATTCGTAAAGAAGTAGCTTACTTAGGCCATCTTGTCACTAATGAAGGTTTAAAACTTAACCCCAGTAAAGTCGATTGTATTCAAAAATTTCCCGAACCCAAAAATCAAAAAGACATCAAGTCCTTCCTTGGATTAGCCGGTTATTATAGACGATTTATCCCCAATTTTGCAAAAACCTCCAAACCTTTGACACGATTACTCCAGAAAGACATTCAATTCATATTTGATTCCGATTGCAAAACATTGTTCAATGAATTAAAAAACGCACTAATATCTGACCCCATACTCATATACCCCAAATTTCGAAGAACCCTTCTTGCTTACCACGGACGCAAGCGCATTTGCCATTGGTGCTGTACTCTCAGAAGGCCCTGTAGGAAAAGACTTACCCATCGCATACGCGTCTAGGACACTATGCAATGCCGAAACGAAATACTCTACCATCGAGAGAGAACTTTTAGCCATCGTATGGTCTGTCAAACACTTTCGATCATATCTATTCGGCAGACGCTTCAAATTAATCACCGACCACAGACCCTTGACCCTAGAACCTTGACCCTTGAACCTAGACCTTTTCAATAAAGGACCCCGGTAGCCGCCTAGCGATTAAAACTCGAAGAATACTAGTATGAAATCGAGTATAAACCCGGTCGTATCAACAAAAACGCAGACGCTCTTTCCCGTATAAAAATAAATCGCATCCAAGATTACTCACAATTTCAAGCAAAGTCCAAATTACTAATGTACTCCATTCAAAATCCATCTAATTCAAACGAATCCGATTCCGATAACCAAAAAGATGACGTAACCGAGAGAATCGAAGATAGAGATAAAAACGAAAGCGTAAAAGAATTTGAAACTTTTATAGAATTGTATAAAACAAAATCCCTTATTGATTATTCCAAAATTGAGTATACAAATGGACAACTTTCAGATAAATGTAATAAAAATATCGTAATGTTTTTCCAAACAATCTTAAAGACTTCCATTATAAAATAATTGAAGATTTATTCGGAGAAAACACAGACTTTCGAAATTTAACATTAAACAAATTATCTAGTAAGTCTGTGCGTAACAGAAAATATTTTATAGTCGCACTACCATTGGACCCCGATACCGTAATATAACATTTATTTGCCTCAATATATCAAGGCCGTGAAGAATTTAAACCTTCCGAAACTTAATATGTCGAAAATAACGTTGATCTCCCCATCCTCGAGATATTATCATTCCTTTTATCAGAAAAAGACGTAAAACTCAAAGTTTGCCAAGACATCATCAAAGCACCTGATAATGATCAAATTCCGATTATCATTGATCAATACCACATAGGTAAAGCCCACATCCATCGTGGAAGAAATGAAACCATTAGGCGAATAAAAACCAAGTAGAATTGGAAAGGATTGACAAAAGACGTTGATGATTACATAAAAAAATGCGAAATTTGTAACAAAACAAAAGCTTGTCGAAAAAAATTTAGACGCACCCTTAGTTATCACAGAAACCCCAAAAGCTCCATTCGAACGCATAAACATCGATATCTTAGAAGTTCCTCCCAAAAATTACGCGTTTACAATACGCGATGAACTCACAAAATTTAGTCAGGCGTACCCCATTATCGACAAATCAGCAAAATCAGTAGCGAACACGTTACTGGTCTATTTCCAACATTTCGGAACACCCCTCGGAATCCATTGCGATTACGGACGTGAATTTGACAATGCCATCCTTAGAGACTTATGTTGCCTCTATGATATTAAAATAACATATTCTAGCGTAGGACACCCCCAATCAAACGGTTCCTTAGAACGATTCCACTCCACACTATTAGAAATGATAAGAATACACATGTCGGACCACCCCGATGAACATCCCTTTAATATATTACCTTACGCGATAATATGTTAAAACACCTCAGTCAATAAAACTCACGGATTTACACCCTATGAGTTAATCTTTGGTCATACCTCAAGTAGACCACCGGAAACTGTACAGTCATAAAGAACTGATCACGAAGTATGTAAGATACCTAAACAACCGTATATCTTATTATTATAAAATAGCACAGGCAAAAACCAATTCCCAAAAAGAAAAAGTGAAAATTCGTTTCGACCAACATGTTTCTCAAACCCAGCCAGATTACCAAGTCGGACAAAAAGTTTATGTTAAAGAATCACAGATAAAAGATAAACTCCAAAACAAATTTAACGGTCCCTTTGAAATTGTAAAAATTCACAAAAATTCAGCCACTCTTCTAAATCCAAAAACCAAACAAAAAACTAAAGTCACTTTCGATCGACTTAAACCCTATTCCGGAAATTAAAATCAAAATATCTTTCCAGGTCCTTTGTGCTGATCGGAACAGCCACAGCCCAGTACCAAATAACCCCAATAAACAACACAATAGGCGTTTACTATCACGATGAAACAAGAATCATAATTTCCAACGACAGATGGACTCTCCTTGTACATAAAAATCTATCTAGCATAAAAAACACCTTTAACAATAATAGAATTTTAAATGCAATCACGGAAATGCTTAACCATGATTATCACAATATGCGACAATTTCTTCTAACTAATACTCTTCTAACCCAAATTTCTGATTCCATTAAGGAAAAACTTGAAGAAGTCTTGACAGACACTAGACGCTTTAAAAGAGGTTTAGTGGATGGTATAGGCAGCGTTTTTAAAGCAATCACTGGCAATCTTGACGCCGCCGATGGCAAATATTTTACAGACAGTATTAATAAATTAAACCAAGATCAAAATCAAATTGAAAACCTTTTAAAAAATCAAATATCTGTTACCTCTTCGGTTATAAAAAGTTTTAATGAAACTATTCAAAAATTAGCAATTGATGAGAAAACGTTCAATTGAGATATGAACAAAATCGAAAGAGCTATTCATCAACTAGGAGATAAAATCGCACTAGTTGAAGCCAAATTAAAATTTCTCGAAATTTGCGAAAGTTATTTATACCTTCAGGACAATCTCAATAACATCCTAAATTCAATAACCTTTGCTCGTTTAAAAATTATTCACTCTTCAATCATTACACCAGACAATTTGATTATCTCTCTTCAGGAAATATCTCAAAATCTTGTAAAAAATAATTTACCCCTTCCAGTGAAACATTCGTAGGTACCTTCGTACTTAGAAATCATCGAATTAGAAGCTTTTCAATCAAAATCAGATCTTATTTTTGTTTTCAGAATACCGCTAGCAGAACAGCAACTCTATACTTTATATCATTTGTATCCAATCCCAATATTAGATAACAGAACTGGTTTGCATCACGTATTATCATTTTCCCAAAAATTTGTCGCGCGAAATGATGATTCTCTAATGTACATACCCGTAAAAGATTTGAGCACATGCAAGGAATTAGGCGACCGCAAGAAACTATGTTCAGATCTTTACGCCTACCCGATCGACAGCAACGCAGCATGCGAGGCCCAATTATTGAAGAACTCCAGACAAATCCCCAAAAATTGTGAAAGCTCCCTTGTATATAGACAAGGATATAACGTTCAAAAACTACAAAACAACGTTTGGCTCGTAATCGTTTCCGAACCAATCCACATCACCATAAATTGCAACCAGATGGACACCAAGATAACGACAGTCAATAAGAACTCAATACTAAAACTTCAACCAGATTGCTACGCATTTGTTGGCATAACAAAGGTACAAGCCGAAAGCCGTAATACCTTCAACATCACGGATAACTCTCACCCTGTAGTTATACCCTATGATTGCTGTTGGGATATCCCAGAGAAACTGCAACTTCCAAAATTAGAACCCCTCCAGTTCGACCATCTAAACATCGAAAATCTGGATATAGCCAATCATAAATTGGAACAATACTCCAGAGATTTGGACAAGTTAATCAACGAACCCTTTATAACAAAACACATCTCCTTGACCACCTACTTAACCATTGGCATCGTGATTGGACTCCTGGCCCTCTACATCACCTGTAAATGCAAGACCCGTCTTTGCAACAAATCCAAGGACACATCCCCGAACGAGACACTAAGGAGACTCAACACCCTCCTAACGGGAAGACCCCATCTCCAACAAGAAGAGATACCAGAACTATCATAAAAGTCGACGTATAACGTCAATTTTTTATAAAAAAGGGAGTTGTTATATGCAAAAATATACAATGTAACATGACTATCAGTAGTAGACGTAATTCGACACGTCGAACGATAACAACTTCCTTTGAAACCACGCTGTGTGAGAAACGCAAGCATAGCAGTTTAATTCACAGAACGCTTATGCTTGCGTCGACAAAACTGAACTTATAAATATAAGTGAAATGAACCATGTTAGTTAGTTACATACTCATTCAGTTACGCAGTTACATAGCATATACTCACAAGTCAATACACATTATTGTATTAAACTCTAAAAAGTGTAACCAAATAAATAATTATTTTTTTAAAAACTCAAATCGCATTCAAATAATATAATATATATATACATATATATTACATATTTTCCTTAACAAATTTTGGGGGTTGTTTTGACTCCCGAAATATGCATGGGGACACCTACAAATGTATCCTCAACATATCTGATATCAGTGAGATACAATTCAAATGATTATCTTGCTATTTTCTGTTTTTGTGTTTTTTTGTTTTGATTTTTTAATTTGCAGATGAATCCAAAAAATAAAACAAAAAAATTCTTTGGGCGCAAAAGAGTTTTTTTATGGATCTGATTGAAGTACTAATTGTAAAATTATTTCAGATTTGTAATGTTTAACAACTACGAAATACCTCGCCATAATTTACTCAATAGACTAGGAGATGTAACAAAAGATGGACAATATGTTACGCCTATTAAAGATCCAAACAAAAGGCATGGTGCAGGTTTAGGTTTACTATCTGCTGGGAGGGTTATTATAACCAGTGTATGTGAAACTCTGGGAACTAAAGCTTTAACTATAGCCATCAGATATGCAGCTGTTCGAAAACAGTTTGGCCCTGATGAAGAAATTCCAATTTTAGAATATCAGTCACATGTGAGTATAATTATATGATTTTATTTTAGAGCTTAATGATAGTTAATTATTTATCTTCTGTTAAAATTAATACCAAGCTTAACTAATAATCAGGAAGGCTAGCAAATGGCGACGCGATGCAAAGGCAATTTGCTTAGCATTTGATGGTGGTTGCCTCAAATTGATGACAAGAGGCCAGTGCGCGATTTATTTGATTGCATTAGTTCCGAGTCAGCTGATGCTTTTGTACAACCTCCGCTGTATGTAATCCGTTGAATAGTGTGATATCATTTTATAATAAAATATGGCAAATGTTAATTACAAATGCTGTTACTATAATGCAAATGTTAGTTATTTTCATGTATTACACTTACAATGTGTACGTCTCTGTGGCGCGTTCCGTTTGTATATATTTCACAATAACTTGAGAAAGTGATTTTTTATTTATTATTATCATTGCACATCATTGCACATTAATTCTAAATGCGTAATCGGATTAATTCCCTGTTTTGCTACCCAGTATTAACCCCTTGACGCCGGTAATGCACTGGCATGCACCATACACAACTGTTCGCTATAGCCAGGTGATGCATATTGTGACATTTGTCAAGTGTCATTAGTGACAGCTGACAGTTATTAAGTTTTATAGTTTACATACTTAGTTTATTTAGTTTATACACTAGTTGTTAGTAAAGAATTGTATGGAATGACGAAGAAGACTAGTGACTTCTTGGGAATGACATAATATAAAATATACTAGATGTCAAAAGAATTTTCTAGAAATGTAAAAACTATAAATAGTGGTGTTGTTGCTAGGAGCTAGTTAGTTGTGATTTCAATGTTACATAGTTAAGATCGGAGAGTTGTAGAGTATTAATAAACGTGTTTGAATTGGAGAAGCAAGTTATTTAAAGAGAAATACGTAACATTATGGTGACAGCGGTGGGATTATAGACGAATTCGAAGAAGAGGAAAGTTATATGGTGAACACGAGATCGACAATATACGACGAAGAAACAACGGCAATGGATGTGAGTGAAATATTAAAATTTTTACAACAAGGACGACAGGAGGACGAAAAGCGACGAGAGGAGGACGAACGACGACGACAGGAGGACTGTGAGGAAGCAGAACGACGAGGACAAGAGGACCGTGAGGAGGCAGAACGACGACGACAAGAAGACAGTGAGGAGGCAGGAAGGCGAGAGGAAAAGCGGCGACAGGAGGACGAACGGCGGCACAGGAGGATGAACGACAACGACAAGAGGACCGTGAGGAGGCAGAACGACGACGACACGAGGACCGAGACGAGGCGGAGAGGCGTCATCAGGAAATTTGCGAGTCCCAACAAGTAATAAACACCAGGTTGAATGAATTTTCTGGGAGGATTGATGGCTTGGAACAGCAGATTGACCAGGTAGGCATAAAAGTTAATAGAATCGAGAAGGAATTTCAGGGGAATAAAGAAGAAATCGAGAGAAAATTAGAAGACACCAGACGGCAAGTACAAAAATAAATACTGGAAAAGATAAATGGTCTGGAGCACCAATTACATCGTACTTCAATGGCCGATTCAGGAGATTGTTCGACCTCACCAGCTACTCCGTTACAACATTCAAGCCTTATGCATACTGAAAGGTCAGTACACAAAATGCTAAAGCCTCCTACGTACGATGGCCAGTCATCATGGTCCATGTACCGCAGACAGTTTGGGGAAAAAATGGGGGGGAAAAGAAAAGGGGGGGGAACCCGGGGTGGTCCCAAATCAAAGGCAGATAGCAAAGAAGCAATGAGTCGCTAAGAATACGAAGCTGACATCGAACGACTCGTCCATTTGGCATACCCTCAAGCACCTAAAGAATTTCTCCAACAAATTGGCATCCAGACTTTTTGATGGACTACTAGACACATAAATGCAGCATGCTTTGCGGCTTGGGAGACACACCACTATCAGTCTTGGTAGCTGCCTTAGAATTTAAAGCGGATAAAGAAGCCTCGAGAAACTACAAACACAAAGTAAGGCAAGTTACATTCGACGAGTCCCAATCGCTTAAAGAAACCATAGAGAAAATAATGCGGGATACATTAAATGGAATGAGACACACAAACTCACTACAAAAGGAGACAAGAAGCTGCTACAACTGTGGGAGAATTGGGCACCTACAACGTTTTTGCAGAGCCAGATCTAGGTCCCAGTCAAGAGCTAACTCACCAGATCGCCAACCGGAGTAGAGATTCCGGTCTAGGACCCCAAATCAAAGAAATTGGAGAGAAGACAAAAGTACATCGACGACCTCACAGCAAAGGAATAGCCGCTCCCCTAGCCCAGATCGAAGATCTCGTTCCAGATCACCAGCGAGATATTCGGAAAACCACAATTAGTTGATGCTGAGGGGCGCGTGTCGACTACTTATACTCAATGCCCCAAGCCTGGTAGTCCATGGATACTTGGACGATAAATGGTGTTCTTTCATAATTGACACTGGTGCCACAAGAACTATTCTGCGGCCTAACATTCTGCCAAAAACGCCAAAGGGAATTATCTAAACATGTGAAATTGGAAACAAGTTCTGGAGAACTGATTCCTGTATATGGTGAACTAAACGTAAAAATTCAACTGGGTTCGAAAATTATGTATCACCGAGTTTTAACAGCTGATATCAGAGATGACTGCATCTTAGGACTAGATATATTGAGTAAACATGGTTTTGTAGTGGATATTAAAAACAGAATTATACAAATTCAAAATGAAGAGATAGTGATGGCCCCCAAGCTTCAAGACTACAATCAATCAAGAAGGATAATCGTTGAAGAGGACATCCAAATTCCCCATGGATTGGAGAACATCATCATTGCAAAACTGGATGGAAATGGTGAAAGTTTGAATACTGGAATAGTCGAGGACAGTGAACGGAATGATGGTTCATTAGTTGCAAGAAGCCTAGTACAAACGAATGACCAAATTCCAGTAAGGATTGCCAACATATCAGACCAGAAGATTATTCTTGAGAAAAATGAAGTAATAGGACTTTGTGAACCAGTCGAAAGGGTAGTTAAATGCGAGGAAGTCAACAAAGCTCAGTTGAATCAAGCAAAGGTACGTGATCCAACTATTACAGAATCCTTGCTCATGAATGCTGCCCATCTGAAACATGAAGAAGCTAGAAAAGTTAGACAGTTTCTTGAAAGGTATCAAGATGTATTTGCTAATGGAAACATCACCGGCAGAACAAGTCTGGTTCAACATCGTATAGACACCGGCAATAACCCACCGATAAAACAAGCTCCAAGAAGACTATCATTCGCTAAACAGAATGAAGTTACCGGAATGATCGATAAAATGCTGAAAGAAGGTGTCATCGAAGAATCATCGAGCCCATGGTCTTCACCCGTTGTTTTAGTTACGAAGAAAGATGGCACAACAAGATTCTGCGTGGACTATCGGAAGCTGAACAATGTGACTAGGAAAGACAGTTATCCTCTACCTCGAATCGACGACACCCTGAACACCCTTTCAGAGTCAAAATGGTTTTCGACATTGGACTTGAAGAGTTGATATTGGCAAGTCGAACTTCATCCCGATGATAAAGAGAAAACAGCATTCTCTGCTGGTACCGGACTTTATCAATTTAAAGTTATGCCATTTGGTCTTTGTAATGCACCGGCCACTTTCGAGAGATTGATGGAGTTAGTACTCAGAGGAATGACATGGAAAACTTGCTTGGTATATCTTGATGACGTCATTGTAATGGAGAAGTCATTTGATGAACATCTTAAAAATTTGGAGGGTATCTTTGGTAGATTCAGAAATGCCAACTTACAGTTAAATCCAAAGAAATGTTCCCTATTCCAAAAACAAGTAGAATTTCTCGGGCACATAGTATCCGCCGAAGGAATTCAAACCGACCCCCAGGAAGATATCTGCAATCAAAGAATGGCCCCGACCCAGAGATAAACATCAAGTAAGGAGTTTTCTTGGACTGTGTACCTACTACAGGATATTTGTAAAGAATTTCGGAAAAATTGCTAAGCCACTACATCGGCTCATAGAAAATAATGTGTCTTTCGATTGGACTCAAGACTGCCAGCAAGCTTTCACAGCGATGCCGCCCAACATGGAATTGGATCAGTCTTATCCCAGGTTGAAGACGAAGAAGAAAAAGTTATCGCATATTTCAGCAAGACACTAGGCAAAGCGGAAAGAAATTACTGTGTTACAAGGAAAGAATTACTGGCCATCATCAAATCGTTGGAGCATTTTCACAGTTATCTTTATGGAATACACTTTTTAATTAGGACAGATCATAACGCCCTGCAGTGGATTATGAATTTTAAGAACCCGGAAGGACAAGTTGCTAGATGGATGGAGAGACTACAACAGTATAATTTCAAAATGATGCACCGGAGCGGAAAAACACATAGTAATGCAGACATATTATCGAGAAGACCTTGCTTAGAACAGAAATGTCGCTACTGCCAGAAGATCGAAACTAAAGAATCTTCATATGAGAGCGGCAATGACTGTTAATGGCAACAACAATACAGGTTGAAGATGAATGGTCCTCGGAGGAATTAAAGAAGAGCCAGAAGAAAGACAGTGACCTGAAATTAATCCGGAATTGGGTAAATAATGGAGGTCGACCAACTTGGCAGGAAGTTTCCAGATATGGTACCATTATCAAAGGATACTGGGATCAATGGAATTCCCTTTGTCTTCCCACTGCATCACAAGTGGGAGAGCCCCGATGGAGTATCCGCAGTCTACCAGTTGGTCTTGCCTAAAGCAAGAATCCACCAAGTGCTAGAAGAACTTCACAGTAGCCCAACCAGAGGACATTTTGGAGTAACCAGGACTTTAGCTCGAGTAAGGGACCGATTTTATTGGGTAAATTGTCGCCGAGACGTCGAAGAATGGTGCAAGAGATGTGATCTGTGCTCCGCCAAAAAGGGACCAAAAACAAGAAGCCGTGGTAAAATGGTGCAGTACTTATCCGGAGCACCATTCGAGACGGTAGCAGTGGACATTCTTGGACCATTACCTGTAACCGACCGTGGCAACAAGTATTTGATGGTGGTAATGGACTATTTCTCGAAATGGCCCGAAGCAGTACCCCTCCCCAATCAAGAAGCAGAAACTGTAGCTGAAGCGTTTATCGAGAATGTCGTAGCTAGACATGAACTACCCCTCGAGCTGCATTCCGATCAAGGAAAAAACTTCGAATCAGAGCTGTGGCAAGAAGTAATGAAAATAATGGGCATCAAGAAAACCCGAACTACTGCGCTTCATTCCCAGTCGAATGGCATTGTTGAACGCCATAACAGGACCATATGCCACTACCTGTCTAAATTCGTGTCTGAAAATCAAAGGGACTGGGGCAAATTGGTGCCTCTGTTCTTGCTGCCATATCGAAGTTCCCAGCATGAATCAACCACCTACACTCCATCTATGCTGACCTCTGGAAGGGAGATGAAGCTGCCTACTGACCTCATGCTTGGCTGTCCACTAGAAGAAACCGAAGAGCGATCTCTGCCAGAATTTGTGGAGGACTTGCGAGAGAGAATGGACCGGATCCACCGATTTGCCAGGGAGAAGCTGAAAATTCACAGCGACAAAATGAAGCAGTGTGTCGACACTAGATTAACAGAGACTGCATTAAGCCTGGTGATGCAGTATTGTTGTACGCACCAAAAAGGACGAAAGGAAAAAGTCCAAAGCTTCAGAGCAACTGGGAAGGCCCATACACCATAATAAAGAAAATCAACGACCTGGTCTACCGCATCCAGCTGTCTCCAAGAAGCAAGCCGAAGGTGGTCCATCTGGAAAGGCTCGCAAAGTACACATGCCATAATCCACCCGATTGGTTTGTCGTCGAAGATCCACCGCCTAGGACTGAAGACAGTGCTATTCAAGACGAATAACTTTGAAGAGGGGAGCAGTGTGACATTTGTCAAGTGTCATTAGTGACAGCTGACAGTTATTAAGTTTTATAGTTTACATACTTAGTTTATTTAGTTTATACACTAGTTGTTAGTAAAGAATTGTATGGAATGTAATATTAAATATTCTAAATGTCAAAAGAATTTTCTAGAAATGTAAAAACTATAAATAGTGGTGTTGTTGCTAGGAGTTAGTTAGTTGTGATTTGAAAGTTACACCGTTAAGATCGGAGAGTTGTAGAGTATTAATAAACGTAACAATATATGTGCACCAACCTATTATCGTGCTGTTATACCATGATGATCAGTTCTGCATCATTTTCAAGGCATATAACCACATCCAGATATTACTTATTGCAATTGGAGGGGCAAATTACGCCCACTTTGACCAGTAGGAAGACCATATGACATCTATTGATAGACACTCGCATTGTTAAGGGATAGTGTTATATGAAAATGAAAATAATACCAAAAACTACCAGTTTCTAAATTCACAGAAAAACAATGTGACGAGTTATTACAATATTACAACCCGAAATATACAGAACTAGGAGACAATTATAACAACCAAAAATATGTCAAAATCAAAAAAAAAACGCAAATTAGAACACATCTTGATATGATTACCAAAAAGAATATGCTGAGTTTTTTTATAACTGGAGCTCGTAGGTTAATAATTAGTAGGTCGAATTAGTTTGTAAAAATGTCGGGACAGCGTCCGTCACATGTTACGGTGGAGCGTTGAATAAACAATTTTGCGGAACTGACCTTTAATGGCAGTGAACTGCGTTGTACCGTGTGTGGCAGTCTACTGACATGGCATGTAAAACCAGATGTTTTGCAGCATATTGCTACAGAGAAACATAAACCCAAACATAAACCTCTTTAAAGTGTTGGTGTGAGTGCGCGAGACAGACAAAGACAATTTAACTTGGATAACAAAATGACGGTAGCGTGATTTTTCGCCAAATTAGATCATCCCGAGTTGAGTTCAAGTTGTCCAGAACGCTGCGAGTGGAAAGTACGTGAAGTTAATTTACCTGCAGAAACAACTGTTAGACGATTTTACGTAGCACAATTGTGTGAGGACAAAAAATATCGTCTCGGAATTGCATCGTCACAAATTAGTCATAATTTGATAGAACCGGTATCTTTCTTTAATACACTTTTGAACTTCTTTTTAAGTAGCTCATTTATTGCGTCATCTATAGTTTGTAGTAGCCAATCTACTTTGTCCCCTATTAGTAGTAACTCCACTAACAACAACGCACTAATTTTTGTATGGCGTCATACAAACCTTTATAGTTACTATGAATAGTTTTTAAAGCTGCTTCAACAGACACATCTTTTTGTACCCGCTACTAATGCGTCGATATTGAGAAAACTTTGTCTAATGGTTTCTGCTACAAGATGTGAATCATGCACTTTGCACGTAACATGCAAAAACCTGCAACCGCGTTCTGAAAGCAAACGGCCTACTAACATCATTTTGGGGTCACCATCCGTCATAAATATCACCTGACTTGTTGACAGTTCAAATTGTTCAAGGGTCTCAACGAAACGCAAGCATTCTGGGCCAAGTAAGCATTCCATTGTTTCGAAAATCTTCAAAATGGGTCTGTGGCTTTCGCTGAATACACACGCAGCAGTATGAGTGGCAATTTCTAATATTTTCGTACCAAACGCCAAACGCAAGAGTTGAAGCTCTCTATATAATTTTGCGTGTTGGAACCTAAACATATCTTGAGAAGATCGTTTTGGCTCAAATTTTCATAGATTCGCCTCAAAACCTTCAATGCCTACTCCGTATTCTTGATCTGAAACTCGAGTGCGGGCGGTTGGACCTCTACTTTGAAGCTTCATATCTAGTCAAAACAGTAGGAATTGCCTAAATAGACTGTGGATATTAATTCTATGAGCTAAAACTGTCGAAAAATGCAAAAAAGAAAAAAAAAACTATTTTCCGACGCATTGGAATACTTCCTTAAGCAGTATGACGTGTAATGCCGCACGGCCAAAAGTACCAAGAAATTCTTTGCGGACAATCAAGTTCGTATCTTGGCGTGACCTCCAAAACAGTCTTCACTTAAATGTCAAAGAAACTATGGAACGTCATAAAAAGGTCCTTGAGAAATAACCTTCAGCAAACGATTCCGTCTAATATCCAAATTCCCTGGGATTCATTTCCACCATAATGTTGCAAATCCCTAGTGAAAACTATGCCAAAAAAGATTAAGTCAATAATTAATTGCAAAGGTGACTGACATTTTAATTTGTTCCACAAAAGTTCGTCCAAATATTATTCCAAATAATAAACATATTACATTTCATAGGTTATTGTTACATAAGTTATTTATGAAATACAAATTTTTTGAACATGATTATAAGCATTTTTTAATCACAATAACCTTCATATGTTTGAGCAGAAAAATTAAACAGAGTATAAAAAGTACTTACTATATTACAACATTTAAGATGACATTCTAACATTTAGTTGTTAAGACCCCTATTATGTATAAGCGAATGCTTCAAGTTGCCTTATTACATACATATGTTAAATGTTGTCTTCTGATAATTAGTAATATAAAAAAAGAATTATACATATGTACAGGTATGTATTTCAATTTCTTGGTTGTAACACAACCATATTATAAAATATATTTTTAATGTTTAATTTTAGCAACAAAATTTTAAAAACAGTTACAAAAATGTGTAAGTTCTCCCTAACCATGAAACATTGCTAATACTCCACCCACCTTACATCTAATAAACTGATATTTTATAATGAGCCATCCAAAAAAAAGTCATCAAAGTTGGCCGAGCCAAAAAATACATGTCTATCTTAAATTTATAACCTTATTGATTTGGCAAGGGTGTCACATTATGTCAGAGCCAATTATTTGTTTTACAATTGTGACAGTCACTTGTCAAAAGTTTGACAACAACAAAGTTTTGTTTTCAGTTTCCACATAACCTCTATTTCCATGTATTTCAGTATAGTCGTTTTTTTTGCCGATTAATGTATTTTAGTTTTTATACTGCAGTATATCAACATCATAAGTATTTCTACTTTTCTTTTTAGCAATATCGTTTATTGCCATATTTGGCTGCAGCATATGTTTTAAGAATATTTAATGATTATCTTACTGAGGTATTTTATCAATTTTCCATTGATACAATTACCGGAAATAATACAGAAACACGGTTACCTGAGTTGGGGATGGAGATCCATGCTATATCTTCATCATGTAAACCAATAGCAGGTTGGATTATGAAAGATGCTATACAAGAATGTAGAGAAGCATGTGGAGGACATGGTTATCTTAAAGGTGAAATCCAACGTATATTTTAAACTATTACCAAAATTAAATTAAATGAGTCATCACAACATGCGCTACAGACTGGCATAGGTATTCGGAATTATGTGCCGTGGCGACTGGTGCAATTTAAGATACTCATATTTTTGCAAGGAAGCATGGAACTCACATAATATTTCATCATATTTTAGAGGATGATATGACTCTAAGTATAAGGCTATAATCGCAAAAAAAATTTCAAATAAAAAAAAACTAATGTCTGCCTCACCAGATCTTGTAAACTATTTGCTTGTAACATATTTGCGATTTTTTTTTTACTAGAATTACCAAGAGACTTTTTATTTTGATGTTTTTTGCAAAATTTTCGGTTGCAATGGTAGACATTTTGTGTAGTGGACGAAAAATACTGAACTGCAAATGAAAAACTTAAAACCAACTGTCAAACAATGTGACGGCCTGCTGATGATCTGAGCTTGTAAGGGAAGGACTAGTGTCAAGGAAACCTGGTTTTCATTGATAGAAAAATGAACATAATGATACATTTAAATATTTTACAGGAAAGTCTCCCACCAAGCATGGGAAAATTACAGTAACAAGGAAACAATTAGGATATTTTCAACCTGACAAAGAATCACAATATCAAATCAGTCATTAGACAACGGCGGTTGAATAACAGTTCATATCAGCTCTGTACACCATATAAAAGCTCTCGCATTATCCTTTTTGAACACTTATGTTCTGAAATAGCATCACGGCTATGTAAAGTTTATATTTCAAGTAAACACATTAATGGAAAAAAAATGTTGGAATTATGCCAATAACTCCAGCAATACAGTACCCATCTTTATGGGAGACATACACAGACTATTTAAACTATAAATCAGTATTTGTATTAGATAATGATTTTTGAGAGCATTTTCTACGCAATGTTACTATCCCTAAATAAATTAAAATCCCACGCCACCACTGACAATCTAAATTGTTGTCGCATGACATGGAGTGTGTGCGTAATGTGCACGTAATCAGCAGTAGCTGGTGGAATTTGAGATTCTAGATAGTATGCTAAATCATTCCATATAATCATAATGGTTGCATGTGGTGGGAAAAAATAACAAATTGTATTCAGTCTTTTTACATATTTCAGTAAAATATAAAATATATTTCATTTTTTCTAATCTTTGTTCAGTGCCTTCCAAAGTTTTATGTTTCATTGCTTAAGACTTCTATTATCAAAAATTGTTGGTACTTCCTGCTCTCTATCACTAGTAGTTTTAATGTTAATTTTAGTCTTTAAAAGAGTATGAATTATTGTGTGTCATTGTATATATTTTTTTATATTTATTATTCCTAGTTTCTGGTATCGGAGATATTAGAAATGATCATGACGCGAATTTGACATATGAGGGTGAAAATCATGTTCTTATTCAGCAAACCAGTAATTGGCTTTTAAAGATATGGCCTTTGGTTATGGAAAAGAAAGAAATATCGACGCCGTTAGAATCTGCAAATTTTATATCAGATAGTTCTGATATTCTGTCAAAGAAATTTACTACAACCACCATTGACGAACTGTGTGTCCCTGAAAGTAAGTACAAAATCTCACCCTGAAACTTTTCCAAAATTTGAAACCTTTGTCATATAAAATAAAAACCGAAAGTTTGTTATCGTGATTACACTTTTTTGATGTCTAATTGTGGAATGTTACACTTTATTACTGTATACAAGTAACACTGTAATACAAGTGTACAAATAACCTAAATCTATAAATATTTATAATATTTCAGAAGTCAGTCAGTGTAAATCTGTAAACTTTAGAAAACGAGCTAAATTGATAAATCAAGTCTTTTAAAAAGTATAATTTACAAATTCGGTTCTTGTAAGAATCTAAGAATTTTTTTATTGAAAGGTAAGACCAAATAAACTTATAATGTATACAACAGTTGCAATATATTAAATCGTTGTCAGCAAAACTATGACCTACAAAAATTGGTACGTAAAATGCCATGTATTAAAGAATTAGGGAAATTATTCACTTATTAGATTAATCCAGCTCATTGTGGCTCATTAAAAACTTTATACTTGCGAAATTAATGTTTAACGTTTTATTTAAACCAAACTGTTTATTGTAAAGCATAAAATATTGTGTTTTATGAATTACACCACTGTTTTTTTACATAAAGTGAAAATTCAAGGAATCGTTGGCAACTATTAATAACAAAAGTGAACACAGCAAAGGATTTAAAACGCACCTGCAAAAAAAGATTATGTTTATTACCGTGCATGCATCACATAATTGGTTATACATAATTATGCCAATGAGGTTATTTTTTTTAGATCTATTGTCCATTTACAAATGGTTGGTCTGCTATTTGTTGAAAATGAGTTATGAAAAGGTATCTGGGGAGTTAAAATCTGGAAAAAGTATCTTTTGGGCCAAAAACGATAGCCAAGTATATTATTCAAAAAATTTGGCAATAGCATATATTCAGGTTAGTATATGCTGTCCACTGGTGAAGGAAAAATGTATATTGTAATTCTATGTGCTTGAAAAATATGAGCTAAGTGGTATAATATGTTGAATGTATCCGCATACATATCGTCCCTGTTTTCACAAAATGGATACAAATTTCACAAAAGTTAAATCTTATATATAAAATTCTCGTGTCACGGTGTTTGTGGTCGCACTCCTCTGAAACGGGTCGACCGATTTTTTATGAAATCTTTATGTATATTTGGTAGGTATGAGAATAGGTCGTAAAGTATATTTCATACCGCTAGGTGATTAGGGTGTCCCAATCCAGAAATTTTTTTTCTATTTTTTGACAATTTTTTTTGTATTTTTTTTGAAATGGCATCAAAAAATATCTATAATCCCAAATTTTCACCCTCCTACCCCTAGAAATAATTTATATGGCAGAACAACGTTTGCCGGGTCAGCTAGTGTTTCTTCAATATTCAGTATTCGTCAAATTTCTTTAATATTCAGTATAATTAGTACTTATGCTTAAACTGCATTATATCTTCTGAATGCTTCATCCTAGATATGTAACTTTGTGAGTTTATAGATTCGTTCTGTAGACAGCATATAAGCCAAAAATAAAAATGTTTTTTAGAAAGTATACAATATGCGACACTTTATATAGGGATAATATGTATCGGGTATCCAGCTACTGTCTTGGAAACATAAGCATCATACACATAAGTTCTCGTTTATTCCAAACAACGTCATGCCAGCTGTTCCAGTGAATGTACTGCAACAGTATTTCATGTGCCTGAAATATGTCAAACTCACATAGGAGAAAAAAATAATTGTAGTACACATGTAAATGTCCATGTATTTGAAATTTGTTGGAAATCAATGAATGGATTTTGTAAACCCAAAATGACAATTAATTGCCATCTGATTTCTTGCACAAGTGGAAAACCAAGAATTCGAGATTTGTTGTATAAAAAAATCTCATTCGTATTTCCAACTTTTTTTATGGACTATTTTTTCATTACACAATAAGTATTTGATTACTAATAAGTCATTTATTATTTTAATGGCAAATGCAGTATCTAGTCCACCATAATGTTTGTAACACAGGGGAAAAACATATTATTGAGATATTGTAAAAAAAAAACTTTAGGTGGTTTTGCATATATACATACCCCAAAATATGTATTTAATATTAGTCACGTTTTCAGTACCACAATGGCAAAGGATCCCTCATAATTCTTATGGGAAGTACTCCTCAGTGGAATTTGCTGAATGTTTGATATCTTGCTCTCCATCAACTGATTAAGTCTCAATGGGCTGAAAGGGTTAAAATGAATAGTTTTTTCTAATACGGCCCTAAAATGTATGTATGTATGTATCGTTTTTAATAATTTTAATGTCAGTATCATAAAATGTTGCCGACTGTGTGAAATCGGAAATCTAGAATCACTCTTCGTACACATACAGACAATCGGTGATGAGTTTAGTTATAACATAGACGGGGGTGATATATAGTCAAAGATTAATGTGCATGGCAGTGTGCGTTAACTAGCGAAAAAGAAGGAATAGTAATTTTTTATGATTTTTTATTTACCCACTTACTAGTCAATGTTTATTGAAATGAAAGTTTGATATACTATTTGATAATCTTGTATCCAACACCAGAATGTGAGTACGTGGTACACTTCTGACCATGCATTATATTTCGCCCAGCTCCGACTAAACTGTAGTGTGGGTGTGTTACCTCATGTTAGTGCATTCGTTCCATTTGTTATCGACTTGTTACTGACAATCGAATCAGTTCCAAAAAATGCAACACATTCAAATTTTTTTGTCGGTCCATCTTTTTAGTTGATCGTGTGCGGTGTTTCATTAAAACGTATAGAATACATTCATGCCGACACAACTGTAGGTGACCGATAGTCTGTGATGGGCCTTATTGTAACTTTTAAACCACGGCTTATTGCCGTAACAACATTTTTGCAGATTGAATTATATTCAAAATATTAGTCTGGGTTATTATTGTTGAAAATTGATACTTATTATATATTATAGTATGTACTACAAATCTTGTTCTAAATTTCGAATTGCCAACAATGATGACGGAGAAAATACATTTTAGGACCGTATGAGAAAAACTATTAATTTGAACCCTTTGAGCTCAAGGAGATTTTTGATTGGTTGGTCATGAAGGGCAAAATATCAAAAAATCAGCTAATTTCACCGAGGGTCACTTAAAAAAAGGTCCTTTAAAAAAAGGCGTGAAACTATGGAAAGCAAGCAAGTTTATTTATAAAAGTGCTTATAAATTAAGTTGAAGCATGTAAGCTAAATTTAAAACAAAAATATCAGCAAATTGGAATTACCATATTTTTTGTCATAATTCATCTGCAACTTTTGCTTTTATAACAGCCTCAATTAAATATTTTTTTTTAACATTTACATTTAGCACTAGGTCTTTTTACTGTTGGAATGCCCGGGATGTAGACAGGCAGATGTTTAAGCAGCTTTTAACAATTTTATGGTGCCTACACCTTCTTATGTTATATAGAGACATCCAAAAAAAAAGTCATCAACTCTATGACTTGGATGGACTATGCTATGAACGAGAGAGATGGAAATAGCGGTCATGTCTAAGCTTTTCGGTTATGTCAAACCACAGGTGAACTGGTCAAACATTTGACAATTGACTGTCACAATTTGTAAAATAAACAATGGCTCTCATATGATGTGACAGTCCGACAAGTAAATAAGGTTATAAATTCGGTTAAGAATAGAAATATGTCTTTTTTTTCTTGACCAACTATGATGGCGTTTTTTTTTTGGATGGCTCTATATAATATTTACTGACTTTTACAACAATATTCTGGCTATAATGGTAGCCTTTTGTTTGTCAACTTTTTTTTTGTGAAGATAAGTTTTATGTTTTTATTTAGCACATTGTTTCATTGTAGCATGTTGCTGTAAAATTCAGAAAAAAAAAACGTAAATTTAGGTTTTCTAAGATTGCCATCATAAATTTGTTGAAAACTGCTTAACTGTCTTTATTCGAAGGTCTTATTTACAGAAACTAATTCACTCTTTATGATTGAGCAATTCCTTTATTGTCAAAAAGCATGTTACAAAATTGTCAAAAACTATTATACCTAAAAGCAAAAGTTGCACAATAATATTTCATAGACAAATTATGACGAAAAATATGGTATTAGTATTAGTTTATATTTATTTTATTTTTACTTCAAATTTGGCGTACAAAGTACATTTTTTTAGGTACATGCAAAATCGACCATCTAAAAATTTAGTTAGATGGTCAATAATAAAAAGATTCTAAATCTCCTATTCCTTTTCTTTTATACATGCCAAATTCTAGTCTCAGATGCTGCATAATATTTTTTTTGTAAATTACAAATATCACACTGTACATACTTATGTACATTTCTCCCCTCATATCTCATTGTAAATAGCTTTTTATAAGCTCGTATAAGTGTTATTTGTTTGTGCTTTTGTTCATTGTGTGTAATGAGACTAAGAAATGCGTCATGAACAACGAATTATGTAGAATGACTGAAGACAGTTAAAGGATGTGTGGTGACTTGGATATATGTGTTCTTGGACTAATTTCATTTTGTTATATATTTTTGTAGCATTTCCTTCTACAACGAATGCTAATAACTATATCAAATGCCACTGATCATGCAATCAAGAATGTTCTTACAAAATTGTATTTGTTATATGGCCTATGGTCTTTGGAAAAACATATACCAGTTTTATACCAAGGTGAATATGCACGAGGACCAACTGTCACAAATTTGATTCATTCTTCCATTTTGAAATTATGTGCTGAGTTGAAAGATGATGCCGTGTCCCTAGTTGACGTCATCGCAGAACCTGATTTCATTCTAAATTCTGTCCTGGGAGCCTCTGATGGAATGGTAATGTATTTTTATTTTTATGTAATTATTTTTATTAGAGAGTATTATGTAGGTATTTAGAGAATTTGAAGGAATGGTAGAAATATATACAAGCTAACATCCTTGAATATTTATGTTAAAAACTTTTTTGTCAAAATGATGTGAATTTACCTTTATATGTACAAGTCAAGTTACCCTTAAAGCATATCCAAGGAGTAGTGTTGTCAAATCAACTGTAATTTTTAATGATATGCCCTTTAATCTTACTGTACTATGTTAAATTTTAGTCAAATAAAATTAAATTTCAGTCAAATATTTTATACTATTTTGTTGATTATGGTTTATGGTTTAACCGAAATGTCTAAAAATACAAGAAACTTTAGTTATAAGAAATGCTATAAATATCAGTGCACATTTCTAAATTACCGGGTAAAAATTGATGAAATGTACTGATGAATCATTGATGTATGACATCTATTGAAGGAATTGAGTGATTATTTAAAAACACTGAGATGATAGAGTTTGATTTTATCAACTGAAACCGCCATTTGCATTATCGAATTATCAATTTATGAATGCGTTGTATTTAATAGAACTTACTGTTATCATTTTACAACTTTACTAAGGCTGTGAAACAATTTTTCATAAATGTAAAATAGTTCTCGTGATATTCTTATGGAATTTTACACGCGGGCACGCAAACATTCAGAAGACTGATAATAACACGCTTTTATAAATAGTATCTGCTCATCAAAATTAGTGTAACACATTTTAGATGAACACGAGACAGAGATCTGTGGTTTTTAAATTTTGGTAGCCTCTAGAGTGAGTTTTAATGCCTCGCTACGCTGTGGCTTAAAGGGTTCACCGCCCACATCACAAAAACCAATCCCATATCGAAATTTAATTCCACAAGATTCTGGCGGCAATTCAGAGATCTACGGGATGGGCTGAAAAGGAGGCTGGTGGGTAAAAACCCTATCATGGCACACATTAAGACCTTCCCAAAGAAGTCCTGAGCGTTTGGGTCGTTATCGCGTTCTTTTTAACCCTTCAGCCTGCGTGAGCGTGAACGTGATCTGTTGGGCGATTCCATCGATCCTGCCAAATAAGTTGGTGTGGGGTGCCATAGCTCACTTTCACCCTTTGACAAGCACTCCTCCAGGCCACCTCTATACCAACCCCTCAATCACCCCTACTGGTTCCACCGCTGTTGGAGGCGGTGTGAGGTGCAGTTTGGTCTCGAATTCATGTCCTGGCGTCATTTGGGGGTTCACAAAGTTGATTGGACCCACTGCGGTTGGCCAGTTGAGTACCAAAAATGAAATTCCACCACTAACTCACCCCCTGAAAATTTGCCTCGCCAAGGGCTGTAAGCAGGTCTCTACATATACGGTGGCTCAACAAGCCTTCATGTGGATTGTCGAATCTCATTCGGTCCACCCTGAGTTGTTTGCCTTCTTCAGATCCTCTTGGGTCCCGTGGGCCTTTTTTTGACCTCCTTCAAATTTTTTTGAGTGAAAATTCCTGAAAGAGGGCTTGTTGGGTAGGCGCAACTCAACTTCGACAGCCTTCAAGTGATGCCAAAACATTTGAAATCAAACGACACCCCACACAGCTTCCAACAGGGGCGGAAGCAGATGGGTGTAGGGGTGGCCTGGAATGGTGCTCGAGTTGTCAAAGGGTGAAAGCGAGTTGTGGCTTTGGCGTTCTGTGCTGAATTTGCTAAAGTAGCAGCGATTTTTATTGTGGGCAATAAACGTTTCTGTGTGATATGCACCTTGCAGTTTTCATCAAAAGTATCAGGTACTAGAAGTGGGATTTTTTTTTGGCAACTACAAATTAAGTAGTGTTGTATTGTTAGGGTTGTTTATTTATGTAGTTGACATTTGTGGCCATTTAATTCATTTGACTTGAATAGTAAAAGAGGTTTTGTTAAACAAACAACTAACAATATAAAGCCTGTTAGTCTTCCAATTAACAACTACCAATGCCTCCAAAATCGGAATGTATGTTGGTACCCAACTGATTACTAACTGTAACCAGAATTTTATGCACTTTACTTCATTAAAATTATAGTGTGTTAGATCACTTTCTGTCGTAACTCAGTGGCATGCAGTCAATAGGAAAAAATATACTGACAGAATTATCTGGTTGTACAAGGTTACTTAGATTTCTGTAATTTAATTCTAAAAAAGTATGTGAAAAGATGTGTGACATTTATACAGGGTATCTAGCAAGAAAACTGGGAAAAATTGGTAGTCCTGGGATGTGACTGTTCGCTTTAATACTGTTCTGGCATTTGTCAGGTCATTTTGTAATCAAATCTGGAAAAAGATCCTGAAATTTTTCGATTTAAGCCGAATTTTCGTTATGCGAAGAGGTCACCAGTTGTTCCACCTATAACAAAATGCCCCAACCTTTTTTGGAAAAAAAAAAAAAATAGTTGCACTCGGTCATAGAAAATGCGCAAGCAGCAAGGTTAGCTGATTTTTTAGTGTTTTTATATATTTTACTTTAAATCATTTTTGTTACATTACACAGCTCTACAAAAAATGAAAATACTTTCGCCGTTTCCTGGGATGTGACTGTTCGAACTTATTCTGTTTGTTTGTATATCTCTTTCGTACTTTTATATCGAATCATTCGCGCAAAAGTTGTTTGTCATACGGAAATAGAGGCCTACCAATTCCTTCCGTCCAATCCACATCCCCTCCTTTTGTTTCCGTTTGCTTTTTACAGTCGCTATTCGAATCGCATATCGGCACGACGCCTTTAACACGAGTCGCAAAATCGCTTCTCGCCTCGCCGTGAACGTACCACACGAGTTAAGGTGGATTTATATTATCGGTCAGACATGGTGCGGAAACGTTACGTGTCCAGCAAGTCAAAGATTCTTACTATCTATTTCTTATAGAAGTATTTATCACTTAGCGAATCGGTTCCGTGTCAGGCACGTTGCGTGTCCATACACATACCGTCTGTCGTTGTTGAGAAGACTGTTTGTCTCCCAGGATATACGCGTCTATTATTTCTTAACGAACAGTTCACTGTGTTCTTGCAATATATCTATATGTTTGAAGACGGTATATATAAATATGACATACTGATAATATAATACATACATATTAAACATTCATTATCATAGAGTTTTATAGTTCCGAGCCCTGCGTTACCGAACACATTTCTGTACACTGGTAATCGACCATGCATAAATCGAATCCGATGTCCAAATAACCCCACCGTCAGGTAAATTTTTTTTACCTCAAAAAAATAGGCTAAAAATGATAAAACCTAACGTTAAAACAAAAACCCAAACAAACTCCATAACCCCATAATCCCACAATCCAACAATCCAAAACCTAAACCCAGTAACCATATAACCCCATAACCTAATGAGAAAGTGACTTATTGTTGTTCCGAGAACGATTTTATTATTTGGACATCGGATTCGGTTTCAGCATGGTCAATTACATACAGTAAGGTATGTAGGTCAGGTCTCAGTAAAAATACTTTCAACTGTTTTCAATGGTTTTGTGTCATATTTTATTATCCTTATTGGAATTTGTTGTAAACATTTTTTGGAAAACCTGGAAATCTCAAGGAATTTAAAAATTTAATTTTGTTATACCCTGATGTAGATTGTATGAGAAATTTGTTTCTATGTTGAATATTTTATTTCATGTTTATATTTGAAGTGGCTATGCTTAAGTTCTATCCTGTAATATCGTTGAGATTCCAACCTCTCTATAAGAAATCATCTAGAACTGAATCAATATTTTTCTATAATTTGTTCATTAATGCAAAATAATCATTTATTTGTTTTTTAGGTCTACAAACGTTTAGAGTCGGCATTCTGCCTTTCACCATACAACATGAAAAGACCACAGTGGTGGGAGGAAATTAAGAACCTGGCGAACATTAAAAACAAATTATGATTATGTAGTTGAGTGTTTTATTAAGCTTGTATGACTTATTCAAAATGATCAAAAGACCAGAATAACATAAACAATATTTTATAACAACATAAAGTATTTTATTTTATACAACCAAACTCCTTTTGTGACAGTACCCCATAATGTAACCTTCTAGCATATAGTACATAATAGCCACCGCATGTTATCCTCTTGAATGTGAAAGTATCTGAAAAGAGGAGTATCTGAAATTTGGACCTCCCCAAACAGAGACAAACAATGCATGAAGAGGGACCTTTTTTTACTGTATATGGGGGGGGTTACAGGCAGAGCAGCTCACTGAGGCTTCTGGATCTATTGTGAGCCACCTCACGTTTGTAGGTTAGAGGGCCTCATACAGATCTGCATCTTTGCCGCATGATAGACTGCTGTTTAACGAGGCACTCCGAATTTCACTAGGTTCCAGATATCTGTCTAAGTGAATAGCTCTTATACTAGGTAATGCCGGGCAGAAGCAAAGAATATAAAGGGGAGTTTCAGGTATCTGTGACACCTACGATATTCAGATGTCTATCCATAGGACACTATCCAGTGGACAATATCAGAGTCTTAGTCTTATAATTCAAAGATCCTTAAAACAGTGTCTTAGCAATTCCCTGCTGGGTTTCGAATCAGGGCTCGTAGTAAAGTGTCCTGACTCTTTGTGGTGGGACAATGTTGTCCACTCTTTGAGAGCGTTTTATAGAGACTCTTGAGAATCAGAAGAACCAGTTCCAGCCCAAGAAAAACCATAATTGAGTCCTCCTTTACCAGTGCATCAGCCCTATTATTGCCTGTGTTGCTGCTATGACCAGAAGCCCAGTGGAGTACAACATTTCAATTGTGCTTGGCTAATTTTTGCATTATATTCTGATATTCCCAGACAAGCCTCGAATCAACCCTCCATAACTGTAGAGTCAATAGGTGTATAGGCAGATTCGCCTGCCACTGACGTAGTTCTGCATACATTCTATTGCAGACTTTGTTAACGCGTGAATTTTGGTCTAAAATACTGTGTCATGTTCGTCCAATGGTGTTGATGCCCCAATGTTGAGTGCACTTATCCAAATTCCTGATTCTGCTGGTTAGTTCTCTTGTATTTTCCCGTGACGCGTCGCATGCCAGTAGGATAACACTGTGACAAAAGGTCTGTGACGGTAACATCCCGTCCTCCCATATCTAAAATGGGGTTGGATACCACAACCCAGGGGCCATGGTTCGGTAAAAGGAAAATAGTTTTATAATGTAACCTTATAGGCCATCACATATTCTCTTGGATATGGAAGTATATGAAAAGAGGACTTTGTAAATTTGGACTTCCCCCAAATAGAGACAAACAATGCTTGAGAAATATTTGCTTGATTTAATAGGAATATCAGCCGGCAAGTAACAAATACAATTTTGAAAAAATACCTTGCATACCCCAAACATTTTTTTCTTTGTTTTTTCTTGTGTTGTAATGTGTAAAAAATTTATATACTATGTTCATACATCATATTATAGCTCCTTTACTGTCAGTCAATAATACTGTTCAGTGGCAGTTCCAAATTCTTGTATTTCTTCAGAAGGAGGCATGGGGCCTACATCATACATATTTTAAGGGGTGATTACTAGAGTTGGTGCGAGCGCGGAGTGTAACAGGCCCGTAGTCAGTTTACGAATGGAAATGATAATATGTTTACAGAAACTATGTTGCATCATAGTACATTATTAAATATTATTACTTATTACCAAGCGGGAATGTCACAGGGCCTACACTGTGCATGTCCTGCCCTTGACTCGTTGGCCTTCACAGCTGACTTGCATTACGAAAACTGCGCTAGCAATGTTAGTTATTTATGGCACGCTGTAACAGACAGTAGCCGCTATTGCATCGCGTCGATACGTTTCGTTTTTTTCGCCTTGTGTTTAAATAACTTTATAAATATTAATAATAATTAGTTGAGGGGAGAAGTGAATAAAGTGATGCCAAAGGTGACAAGAAATATACGGGAAGTATTTTCAAACGTGGTTTGATAGTGATCCCGAGGGGTTTTAGGGACACACGTATTCAAGGAAATGACCTTTTTTGTACTGTGTGTGAACGCATTATAAATTCTTCAGATAAAACTAAAGTAACAAGACATCTGAAAAGCCATGCCTCGTCCAGCGCCGACGACTACGTATTTTTTCTATGAACTTACAGAAGTCTTTGTTGCAAACAATATTCCATTAAATAAACTAGAGAGCCCCAAGTTACGTACGTTTTAGAAAAATATATGGACCGAAAAATTCCTCATGAAAGTATGTTAAGACTTGCATATGTCAATCAGGTTTACAACAATGTAGTGACATCAATACGCGAAGACATTGCGGACAATTTCGTGTATTTTATTATAGACGAAGCTATCGATGCTTGCGGGCGTTCAGTAGCTAATTTTTTAATTGGTGCGTTAAAAAGTGACACTGCTAGAGACAGCTAAACGTCGCCGTTTCACTCCAGAATACTTAGAAAAGCACATAATATGTTTTAACCACCGCCAACCTGCCATGGGAACCTTGTCTCAACACTGACGTTCGGGTAAGTGTTGCCATTGTTATGTGTTATCTTAATTTATATAGGTATTTTATCCTTGATTTAACCGTACTATTTGGTAAAAATAGTACTATGTTGCTACATAATTTATGTAAATATATTAATATTTCCATTCGTTAACTGATTACGGTCCTGTTACATTCTGCGCTCGACGATCTCTAGTGATTACTATAACTAAGTAGAAGGCTCTAACGGCAAAAAAACTTCAAATGAACCTTGCGAAAAAAAATTTCAAAAATGTGTTTCTCCAGAATATCTTGGAAATGATTTACAAAATATTTGCGATTTTTTTTCCACGATTACCAAATTAATACAAAAACTTTTTTATTCTTGTGCTTTTTGCAAAATTTTTATTTTACTTGAAGATGCAACTATGGTAATATCTCAGACAAAATGTGGGGTGAAATGAAAATTCAATTATAACTTTTAGAGATCTCGAAATTTCTGGCAAACCACAAGTGTAAAAATATTGTATTTACTCGGTTTGATTATGAACAAAAATATATATTTCGCAAATATTTTGTAAGCCATTTCCAAGATCTGGAGAGAAAGATATTTAAAAACAAATCGTATGTTTCATTTCTTCTTACATCCAGTTACACCTGATGAGGTAAAAGAAATAATCATTTCCATTTCTAACAAAAAAGTCAGCTGGCCCCGATGAGATTCCTTGCACATTCTTAAAAGTATTTCCAATTATATCGCTGACCCTCCTAACATTGTTAATAAATTTATCTTTTGAACAAGCCACATTTCCAGAAGAACTAAAAAAATGCAAAGATTGTCCCAATACATAAGAAAAATGATAAAAAGTCTCTTAGAAAACTACAGAGGTATTGCTCTACTCTAGCATTTTCTAAAATATTTGAAAGAGCCTATTTCATTAGATTAAATAACTTTGTTTCAGTACAAAACATCCTATGTAGTCATCAATATGGATTCCGAAAGGACCTAGCAACTCAAGACGCTGTTTTATCACTGTGCAATAATATTTTGCGAAACTTTAGTAACAAAGAAAAAACTCTGTGCCTATTTTTCGATTTATCCCGGGCGTTTGATACCATAAACCACTCGTTACTAATTGATAAATTAGAAAATATGGTGTCCGTGGTGTCGCCTTAAATTGGATTGTAACTTATCTTATTATTTATTTTTATTTATCAACGACATAAGCCGTCATACTTACGATGCTTTCATCTCGTTATTTGCGGACGATACTTTGTTAGGGGTCCACTCTGATGACTTGGGGAGAACTTAGTCGGAGTGCCAACACAACAGTAACTTCCATGCAGAAATATTGTAGAGACAATGGATTAGCCCTAAACGGTTCCAAGAACTAACCTAGTACTTTTTCAACACCGAAAACAGATTATAGTGTCTTCGTTAAAATGAATAATTGTAGTTTACAACAAAAGGATGTTACGAAATTAAGTAAAACGTCTACATACTGCTTTCTGATATGGCAATTACGCCAGCGTGTAAGCCTCGACATATTAAAATTGTATTACTTTGCCTATATCCAGTCTCACTTAGCTACTGCATCATATGCTAGGGCAATAGTCGACGGGTGCATGAACTATTTGTACTTCAGAAAAAATTATACGTAATATGCTTTTCAAACCACCAAAGAGACATGTAGACCGCTCTTCAATAAATTACGTATTTTAACGATTCCATCCCCTTTACATTTAAAATTGTGTTGTTTATGTTAAAACGAATTTCAATTTATTACAAATAGAAACGATACATGCAAGGCGAGCGGTTATAACCTAAGAGAAAACTATAACCTCGATATTCCAAAACATAACCTTTCCTCCATTGCAAATGGTACTAGTTTAATGTGTATCAAATTATATAATAAATTACCCGTGGCAATAAAGCAAATAAATATATTTCATGTATTTAAGAATAAGGTTAAGTTTTTCCTGTTGGAACACACCTTTTATTCCGTCGATGAATATTTCAACTGCTCTTTTTAATTCTAATTTTAATTATATTTACATATGAGTATGTACATATGTATGTGTATGTATTTTAATATTTATATATCTATGTACCTGTGTAATAAGTTTGAGTTTCCTTTTATGATAGTAAGTGTAATATCATGAACGTATGTACCGGGTGGGCAAATTTCGATGTTTTTATAGGGTAATCTCGGTAACTGTAAGGGCTATGGAAAAAATGAACCACACCTTCCCGACCTCTTTTTCGAGATAAATTCATTGGTGAAAACCAGAATTTGCTATATCTTTTCGTTTTCGAGTTGTAAACGAAAATTGATTTTTTTTAAGTTTTTCGATTGGTGTCGATAACTCGGTTGTTTGTAAAATTAGAAGAAATCTGTTTGCACGTTCTAAGGCACTTTTTTAAGTAGAATAGATTTCCTTAACAGATTTTTTATATCTTGTGTAGTTTTCGAGTTATGGCATAAACTTCAATTTTTTTAAATGGAAACCATAGTTGGCTATGATTTAGCTAAAAAGAGGATTTTTCTCTTTACAACGATATATAGTTTGTGGGGTCTGTGATGAGTGTTTATGCGGAAACAGTTAAAAACATATGTTTTCTAATAAAGGACAGTATAGTAATTTCAATGATTTTGCACAGTAGGCGCCTGTCATTTTGAAAACAGAACAGTTGGATATTGGGATGTAAATACACAGTTACACATTACTGTTTGATTAATTGTTTATGTTTGTTTTTACTTGCATTATAGTTTTAAAGTTTCGATTAAAAGAAATTGACAAGGCGATGGCGTATCAAAATTACAAAAAGTTTAATATTCTAGTGTTTTATTCAAAATGGATATAATTCTGAAGCTGCATCGGAAGCATATTTTAATCGCTACCCTGAAAGGAGACAACCTAATATGTCCATCTTTGGTAGACTAAAAGAAAACTTCGTTGAATACGGAGGATTTAATAAACCAAGACCAAAAAATTATCGTATTCAAGATGCTGAGGATGTTGCCATAAATGTTGTTGGTATGGTATTTTAAATCCTTCAATTTCAAGTAGGCAAATTGAAGCAGAGTCTGGTATATCGCGACGAAGGAGCACTTTCAGTTTTAAAAAAACACAAATTGGGACCTTATACAATAGGAAACAACAACAGCTCTCTTCCAACTGATCCCGAACGCCGACTGGATTTCTGCAATACCTACAACAAATTGAGCAAGACCAATTATTTTTTAAAATTATCATTTGGACAGATGAAAGTTACGTAAGTAGTGCCGGAATTTTTCAACCGACACAACAAACATTATTGGTCTGAATCCTCATCAGACTGTTGATGTTCAAAATCAAGGACGTTTCGGTTTTAGTGTATGGTGTGCCCTATATAATAACCGCATTTTAGCTTACCAACTTTATGATGACAATTTAAATGGTCAACGGTATTACAATATGATAAACTACCACATATAGAAGAATTTTTAGACAACTTGCCCATTAACGAAAGACGACATGTATTTTTTCAACAAGACGGGGCACCACCCCATAATACTAATTTAATCTCGGAATTATTAAATACCCCAATTTTGGGGAGAAATGGATAGGGAACAATGGGCCAGTAAATGGCCTCTCGGTCCAGATCTCTCACCGTTAGATTTCTTTTTTTGGGGAACCATTAAAGACAATTTATAAAAAGACAAATAATACACTGGTTCAACTGAGAGAAAATCTTTAGACTGTCTGAATTCCGTTTCAAATATTCACATCTATAATGCAACAAAAAGTGTTTCAAAAGCGATGTGAACTGTGCATCGCAAAACGGACGACAATTTGAAAACTTTAGGTAAATAATCATGCTCGTATTTTTTTTTAATCTGTCTAGTTTTGTTTTTGTAAAATATATTGTATCGTATTTTTTACATACATTATTTGTTACAAATTTGATTATTAAGTGTGTTAAACTTTCTTGTTATGAATATGTTATAATTAATTATTAATTAGTCACTAATATGTCATAATTAGTTATTTAAGTTTAATATACCATTCATTATATACGACTGTTACTATGTATTTATGTTACTTTTCGCAGGAATAAATTTCCATAGCAACAGTTATTATTATTAAAACATTGTTGTAACAATGTGTTACTATAGAAACTTACTCTTCCTGCAAAGAAAAAAACAAAGTAAGTATACCTATACAAAAAATTAAAATTTTTAACTGTTTCCGCATAAACACTCATCATAGACCCCAAAAACTATATATCGTTGTAAAGAAAAAAATCCTCTTTTTAGCTAAATCATAGCCAACTATGGTTTCCATTTAAAAAAATAGAAGTTTATGCCATAACTCGAAAACTACACAAGATATAAAAAATCTGTTAAGGGAATCTATTCTACTTAAAAAAGTGCCTGTAGAACGTGCAAACAGATTTCTTCTAATTATACAAACAACCGAGTTATCGACACCAATCGAAAACTCAAAAAATCAATTTTCGTTTACAACTCGAAAACGAAAAGATATAGCAAATTCTGGTTTTCACCAATGAATTTATCTCGAAAAAAGAGGTCGGGAAAGGTAGGTTCATTTTTCCATAGCCCTTACAGTTACCGAGATACCCTATAAAAACATCGAAATTTGCCCACCCGGTACATATGTTTCTATACTAGTTATGATTGTAATGTTTTTTTTTTTTGTATTTGAATTTTAGACGTTTGTTATATACGCATATACAACATAGTTGTCATTCTAAGATGAATTTAATTGCATTTGACAATATTCCGATACTTTTTGTAAAAGTCTTATGGAAATAAATGGTATTATTATTATTATTGAAGATATTTTGCTATTAAAGCCTTCTACTTAGGTCTAGTAACCACCCCTAAAATATTTACGAAAATACAAGCATGTCAAATCCCACCGGCTGCCACAGGCTGCCACTGGTATTTTACACTTTGATATAACAGATACCGAAAATATTCTAAAACCACAAATTTACTACTACGGCAGTTAAATCAGAATTACAAGAAAAACTTATGTCGTGTGCACCTTGCCCAGCTGCAGCAAGAACCAAGTTCACTATATTTGGCAAAGAGAGACTCTTACCCACAGACCTGGACATGCATTTACCCAGTAGAGTGATCAGTAAAGTCCGGAAATTTGTGCTACAACGCAGGGCTCGACACTAAAACTATGACAATGAACGTATAAACCGTATTTTTAAGCGCCTTGTAAATTATATCGCGTGTATTTCTTACCCCTGCATACCTACGTCATTGACCAATCCTTCCATGTCTCGGGACTTACGTACGCCGATCCAGTGCGGGAGCGCTGGATAGGTAACTGCAGTTTTACATGCGGTAAAGCGGGATTTCCGAACTCTAGTGATCAGCTTCATTAAGAGGCTGAATCCACTGGATGAAACATAAATAGGGGTAAGCCACAATAGATCTAGAGAGGTCATAGTGAAGAGGCAGTTAAATCCCCAAATCCTCAAAGTTAAATTTGCGGAAAATCGCAAAAAACGTATTGCAATAAATATAATTTTATTACCGTTTTACTGATTTATACTTTGTACTCTGCTGATTGTTAAGGACGATTTTTGACAGTTTTCGCAGAATTTTTTTAACCTTTACCTTTATAGGAATCCGCAAAAAAGTAAAAATGTCTGAAAATGGATTTAGCGGGATTTGCGCGCGAGCTCCTCAATTATAATCTCAGTTTTTGATTGACCACAATGGTAAACTGATTTGCCTAAATATCCTGATGTTTCCCATAATGATTCTGATGTTTCCCATAATTCGATGAAGCTCAGAATCGAATCAGCTCCAGATTTCATTATGAGGTATGCATATGGGGTATTCCACGTCAAGTCGGACGGTCAAAAAATATTTTTGCTCGAAAACCTATTGGAATCGATGGCGCTTCCTTCAAAGGTACTCACCCAAAATTTGGGTCTCCTAGACCCACATGCCCAGCGTCGAGAGCAATTTGAATATTGCAATTTTCGTTTTAACACCAGGTTTTCAATCTTCTTAGCTAATATACGTGATAGAAAAAAAATAACCTAAGGCATAATTTTGTGTATTTTTGACGCAGAATCGTTTAAGAATAAAATCAAAAGTTTTCGGATTTTTCTAACCACTTTTTAAGGCATGAAAAGTTAAAAAAATTCTCAAAGGACGCCGCGATTTTTATTATTTTTTTTTTAAGTTTATGCTTCAAGCTTACTCCATAATTTTTTTCCAAGATGGGCCTTGCACAATAAACGACGCAAGATGGATTTGATCGTCGGTATCGCCATAATTAACGTTTTTCTCTTTTATATAATAGATAAAATTAAAAAAAAAACAATGTTTTTAAGAGTTTTCAGGGTCTCTGATTCTAAATTTGTAGTCAATTTTTAAAAGTTTAAAATGATGGATCCAATGAGTCGAACAACTTTTTTACCTTATATGATTTTCAATTCCAAAGCATTGTATCATATTTTACGTAAAATTTTAAGACAGAAATATGTATACAGTTTCTTTATTAAATTCATATTTTTTAATTGAAAAAATTGTGAAGCTTAGATGCTGAAGGATGCATAAATCCAGTATCGAGTATTATTTTCATTAGTTCATTCATTTCATTTCTTTCCCACAGCACATGGCAAAGGTCCATGTGACGATGTAGGAGCTACAGTTAAACGTAGTGATATTTGAGCAAGCTTGCAATGTAAGAATACAATTTTAACTGCATTGCAATTGTATGAATGGCTAAAAAACACAGACAGATTAACAAACATGAATTTTTAATATTTTGATACCAAATCTTATAAATTAAATGAAGAAAAATTGAGCGAGATTTAACTCTACAAAAAAGAATAAAAATATTAAAAAATAAGCATTGTTTAATAGATTTACAAAATGGATTTGTGCGAGCGAAAACTCATTCTGTATCTAATTATTCTGACGATTACAAAGTTATTTAAAAAAATATATTATGATATTTTATATATAACAGACAGATATATGTATATAAGATCTAAGCTTTGTTAGTTTCTTATTTAAAATATGAATTTAATAGAAAAACTAAAAAAGTTGTTCGACTCATTGGATCCATCATTTTAAACTTTTAAAAATCAACTACAGATTTAGAATCAGAGACCCTGAAAACCCTTAAATTTTATTTATTATGTAAAAGAGAAAAAACGTTAATTATGGCGATACCGGCGATCAAACCCATCTTGCGTCGTTTACTGTGCAAGGCCCATCTTGGAACAAATTATGAAGTAAGCTTGAAGCATAAACTTTTTTTTAAACAAAAAAATTAAAAAAAATCGCGGCGTCCTTTGAGATTTTTTTTTAACTTTTCATCCCTTAAAAAAATGGTTAAAAAATCCGAAAAATTTTGATTTTACTTTTAAATGATTCTGCGTCAAAAAATATACAAAATTATGCCTTCGGTTTTTTTTCTATCACGTATATTAGCTAAGAAGATTGAAAACCTGGCGTTAAAACGAAAATTGCAATTTTCAAATTGCTACTGACGCTGGGCATGTGGGTCTAGGAGGCCCAAATTTTGGGTGAGTACTTTTCGAAGGAAGCGCCATCGATTCCAATAGGTTTAGAGCAAACATATTTTTTGACCGTCTGGCTTGACGTGGAATGCCCCATATACACTGCAGTGCAACTGTATAGGTACACACTGAAATTCTGTTACGCAAAAAATAGCAATGGTACCTAGACTACAATGTCAGATGTTTAATTAACTCATGGGATAAGTGTATGGATAAAGCAGTTTATGGAACTGGCCGACAGGCTGTTAGTAAACAGATGTCTGTATTGTAAAATGTGCCGCATAGAGACGGTGCAACGGATTAGGTTAGGTACATCAGTTATGCATAAGTAGGACAGTAAAGATTAGACCTATTCGTATGAGAATTTGTATGTGGAATAAATAATACTTTATGAAAATAATCGGCGAAAAAGTTGATGGTTGGGGAAACTGGTAAAATAAAAGAGCTGATTAAGGAACGTTACTCTTTATTTTGGCTGAGTATGATAATGAAGATGAAAGATGAAAGAGAACGAAAAAATGTACGATTGGCGTAAAATTCTGTTTTATCCACATGTGCTCTTTGGGACAAATCCAGTTTTTCCGCGAATGTGTGGGCAATAAATTTTATTTCATCATTACACTACTTGTACTTTTACTACGTGGATGGGGAAGTAATTATACCAAAGGCAAAGGTATACAATTGAAAGGTATATACAATTTTGTCCATGATATAATTGGCTTATTTTTCACAGTGACAGCTTTTTGACATCATTATACAAAATGTTTTTCATTCGAAGTTTACGATTTACTTGTCTCGCAAGTTAGATGAACTTCTAAAACTTTCAGTTGACTCGGGAAAATATTCGTTCTGTGTTCGGGTGTCATGCGGATGTAAGTTTAAAACCAAGTCATTTTTTATGGCACAGTCACATTCCTCTTCATCACACTTAGGACATTTTTCTAATAAATCAGATCTTATGGAATTTTTTTAATTTCTGCAATAAAGAAAAATAATGGTTCTCATTATAATATTTCTTCACGGTGGTGTTATAATTAAAGCCGGCTAAACAGCGCGGCGGCCCACAAAGTTTTCACACATCTCAACGTAAATAACAGGGTAAGTTTAACCCATCTCTTTCTAAATTGCAACAGTTTATTGTTTTCATGAATTTTGTTTTTGTACATACAAGTAGTAAGTACGTAGACGCGTACGATTATAGCCCGCCGCCCGGATCTGTCGGCTTTAGTTATAATAATGAAAGCAGATATAAAAGTGTAATAAAATAGTTATAAAATAAAGTCATAAACATCACAAATTCTAATTCTACATACTTCTACAATTTAATACAGAATATGTCTAATTTAACGCGAAAAAATACACACCTCCATTACAGTTGCACCAGGAGTTTGGATGAAAACAACAATCATATAACATGGAATGCACACTATAGACAATGCAGCAATTATCCACCCTATGGCGATGGCCCAACCTGGATAGTGATAAACTCCATTATTGTAGGTTGGTGGTTCGTAGTCGATAATTAAAAATATCCAAAGAGCAAGGATCATTAGTGGAGTAATTATTAACCAACATAATTTGATAAAAAGTCCGGGACGCCGACCTGTCATAGATTTAACATTCGCACTTAATTTCCATGCTCCATAAAACCACGCTATGGCAATAACTTCAAAGAAAGCCAAGTACATTATGGATATTGATGCTGCATAGTGGTCAATTAATTGAAAAAAATATATTCCTCCTGGAAAGTGAAAAAACTATATTCCTCCCTGGAAAGAAAATTCTCTAAAAAGATTCGTTTACGTTCTGTATACCCAACTTTTTTGTGCCTTAAACTCCGACAACTTAAAGTAGACCTTAAAATTACAGTAAAATAATCAAAGTAAACCCTTTGTTTACCGCAGCGTATCTTAGTGAGGGTTTAGTGGAGCAACTTTACAATTTGAATTGACAGAATACTATTTTATTATCACATTTATTTTACTTATAAATATTATGTAATGATTACCAAACTATAACAAAAAAAACACAAAATTGTATTTATTACTATTACTTGCATGCTGCTTTTGCATGCTGTGTTTTATTGCATAAAACACAAAATAGTCAGAAGATCTTTGCACAATTGTTTGCACAATTGTTTCCATTTGTTTATTGCACTTAGACAATGCTCTAGTTTACCCTACTTGCATGCTGTAAAAAAACATTTGAAAAGGTGCAAAAAAAAAAAACACCACAAAAGGTTAACAGCCTGATTATATTGCTCATCGAAACGCCCATCGTCGTGCCTTGAGATTGTTTGTTTCTTGAGGCGGCGCTTTGTGCTGTTTCTGTGAGATTTTTTTATCTACTGTGAGTTTAAGTTAAGTTTTTAATATATCTTACATATTTAGCTAACATTAATTAAAATAATATCTGCTATATCATATTATGGTACCTAATATGAGATAAATCTCATCTACATATTTATCATTGATTACCCACAATTAATTTTCAATAATTTTTAATAATCTGTAAAACCTTTGTATGTTTTCATATGTCATATTTATAGAAAGTAAGTATAACAGCGGTATAAGTCTTACAATGGACACAATCAATTAATCAAATCACACTCATTTTTTCAAGAATATCTTCTAAAAAAAATAATGAAACAAATAGTGGTTACCCTGCTAAAAATTTAGGCAGAGACGTTCAGAAACTGGCAGCTGCCCCTGTTGGTTAGGCAGATGAACCTGAATGTGCCCGTTTGTGACTACAAAATATTATATGTACGGCCAGACACACCTCCTTGTACCTATTATTGTTCGTATCGAAAAGTTTTTAAATAATACTTTGAAAATTATATATAATAAGTATAGTCCTTCTAATTTTAATTGAAAATGATAAATACGCCTGGGGAACAAAAAAGCGGTGCAACTTTATGATTCCATGGGCGTGCATATATATTTTATAAATTCGAAAATTGTGAAATAATTTTTTTCATTCAAATCAATATAGGAGATTAAAATTAGCCTGCATACAAAACTCTTAATATTTGTAATATAATTTGCTGTAAATAATGCTCATTTAGCCAGACAATTTCAAAAAATTGTCTGTGTTAATAAACCTAGCTGAAATACACGTCACTGGCGTCTTAAACAAGTTGAGTGCCTAAAGTCGTAAATCATTTTAACGACGTCGTAAAACTGTTATGGCACAGTGGACCGAAAAAAAGTATTAGCAATGTATTAAATGCAAAGTAGTCTAATAATCTCGTTGACCGGTGTTACCGCCAGTGGTTTTACACTGTGCGGCCAGCCGCCTGAGCCGCCGTTGCCGGCTCTTCAAAATTTTCTTAAGTATAGTAATATACATAAAGTTGTTTGAATTTATAATTATTTTTTCCATCAATTTTAAACGCTTTATTTTAATGCTAACTAATACATTTATATCCATGTATTTTTTTTTTAAATATTTCAAAACTAGCTTTCTAAGAACGTAACGAACTAACAGTTTACTGAAGTATGAAGTACACTTGTATAGTGAGCTTAGCAATTTTAGAAAATATATCTGACAACCTTGCTTTTTTCTACCTATTTTCAATTTAGAATGGAAATAGAGTATACTTATCAATCAGACGTGTCGTTCGAATACACCCGAAAAACTAAAAGAGGGTAACAATTTACTATCCATACAAGTTCCGTTTTTGTTACAGAGATGGACATTTTTTGTGGCAAAAAAGTATCTGAAACATTCATTTAACTTATGTACATACAAGATATATCCTGAAAGTAATGTCAGTGATTTTATTGTGAAGCGCCTGTACGTCGGTCAGAGCGCGATCGGACCAGTTGAAACTGGTAGAGGGGAATCCAACTAAGTAGCGTTCCGTCCGTCGCTCAGTGCTCAGTGCTCAGTGCTCAGTGTGCTCCGAGCATCCGCAGGAAGGAGACGGGCCTGGCTCTGAGAGTTGTTTTTGATCTTGTGCAAGTGAAAATGCAGCACTTGTTAGAACAAAGATTTGCGATCCCCCCGACTTTTTTCCTGTTTCCACGCCTCAAAACACCCCTGAAAGGCAAGCATTTCGGGACCGTGAACGGGATCAAAGCAGCTTGCACCGCGGCATTAAAGGACATTCCGGAGGAGGCCTACCGCAACGCATTCGAGAGCTGGAAGGGCTGGAAGCAAAAGGGCTCGACGCAAAAGGAACCTATTTTGAAGATTTTTAAACACTTGTAACGAAAAATTCAATAAATGATTTTTAATAGACTTACTGACATTATTTTCAGGACATACCTTAAATATTTACATGATCATTATTAGACAAATAAAGCATTTTGAAAAATTATACATTTTGTAAAATTTCATAAAATAGAAACGGACAGAAAAAAGGTAGAAGCGGGCATATTAGACAGACAGATACGGGTAAAAATGGACAGACTAAAAAGGTAGACACAGGCACATCCAGGCAGGAATGGACAGCTATGCACGGATAGAAAAGTGCAGAACCGAGCACGTCTGATTGTTCCACTTACTGTTTCACTTGTACAGGAACGGGCAGAAATGAACACATATGGAGAAAATACTTGTGTCCGTTTGTGCCCGAAATCCAACCAAATATGGGCATGGACATATGCAGTGGCGGCTGGTGGAATTTGAGATTCTCGTATTTTCGTAAGAAGCACCCACATCACATTTTAGGGGATGATTACTAGACCTAAACCTAAGTATAAGGCTATAATAGTAAAAAACTTCAAATGAAACTTGCGAAAAAAGTTTTCAAAATACGTCTGCCTCATCAGATGATCTTGGAAACGGCTTGTAAAGTGTTTTTGATTTTTTTTGAGAATTATTTATATTTCAGAATGAAGTGAATATAAAAACATGTGTTTTTTTGCATAATTTTTATTTTTTTTAAAGGTACAACCATTTTATAATCTTAAAATGAAATGCTGAGATGAAATAACAAATAAAATTACCATAACATTTATAGATTTCGAAATTTAGAAAAAATCACAAGTATAAAAATACTTGCTTTATATTTACTTGGTAATTATGAAAGAAAATCGCAACAATTTTGCATGCCGTTTCCAAGATAATCTGGTGAGGCAATGTTTTTTGAAAACTTTTTTCGCAAGTTTTGTTTGAAGTTTTTTTGTTATTATAGCCTTCTACTTAGGCCTAGTAATCACTCCCTAAAATATAATGTGTGTCCTATACTTCGATATGAAAATACGAACATTTCAAATTCCACCAGCCGCCATTGCTTTTATGTATTTTTCCATATAGAGCAGGAACTCACGAGAGGAGATGAGAATGAGTCGTGTATGATGTTTTTTTGTATCCATAATCACTGACACGTTTGTTTGCTATCTTTTTCAAAATAAGTTTACTAAAAACGCCTAGAAAGATCTAGAAAATGGATTCATCCTGCATCAGTTAAACTTATGTTTTCAACAGTGTTGTGATGCCGATATGGCATGAATAGAAAGTTATATGTCTAGTTGTTGAGTTCATAGTCTGTGAAAGACACAGTTAGTCGGGATATTTTTAACAAATCGTTTTTATTATTGGTGCGGATGCATGTATTAAACTACAGGTATTAAAATCAACCTTTGCCAGATTTATATTTTTCTGTTTCATTGTTAGTTATTATTATTATTTTATATTTTCTTTGTTACTTCAGGACATAAAAGTCATCTGTGGAAAAAATGAGTTCGTAAAATGTATGTTTATAGCTTACGGCGACGCGACACGTAGGCAACTAGTGTAGCAAATGACGGGGGTTACCTCAGATTGATTTGATTGCAGTAGTTCCGTGTCAGTTGGTGCTGTTGTACAACCTCCGCTATATGTTGAAGTGTCATATAATTTCATAATAAAATATGGCAAACGTGTGAAAGGCTACTAGTTGATTTCGTGTATTGTATCTGTCAGCTTTATTTATATGTATGTAACTATATTTTGGAGTATTGTAATAGTACTCTTTTCTTTAAAGGTTAATATTTTTTGGAATTTGCAACTCTTGAAAACTGTGGCAAACGGGAAGGTGGGTCGTCTTTTCCGCAGTTTTATTAACCATTCTATTTCTTATTAAGATTCATGGTTGAAGAAGAATGGAAGTACTACTAAAAATTAGAGATTTAGAATTACACATTTTAAATATTTTACCTGAGTAACATTAGGTATTCCACAAAGGAATGATACTACACATATGATTAGAACTAAAATTTCATGACAGACTAGATTTTCTTTTATCCAGACGGGGAATCCATCTTGAATTGAGGTAACAACAACTTCTACGATGGCAAACTAAAAAAATGTCAGATAGAATTTTATCACATAATATACACATGTTACAATGGTATTACTTGACTGTTCAGAGCTAAACAAATTAACATGAAAAAGAAAATACTGCCCACAATTGCG
>JAPWTK010000510.1:0-235000 GCA_029963805.1 Aromia moschata | reverse complement strand
TTAGAGTGGTTTATCGGTCATTTTCATAATGAAAACGTATTTTTTTGTAAAAACCTTTTTGATTGACGAGGCATGGTTTTACCACTTTGGTTATGTTAATTTTCAACAAATGAGAATGTGGAGCTCTGAAAAGCCCCTTTATATATAGAGAAGCCTCTACATTCTCAGAAAGTAGGGGTGTGGGCAACCATATCGAAAAGAGGTTAATCGAAACATTTTTAAGTGACTTAATTCGACGTGATGCAATGAAATTTTGTAAACGCATGACATATTAAAACGGTGCGACAAGGCTACTTACGCTCAGGGTGGCGCATCAATTTACGTAACTTTTGATCATTTCAGTTTTTTGGAAGAATTTTTAGAAGACCGAAGCATTAGTGTAATTGCCAGTTAGGTGGCCACCACGGTCCTGCGATTTCACGCCGTGCCGACTTCTTTCTATGGGCACACATTAAAAACTAGGTTCTTTAAGGGGTACTCCAGACTCCAGACAGCGCCTTTTAAAAATTCGATTTTTTTTGTTTGTTTATTTTTATTTCTTGTACATCAGAGAACATGAATGCAAAAGGATTTCTTGAAATTCGTAAAATGATAAAAGTTATTTAGCCGAAAAGAATGCCGCCTGCGGCTCGTAAAACTCAACGCCGTTGGGTCCGGCGCGCGCTCACAATAGGGTCCTTAGCTAGGTAGAAATTTGGAACATGGAACACTGCGAGGAGAAAATGGCACAAGTCTCACAATTAAAATGGCGCTTCATTTTCGGATTTCAGATAACAGCAGCAAGTGCTACAGTGTCCACCGTGGAGTCATGTTTCTTGGTCATAGGGAAGTCCGGTGTTGTGTAATAGAGAACACTTTTTGTTTTAGTTATAAAAATATGTAAATAATGTATGTATTAGCTACAATAAGACATAAAAAAAATTACTGAAAAATATCCAATTGATTATTTATAAAATATTCCGAAAAAAACCTGTGAACTAAGGCTGAATGACCGGAATACCCTTTATACCACAATAAATAACACCCCTTGCGATTTAGAAGACTTACGGGCTAGAACTACAAATAAATTTCAGGAGATCAACAACAAGAATGAGAACATGTTTGGAAGTAGAAGGAGAACACGTAACTCATTTAAATTAAATTTGTGCTCCAATTTTTAGGTTCTTTGTTGTAGGTATATGCTTTTTTAACGATGTGTTATGCAATGACAATAACAGTAATGTAATTTTCCTAACAATAAAAAGAGTAATAATTCAAGACATGTGGGATTAATTCCACGGCATACTTTGAGGACGTTTTTTTATATAACGATATGCATATAGGACTGAAAAAAATGTTTTGATTAACGCAACTAAAATCGATTTCTAAAACAAAAAATACAGACCATTAAAAAAAGCATATCATTCTCATATCCAGCTGTTGGAATGTTGTTTTAAAATTTTTTATTCTGAACCTTCATAAGTTGTTTACAATGTCTGAAAATAGTGTTTTACAAGTTTTTTTTCAGAGTAATTCATATAGTAAATATTGAAAATCTTTAGATTTGGAGATTCCATGAGCCATTAAATGCGCAGCTTTTTTCTAATTCAAACTATGCTGATTCTCTTAAAGGTTTAAAAGTACCAATACAACTCCATTTAAAAATACACACTCTGTATATATAAAGCGTGTCTCACTTTTAATGTCCCCTTCTGGAGTTCTGACGACATGCTTTAGCCTTTATCATGTTTTGAGCATATTGGGATCGATAATAAAATATTTTAAAGGGAAGATTTTAATCAGAACGAAAAGGAAATTTTATCAGAGTCGTCGGTTTTATTTAAAAAATGAGGTTTATTGTAAGGGACTGACACCACTTAGCGGCAATGCCACGGTACAGACCGTCGAGGGTGGAGGCATACTGCTCCTCTTAACATTTGTTATGCAAATAATAAAAAGGTGTAGTGCAAAATAGACATTGGTGTTTTTGGATTGTAACTCGCGAGACGAGTCATTAAGAGAAACATATCGGGACTGCAAAGTGAACCAGCGATTCGAACTTAACGAAAAGCATTTAATAAAAGCATCTTCTCCGCCTTTGAAGGAACTATGTTCACCAACAGTTCAAGTAATCTAAAGCATGTCTGAGTTACAGAGCTATGTTTTATGTAACTGTAAAAGTGTTAGGAAATTTAAACCATATGTGTACCTATATACATACAGTATGAGAAATATACATATATCGTGTTACCAATTGAATTGAAGGGAAACTGTACTCACTAAATAGTGTGCCTTGGACTTTGATTTATTACAGTCGTAGTGCAGCATATTTTGCGTGCAATATATATGTATGTATAAATTGTTTTTGATAAAGAAAACAATATTTTGGATCTCATACGACAAACCAAGATTTCGTGTTCATTTGCGGCTGGTGGAACTTCTGTTATTTTCGTAAGGAAGCATGGGGCCCTCATCACGTTTTAGGGGTAATTGGTCTATAATCGCAAAAAAATTAAATTAAACTAGTGAGAATAAATTTGAAACGGCTTACAAAATATTTGTGAAATATTTTTTTCATAATTACCAAGTGAAAATACAAACTTTAATTCTTGGTGTTACAAATATTTCATTTTCGACAGTTATAGTTATTACCCCACCCCCAAAAAAAAACGGAGAATTATGGTACCCACCTATGAGCTAAAAATTCAAATTATCAAAACAGATCTCGAAATTTTGAAATTGTCACAAGAATAAAAAAAGGACTTTGTATTTACTCGTTGATTAAGAGAAAAAAATTTTGCAAGCCGTTTCGAGATCTGGTAAGGCGGCCGTTTTTAAACTTTTACTCACAAGTTTCATTTGAAGTTTTTTTTTGCTATTATATTCGTAGCTCTAATAATAATACCCTAAAATCTGATGTCTTATGAATATACGAGAATTCTAAATTCCACCAGTCGCCATTGCTGGAATTTCAATCTGAAACGACCATAATCCAGAGAGTTGATTGAAAGAGAGAAGGGTCCAGTTTGAAATTCCGTCCTATTTTGGGATACTTTTGTTTTCAAAATACATATTTATATTCCGAAATGTACTATACGTTGTCAGTATAGATTTTGCATTCCAAAAATAGATTTCCGACTTATACAGGGTGTCGCATTTAACTTGGCAAATCGTAATATCTCGAAACCTACACATCGGATCAAAAAGTGGATAATGAAATTTGTTAGTCTCGAAAGGGGACATCCAATGGTACTAAACTCGACCCCCACCCCCTGGAGTGGGACAGGAGGTACCTTTTTAACTTTCAAATAGAAACCCAAATTTTTTATTACACATTCGAATTTTACTCCACAAAATACGTAGGTTTTGTTCGATTTTTTTAATTCGTAATAGATGGCACTGTAAGCCCAAGGAACATTTTCTTTGTAATTCTCGGCGAAACCCCACCGAATCGAAAAAATAAAAAGCATGTGTTTACCAAACTTAACCCTACACACCCAACATCACGGGGTAGGGTGGGTGGTAACGTTCAAATGTCAAATGAGAACTGACATTTTTCATTGCAGAATTATATTTTATGTGTTACTAAGTTTTTATTGAACCAATTGTTTTAATTCGTGATAGCTTTGAATTTTTCCAAGCAACTACTTTTAGCGTTACTCAGGAACAATGAGGACGTAGCAGTTTTCTGTTTCCTTTGGGTGTTTGTTTTAGTCCCCTCACATCTCATCATTTAATTAAATTAAGTGCTCAAAATGACGACCTTGAACTTAAATACACTTGTTGATTCGTGCCTCAAATGCCTGTAGGCATTCCATACAGGGCCGTAGCTAGGTCGCTACTGCTGTCAGGGCCTTACTTTTTATAGCCAGGGCATGTCTTAAATTGTTGGGACCGGGACAAGGCGGCACCCGGAAAAAATAAAAGGTGCGCCGGAAGGTGTGAAAATAGCGCCGCAGGCGAACATTTTTCAAAATTTCAAGGTCACGCGTTTCCTGGAATTTGAGAATTTTAATGAAAAAATCATTTATGCAAAAATATAGACTTTCCCAAGAATAATTTTTGAACTGTGATCCGGCCATAAAAATAATATATACTTTGGCCGGGGGCTCACCGAGAAAGTTAAGGTGATTGTGTCTATAGAAAATGCTCACACTGGCGCCGCAGGCGAAAATTTTCAAAATTTTAAAATATGTTTTGTTTTATATTTTTCGAAAAATAAATAAATGGAATAGAACAATGGAATGTTTTAATAATTCTAACTAGTTTTACAAAGAACAGAAGATATTTATAGATATATATTTATAGATAAATATTTATTAGATTTTCGTCTCTATTTTTAGAAGTCTTCTGTCAGGGCGCCGCCCTGATCCGCCCCCACCTGGCTACGGCCCTGATTCCATAAGCACGTCTGATGTAATCGCGGCGCAAGCATCATTGAATGGCTTTTGGTATCATTGGATAGCATTTTTGAATATAATAAACACGTGCTTTTTGTCTTTTCGATTCGTTTTTCCTGAGAATTACGAAAAAAAAAAACGATTTCTTGCGATTACAGCTCTGTCGAGTTATTTATTCTTAGATGTTCCCCACCGGGACAAACATATTTCTTACCAATTTTTTTATCCGATGTGTAGTTTTCGAGATATTACGATTTGTCATGTTAAATGGGACACCCTGTATATAATAAAACACACCTAGAATAGCGAATTGCGCACAACGAAAGCAGTATGTACGATGTAGGACGATTATACCCGAGAGCTATAAGAGATACCCACAAACAAACTATAACAGACTGTATTTCTCGAAGCGTTTCCGGCTGCAGATACAAAAAAAATACCACAATTTCAGATTTTGTCTACTGCGGCCAGGGGCAAAGCTACTTTTGGTACACTGCAGTGGCGGTGCGTGATATTTCATTAGCCTATCTTGAAAACGACGCATGGGATTAATTGCTTTTAGGTGATGACTATACACCTCTTACAGAAAGGATTTATAGTGAAAAAACCGTCAGCAATGTTTGCGAATTTTTCAAAAACACTGGAGCACTCCATGTGTTCGAACCCTGTGGGATATTTGCAGGATATTTTGTATATTTTTGCCATCTAGAAACAAATATAAGGAGGTTTTTCGATTTGTTGCAAAATATTTTTGTTTCAAAAAGTTAATGGCCATTTTAATTTTAATTTTATACGAACATTTTGTTTCCCAAAATTAAAATGGGCCATTTTGCATAACTTTTTGAAACAAAAAAATTTGTAACAAATCGAAAAACGTCTCCTTATATTTGTTTCTAGATTATGAAAAAAATATACTGCAAATATTCAAGAGTTACTGAGAACCCAGGAGTGCTCCAGTGTTTTTGAAAATTTTTCGCAAACTTTGCTGACGGTTTTTTCACTATAAATCCACATAAGAGGTGTATAGTCATCACATAAAAATTTGTCCCGTCGTTTTCAAGATATGGCTAACTGAATATCACGCACCGCCATCATCTATGTAAATACAAGCTCTACACTAATATTGATTTGTATGTATTCATTTTCGCGCCTCTAAATAATTCGATGTTTCTGCATCCAGTGTGCGACCGGGCTAAGGATTCAAGTGTACTTAACGACAGAGATTGGCGTCGAGGAATCTTTATTGCCGACTTCGATACGTTAATAATACGTGGAATATCTTGACAATGTTGACAACGTCGAAAATCGGGTAGACAATATAAAAAGTTGGGTTATGTTTATTTGTAAAACTTGTTGATGTTTTTGGAGGTTGATGGTTACTACTAAAAGCAAAAAATGGCTTCAAATGAAATCTGCTGCTGCCAACCCAGAAAATCTTGGAAACGGCTTACAATTATTTGATTTTGATTTTTTTTTAATTTCGAGATCTGTAAAAGTTATGGTAATTTGATTTTTATTTTATCCCAACATTTCCTCTTTTGAGATTTTATAATAGTTGTATCTTTAAGCAAAATGAAAATTTTGCAAAAAAAGCAAATAATAAAGTTTTTGTATTAACTGGGTAATTGCGAAAATATGATATGAGTCCCATGCCTCCCCACAAAAATTTGAGAATTTAAATTTCACATTTTCGACATTTACATTTTCGACGTTTTAAAAATTGTCGACCTCGACATCAAAATCGACAAGTCGAAAATACAGTTTTGCTTTTTTCTATTTTTTTGTATGTGGATATCCAACCTGAACTGTAATTCGTTGCCCGTCGTTTCCCCCGTGACTACGTTTCGCGATGGGAACACATTGCACGTCTCTACTGATAATCGAATATTATCTTATTTTTTTAATTACAATTTTTATGGTTTGTTCTATGCCCTGAAAGTTTCGCTAGACTATTGTCCAGCCGAGAAAGTCCCAAAAATAAGGGTTGTGCGGAATAAGTTGTAATGGAGCAATTTATTCACATATCGCATGTTTTCGTCGAAAATATGAAGCCCTAGAAAATCACCGTCGACCACCTGCGAGTTTCTCTTCCCTGGGGGTAAACTCTGACAGTAAAGGTTAAAAAAACGCGTGTTGTTCGAATTAACTCGAAAACGTTTGCTTTTCAAAAAATATATAAAACAAAAAATTTTATTTTACATTACGTACATTAAATTTGATATAAAGAAATTCTAGAGGTTGGCCCGCAGAGAGTGGAGAAACTTTGTTTGTCTTCTTTTGTGCCAAATTTAAATTTCACTGAACTTTAACTTTTATTGTTGGGATTTTGCAAAAGAGTCAGGACACATGAAATTAAATAACGGAATATGTCAATATGCTTTTATTGTCGACGCTTAACTCACAATCAAGAAAAACACACAAATTATAAAATATCAAATAAACAAACGAAAAGATTTTCAAGCTTCTGCAATTTGCATGCAAAAATGTTATATAGGTGAATCTAAGTCTAATGTAATATAATGTAAGCAACATTATATATAATAATAATAATATATAATACTCATTTGCATCATATATTATAATATAATACTCCTACAATAAAAAAAAAAAAATCTGTCCTGATCATTTGATAAGACAAAATCGAGACAATTTTATTACGTCCAAAGTTCGTGACCTTACGCAAAAATTGGAACGTGTGGCAACGTGAGAGAGAAGATTTATTAAATTGTTTTATTCATAAATGTTGTCGTTTTTCTAATTAATTATGTTTTGAAATTCATTTGTTGTCTTTCAGGCAAACTTTCGTAGTCTACATCTTCGGCAAAAAAGCTTGCCTATACCTGCTCATATACAGATGCGACAAATATTAATTACACAGCACCACAAAAAAAAGTGAAATGTACCTCTGACCAAACTTGGTGGATTACATGTTTTTGGGGTCGCTGAATCTGAATCCGAAGCCCCGTTTTGCCCCATCACGCAACAATTTTTTATCCTCAATAAGCTGCGGAAAAATGGCAAAAAACGAGAAAAAAATGCTCTAAACCCAATCAAACCTCATAACCCAACACTTCAATAACTTCATACCTCTAATCCCATAACCCTCACATCAATAAGCCTCAAATACCCCAATTAACCGTATAACCCCAAACCAAAGTTGTGCAGTCATCTAAAACGAGTATTTTAGCCATAAATGGTCAAAAAATGGTCGAAAAACCGCTTCATAAATTGTCGAAAAATGGAGGATTTCTACCAGGGCAGACTGCAGGCCAAACCCCCTAACCCAATAACCGAATGGCCCCATTTTATAAGTTAATAACTACGAAATACCACGCTATTAGTTCGATCGCGACCAAATTCAATAGCACTTGAAACCACATTAATTGTAATGTGCATGTCAATTTTCACCGAAATACGATGAATAAAAATGAACTCATGGTGGGCCAAACGAAATTTAAGTTTTAAATCCTAACTACCCCGTAATCCATCGGGTCAGTCCTAAAATTTAACTGTAAGGAATACTTTTACGAGCACCTATATTTATGCAAAATTTCATCTGCAAATCCGATCATTACAACGCGAGTTAAAATGCGTTAAAGTCTGCATGCACACGAACATACATACTTATGTACGTACATACGTACATACATACGTACGTACATATATATGTACATAGTGCGTGTAATATGGCTAGTATTTACTAAATCTTCTAACTAATTTCAGATGTCGTGAGAGAGCTAAAGTTCACGAAGTACTTTGAGTTGCGAGAGAATAAAGAACTCGCGTTAATCGAGAACTCCGAAACTTAAGATTCTTTCTTAAAGTGTTATTGTGGGTTAATGGGATTCTGGCCTTTGCTTTAGCTCAGCTACCCTAATTCAGGCATGGATGAGTCTGAGATTCGGGGTGTCGGTCTCCGTGCGGCATTTCGAAGTTATTAACTTATAAAATGGGACCATTGGGTTATTGGGTTATTGGATCGCCTCACCCAAAGAAAAATACTGGCTACGCTACTGGTTATTAGGGTCTGGCCTGCAGTTTGCCCTGGTAGAAATCCTCCATTTTTCGACCATTTATAAAGCGATTTTTCGACCATTTTTTTGGCCATTTATGGCTAAAATACCTGTTTTGGATGACTGCACAAACTTTGGTTTGAGGTTATACGGTTAATTGGGGTATTAGGAGGCTTATTGATGGAGGGTTATGGGATTAGAGGTATGAAGTTATTGAAGTATTGGATTATGAGGTTTGATTGGGTTGTAGAGTATTTTCCGCAGCTATTGAGGATAAAAAAACATTGTGACGCGATGGGGCAAAACGGGCTTTGGATTCGGATACAGCGACCCCAAAAACATGTGATCCACCAAGTTTGGTCAGAGGTACATTTCACTTTTTTTTGTGTGCTGTTATTTTCGGTGCTTCATATAGGGCGAGACGGACGCTTTGGTCAAATTTTGCGATTGTTAGTAGGCATTAGTCATTTTGTTAGTAGTCATGAAAATAACAACAAACGCTCTCAGATTTTCTTTTTTCAATAGTTTCATAATTGTATCTTTCCTTTGTTGAGAATGAGTATTTGCTAAATATATGCAAAAAAAAAAACGGTTGATCGACGGTGATTTTTCAGAAAAATTATTCTATTACAGTACAGCCAGAATATCTTCATATCTTTGGCCGCGAATTGTGCTTGCGTACAACGACCGTAGTACGGCGTTGTATGATCATTTATCTTACCCCAGATATACACTGTGTCAATTTGAAAACGAACAGCATTTAATTTTGCCTAAACTAATGACAGTAGCAAAATTTGGCGAAATACGTCAATTTACATATCGCGGGGGACAACATTTGAGGCATTTGTTGTCGTATTACTTTCAACCCCTAACCCCCAGGGCACCTACCCTAAAATTTTAAATGGCAACCCCTATTTCTTTTGCCATTTTTGAGTTTCTTGTACAATTATAGATATGTCCCATATAAAAAGTTGAGAAAATTTTTGTTTTTGTAAGTTGTAAGTGAGTTTGTAAGAGTTTGTAGATTGAAAAGTTTCTCGAAAATTTTTTGAGCAACTTTTTGGATTTTGAAAATAGTCAATTTTTGCAAAATTAAAAATATACTTAACACATATTGAAAAAAAAAACAGTGCATTCTTTGAGTCGTTTTAAGAGTTTTTTATTCTTAACAATGTTTTGTAAAAGTGCAACATTTTCCAATAAAAAATTCAGAAATTAAATACATTCCACACATTCATGAGGTTAACCACCAATTTTTGACAAAAAATAAATATGGGACTTATCTAGAATTGTACAAGAAACTCAAAAATGGCAAAAGAAATAGGGGTTGCCATTTAAAATTTTAGGGGTAGGTGCCCTGCGGATTAGGGGGTTTGAAAGTAACACGACAACAAATGCCTCAAAATGTTGTCCCCCTTGATATGTAAACTGACTTGTTTCGCCAAATTTTGATACTGTCATTACTTTAGGCAAAATTAAATGCTGTTGGTTTTCAAATTGACACCGTCTATGTACGTACACGTGTGGAACTTTAATTTGGAAGCATATAAGATGCTAAGATAATACCTAAAATAATACCTTCCACAAAATATTGCCAAAGCCTCACCTATCATAAAGAACAGGGCTGTATTCCCCTATCGTAAAGCTCCGCCTTCCGCGTCTAGAGTCGGCAAGGTTCGGCAACGTTTCGCGTTTCGCATTTCGCCGGTGACCATGGCATTTCCCAGCCGTCTAGGGGTAAAGTAACTGGCATCTCGTTTAATACTCCTTAAAACTGTCCGCTTATACCGTCGAGGAAAAACAGTCGACGCAACAAACAATATTCTAGTCGAAATGTTAGAAAACACTCGTCAAGAGTTCTACAACAGGCTGGGATATAGTTGGCGCAGTGTGGTAAGGCTCATTCCAGGCCCTTATTAAATGGTTTTAAGATTTTTTTATTACAATTTAATTTTTATTTTATTAGAATTTCATTACTTTATTTATTTTGTATTTTTTTAATTACTTATTGAATTTTGTTATTTTAATTTATTTACTAAAGAGTTTTATTTCGCATAAGGCGGCAAAAGAGAGGGATCAAATCCATTGACTTAAGGTCCGTATTTATAAACAATTCTCTAATCAATCCCTGTCTTATTAAGCCGGTTTTACGTCATTTTTTTATTTGTTGTAATAAATAAAAAATGATATAAAGTTAACTTGAGCCTGAGATTGAGATCCGTTTATAAATACGGACTTAAAAGAACATGCACTTATGATTACGCAATTCTACTGTTGTGCCTTGTGCTAAACCGAGTACATCCACCACTTACGAACGATCTGCAACTGAACTAATCTAATGCTGCAGCACCGGAACATAAACAAAGGTCCAATCTAACCTCCACCCACTAATGCACTCTCCTTGCCCCGTGTAGTATCTCAGCGATTGTCGGCGGCCGACATTGTAGGAGAATACATTACGTATGACGTCTGCTCCGCCTATCTTGCCCTACCAATATACCATGCATTTGAAATGCATGTAATAGAATCTCCTATGCTTCCAAATTAAAGTTCCACACGTGTATAAGAGATACCCACAAACAAATAATAACAAACCGTACTTCTCGAAACGTTCACGACTGCAGCTATAAAAAAAATAAGCACAATTTCAGTTGTTGTAACACTGTTGCTGCATGTTACTGTACTTATTCCACATCCTTTTTTCGACTGGGTTATTTTATACTCTGCTGTATCTATCTAATTAAAATATTTTATATATAACCAATTAATTCCAACTGACACATTATGTTATGTTGCTACATTATGTATATAATTTGTGGTTTAACCGGAAGCTGACTCAATCTTCTTATTTTAAATGGAACAATGAATACATTTGACATAGTTGACATGGTACTTTATGTATATACCGGGTATCTATTAAATTTTCCTTAATTTGTTTTAGTTTACATGGACGCAATTAGACAATTTCAATTTATGGAAAAGCTCACCCAAAGTCTTAATGGGCAGAAAACTTAATGGGCCAAAAACTTAAATGGGCAGCACTGATTTTTTTCCATTTTTGAGAAATGCTATACGATTAAAAAAATGATGATTCCCATGAGGGGTCCCCATTCTTTAATGGAGAATGGGACTATCATATCATATTTTAGGGTGGGATTATTGACTTAAATAGAAGATATAGTTATTATTAAAAGGCTTCAAATGAAACTTGCACAAAGTTTTCGAAGATGTCGAAAAAGGGTTACATATATTTTGTCATAATCAACAAGTAACATCATTTTTTATGTTTGGAGGCATTTTATTTGGAGAATTTACCAAATTGTAACAACCGAATTTTTAAAATCATGCATACTTTTAAACTTTGTTCCTGGTAAGGCAAATAAAACTTGATTTTTTTTTATCATAACTTATCATTCTCACATTATTCAACTAGCGAACTTACCTTAGCTTCTAAAAGTAATTCGAATTTAGGTTTGAAGAAGTATCTCATACCCATATCAGCTCCTTCCAGTGTCAGCGATTTAATAAGTAAAATTATAATAATTACAAATGGGAATGTAGCAGTAAAATAGCGAACCTTCGCTGATGACTTAATACTTTTCCATAAGGCGAAATAAACTAATACCCATGCAAAAATCAAACATGCGAACAATTCCCATCGAAGAATGTCAAATTCTTCAATACCACTTCCAATTTGTAATACTTTCCGACTAAAAAAAATACATATCATAATTTGTTGTCAAAAACAAATTGTCGTATTTATAAAACAAATATCAAATAACAAAAATAGTGTGAAATTAAATATGTTTTTTTGATCACTTTTGTGATTTTCATTTTAATGAGAACCATAAAATTAACTTTTTTTAAAGAGTTAAAATGAAGATAAAACGCTCAAACTAGTTTAAATTCGGATTATCTCATGAGATCTACATCCTACGAGGTTTCTTCCCCATAAGATCTATTACCCACAAGATTTAAAGTCTCATATATTAAATTGTTTTTTTTTTTACAAATATGCCGGATCTTCCACAACTTGACTTGTGTCTCACAAGCTCATGAGTAGACAAGCATTATTTAAAACATGATTTGTCATAAAACAAAAATTATAACTAGAACAGTAATTTTATTTAAGAGAGTGCATGTAACTGTGCTGTTCAGTATCAAATTATAACGCTTCAAAAATGTTATAGAGTAACAAATTTAATTTTTCTAATGGAAGACTGGATATTTTTCCCATTTTTGGATTCTCCATTAATTTAAGATCAAATTTTAATAACATTATACCCATATTTCACCGATTATGAGATATTTGTTTGTTTATGAACGCCAGGTTACAAAAACTAATATTAAATTAGTTTTATGATATGTTTAAAGTGTTTGGTTTGAGAAATCTCATATTTCCTGGGAACAAATAAAAAAAAATTATACAACATAAGAAAAAGATCTTTGAAATAACGAAGTATAATGTACTGGGACACAACATATATCTGCAACGTATAATTTGTAAATATAGGTACGTCGCAAAAATAATAGACTACGAAAAATATAGGCATTTATATAAGTGGTAACCCGAAATCGAGAAAATGACCTATATAAAGATTTTTGGGTTTTGAAAGACAAACTCAATGATGACCTTGACCTTGACTTTGCTCATTACCATCAAGATCATTTGATGGTCAAGGTTGACTGTAAAATTTCAAATGGGAAAGTCAATTTTTCACTCTGGGTTTGGAAAGAGCGTAACGTTAAACACATGGAATTTTGAAACACGTCTGAATTTATCGTTTTGGTCGAATTTCTAGAAAGAGTTACCAGAAGTTTGAAAAATATCTGGAACAAAGACTATCCTTTGAAATAAAGGTAGATTGGCAATCCTATTTATATCATCAGAATATAATATATTTAGAAACGGAAAAGAAGGAAAGATCATTTGTTTTTTAGTCAAGGTTTATATCGATTTTATTAAGGTTACTTACTAATTGTGAACGTCTGTGTCTCATGTTTGATGCCAGTATTACATTAATTTTATTATATTAAATAAATATTGTTAATGAGGTAAGATAATGATCTGTACTAATATTTATATTTTCATGAACTTCATAATTTCCTGTGTGTATAAATCGATGCATACAAAACAGTTTAACAAGGTAATTTATACCTCTAGTAGGTTTCTTAACCAAAATTAATTAAAATTCACCAATGCAGTGAATGCGGTTGGCTTAAATTCATTATGAAAATAATCATATTGAGGATTATTTGGTTAGAGTGTGTTAACATTAAAGTCTGCAAAAATAAATGGTATTGCCGAACATGGCGATTCTCCCACTGATAGATCTTTCGAATTCGTGAATAAATTTCTATTCTAAAAAGTTCTATTGACATGATAAAACATTAGTAATTAAAAACGCTTCGGGGGAATTTTTTTATATATCATCTACCTCCATTGCAATATTAGGTACCACCTTGATGGATGACTCATTTCATTATTGTCTGTTGGAGTTGGACTATGGTGTAGTTTAACAGTGTCAGTGGCGGAGGATTGCAGATGATGCGGTATGCACTATACGAGGTGTGGCTATTAAATAACCGAACTGATGCTGCTACCAGCGAGCTGCGAGCGTGTCCCGACAAGTTTGAACAGAACTGTGTCTGGTGATACTCTCCCCACCCTGAGCTCGCTGGACAAGCCAGTGGATCGCCCATTTTGAATGTAGCAGTCGTTTGAATTAGTCTACGCTCCAGTGACGCGTCGAAAAAATGTTAAGTGTTCAGATGAAGCAACAGGTGAATCTTCAATTTCTTGTTAAACTGGAGAAAACTTTTACAGAAGCGTATGCAATGTTAAAATAAGTGTACGGGAATGAATGTTTGATCGATCGATCGAACACAAATTTTTGAATGGTTTAAACGGTGATAAATGAATCCTCGAAAATCGTCGTCCAAGCATCCGAGGGCTTGCTGAAATAATAGGAATTGACAAACTATGTGTTCGCCAAATTTTTCATGAATCGTTCAACATGCGTAAAGTTGATGCCGAAACTCTTCACTCCCGAGCAAAAGGAATCAAGAATGAACAATTGCTCTGACATTGTAAACAACATTGACACTTATCCTGGCTTGTTAGACACGGTGATTAGTTGTGATGACAAGATTCGAAAGTGTGGAAGCGGTTAAAGCAAAAGCGACGAAAGTTCTGAACCAGCGGACAGAAGCGGACTTCCAGCACTGCTTTTAACAATGGAAAAGTCGTGCGGAGCGGTGTAGAAAACCCCAACGGAGTACGTTGAAGGTGAAAAAGTTGCTATTGTAATAATTGGTAATGAATAAAAAGTATTATGGCAGCAGTTCGGTTATTTAATAGCCACACCTCCTACTAACAATGACATTCGAAGAATATGAGAATATGAATTAGATATGTTTTTATTGAAATATATTAGTAAATCTTTGTAAGTCAATGTGACAACATTTGAATCACAGAAAAAATTTAATTATCCCGAAATAAAACAGATTATTACTCTGTTTTTTTTGTCTGTCACTCTGTTTACGTTGAGTGAACGGTGACTGCTTTAACCGATTTTTTTTCAATGTTTTTTTTATGTTAAATAGTTTTCACAGTTTTAAATTTTAATAAAGAATACATTTGCATATTGTGGTTTTACATAATTCAACAATATTATTATCATATTGTTACGAACTTCTCTTCAAATAACTCGCTTCTTTAAACCAAACACTTTTATTAACGCTTTACAACTCGTTGAACTTAACTGTGTAACATTCAAAACATAACTAACTCTTTCCTAACAACACCAGTATTTATAGTTTCTACATTTCTAGAAAATTCTTTTGACATCAGAATATTCAATATGTCATTCCATACAATTCTTTACTAATAGCTAGTGTGTATAAACTAAATAAACTAAGTATGTAAACTATAAAACTTAATAAATGTCAGCTGTCACAAATGTCACTTTTACAAATGTCACAATATTAACTACGTACAGTCGGTCTCAAATTGGTTATGCATGTATATTATACTCAATTGGTATCTCGGCTATTGTTGGAGATAGAAAAATGGTTAAATGGGGAAAGTTTTAGAGGAGAATTTTTTTTTTTAGTTGGAGAAATTTTATTACTTTTTCGACATTTTTTTTTCAAATTCGAATATCTGTAATGGTCTTCGACACCTTCTCATTCTAAAAAAATGAGAACGTCGTTTTAGAGAATGTCCCATATCATTTTAATTACCTGACTTGTGCTATTTTGGGAGTACATTGTTAGGGCTCCTTTCAAAATGCTTTCGTCGACTTTATCAAAATATGTCTGTTGTCAGTTGTTTCTGAGTTAATGTCATTAACTTTCATTTTTCTTACAGGCGCCATATTGATTTTTATGTTGTTAAATAGTACTCAAAATTTGTTTTTTCAAAGATGCATCACATTTCTAGACAAACCTGTTGCCTCATGTGAAACTTAAAAAAATATATTTTTTTCAAAGTAGGCAACAGTTTGCAAATTACAAACAAAAAATAATCAATTACTGACAATAATGTAACGACATAAATTGCTCTATGTGACGCCCCTCCTCAGCTAAACACATTTGGCACCACTTTAAAACTGAATTTAACTGATTAATTGAATGATGTAAACTACCTCCACATGTTGCAATAACAAATAAATAATACCAGCTCTCACACAAACTGCAGAAGATAACATATCAAATTTAGTTTCAGCATAATAGTTGCTCAGCGCATATCAGCATCTTAGTGATCCAATGTTTAAGGGAATTTTAATGATATTATTTTAAATACTGAAATAATATGGCCAGCCAGATCTCAGTCAGTTCGTTTGGATTTTTATCTTTGGGGGCATACAAAAAATGAAGAAATAAGTTAGAAATACGTTTCCTATCATTAAGCAAAACACATTATTCTCAATGTGTTTCGCAGTAAAGAATAATAAAATCCTCTAATACTTTCCCCATCTTTCTATCTCTAACAATAACCGTGATACCAATGTTTGCATAACCAATTTGGGACAGACTGTATGTAACTTTTCATTTATGTGAAAAGGAGCGTCCCCCAACTTGCATTGTATTTAGAAAAAATAATGGAACGCGTGATTAAAGAAGAAAGCTCATACTCACTCATAAAATTCCTCGGCGGGCGATTGACTATAGACAGGTTTGCTTTGGTTATGATGAGACTGGGAGGGTATCCAGCAATTTTTGGTATTCCACCTGTGCGAACAATCTACCCATGGCTGGTTTACTCTGAACGATGTAAAAAAATAGTACACTCCATACGCTATTATAACGCCATAGTAGGTAGACAACAGAAAAGATATTACCACGCTTCCTAAACCTGTTCCTATAATAAAAATATTTTATGTTTTTTGGATAATAAAAGTAAATATTCTATTGGATGCTAATACGTGGGTAGTCCCAGAAGTACCCGACCTAAGAAAGAAAACACGAAAAAAATATATTTATTTCTCTGTACAGTTATATAGTCTCCTTTTAGTTCGATACGGTTCCCATCGATATTCAATAGCTTCGATACCTTGTTTATAGTGAGAATCGTCGAGCTTCGCAAAATAGCCATCAACTGCAGGTTCCACCTCTTCATTGTTGGCAAATCTTTTACCACAGAGCCATTTTTATAGTTTGGAAACAGAAAATAATCCGAAGGGGCTAAATCTGTCGAATAGGGTGCGTGAGGAAGCAGTTCGAACTTTAACTCATTGATTTCGGTCATCGCGATAATGGATGTGCGGACTGGTGCTTTATCGTGATGAAACAAAACTTTCTTCTTCGCCAAATGCGGCCGTTTTTTCTTGATTTCATCACTTAAACGCTGCAATAAGTTCACATAATACTCGCCGTTGATTGTTTTCCTTTTGTGAAGATAATCCAATGAAAATTATCCCACGCATATCCCAAAAAACTGACGTCATGACCTTGCCTGCAGATGGAATTGTCCTCGCATTCTTTGGATCCGATTCTCCCCTTTCAGTCCATTGTTCTGACTGTTCCTTCAACTCAATTATTCAACGAAAGACCCATGTTTCATCTATGGTCATAAATCGACGCAAAAACTCGGCTTTATTGTCGTGAAACTTTGCCAAACACTCGATTGAAACATCTTCACGACGCTGTTTTTGTTACAATGTGAGTAATTGCGGCGCCCATCTTACGCATAGTTTTCTCATGTCCAAATGATCAATAAATATGCGATATACAGCTTTTGCCTACACCATCTGCTAGCTTGCGCACTTTCGAGTCGACACTCTTCCAATACCATTTTGTTGATTTTTTCTTCACCATTTCTGGCGTGGTCACCTCATTTGGTCGACCATTGTGATGTTCGTCTTGGCAGCTCGTACGGCCTTGTTTAAACTCTGTCACCCAATATTTTACTGTTGTAAACGAAGGAGCAGACTCCCCCAGGGTAGAATCTAGCTCCACTTTGATATTGGTTTACTGAGGCCTTTAGATGAGAGTATTGAATCACATAACGATGGCCAATTTTTTCCATGCTTACAAACTCACTGAAAGCGTTCACTATTGATGGCTGCTAAAACAAATACTAAACAACATAACGTCGCCAAACTTCGAATTTAACGTTTATAAGGTTGGTACTTTCTACCATAGTCATTATTTTCAAACAACAATCGCCGTCTATACGTCAGGTACTTCTGGGACTATCCTCGTAGATGAATGAAATATGAATTTCTCAGATTAATTGTTTTATGGTCATAAATTTTGTTGGTATTTAATAATTTAAAATTGAACTCCATGAATACTTTTCCATTATCCACATCACGATTTGCAATGTGTACAAGATGAAAATTACTGTTGTTTAATTTCATTGTTGTTTCATGTTTTATCTCTGCACTAGTATATAAGACAAACGTTATTTTTGATGATCTTTGATTTCATTATTAATTAATATGTGTAAGATGTTTTATAGAACTAGTGAATTATATAAACATACAAGTGTAATTTAAAAGTATATATATAAAATGTGCCACAAATTACCTTTAAATAAGGACATAAATGACCCAGTGCTCCTATGGGACCTCTTCCAGTAAATTGCCCGACAGCTAACTCCATGTATAGCATAGGACCGCCAATAAAAACCATTATTATAGCATATGGAATAAGAAAAACAGCTAAAAATAATTTTACATAGTAAACAGTATGCAATACTAATCTTTCTTACATAAATGGCTCCCTCAAAATTATCGTAACACTGTTTAGATGAGCGCCATTTGAGCTTTATTCCGGGTAGAGACTTGCGGTTTGAAAATATCGGTAGGATATATAGGCTTATTTAAGGCCCCGAGATCGCAACGCTGTGCCTTAAAAGATTCGCCGTCTACACCTTAAAAGCCAGCCCTATGTAAGAATTTGAGTTTATGACGATGATTCAGGGACCTACAGGATGAACCGAGGAGAACGCTAGCGGATTAACATGGGATGGATAATACCATGGGGGCATAACACCTTATGCTGGCATGGTTAGGACTTTACCAACAAGTCCTGAAGCGTTTCGTTGCTGTCCTATCCTTTCAAACCCGGACCGGAAAAGGTTTAATACATCCTCAGGAAGGCTTTCTGTGTCACTCCACGCATAAAGATCTGCGCACAACCCTCAGTGAAACATATTGTGGTCCGCAGTAGGTACAGTCAACCTCTAGGGTCTTCAGATGATGTCAGGACAAGGAAATCGAGACAAAACGGCATCCCACACAACCTCGAAACAAAACAAGCGTAACTGCAGAGGGTAGCTCATGGGGGCTGCAAAAGGGTTGAAAGGAGGGGGGAATACCCCGACCAAATGCTCAGGAGTTGTTTGCGAGGTCCTAACGTGTGCCAATTTGTATCCGCTTGCGTTCTTTTCAGCCTATTATGTACGTCTTAGAATTACCGCTAGAATCCTGTGAGCCAAGGGCGTAGCCAGGGGGGGGCGATGGGGCGATCGCCCCCCCAATGGGTCAAGTAAAAACCAAAATACTCGGGGAATGCGGTTGCCCGTTGCCTGTAGTGACCTTTTTTTTTGTCTTTTTTGTTTCATCTGCATTGAGCGCCCCCCCAAAGATAACTACTGGCTACGCCCTTGTGAGCTCAGATTTCGACATGGGGTTGGTTTTTGAGGTGAGGACAGTGAACTCCTTAAGCCAAAGTAGCGACTTCAGGGCATTAAAACTAACCTTATAGGCTACCGTAATTTTTCGAATAGAACGTAAATGGTGCACATTTATCAGAATACATCTATCATCTACAGAAACTTACTTGAATATGAACTTATACTTACTTTTTGCGGTACTTCGGGCAATAAAATATATTACTTATAGCTTAAAAATTACATTTGAATACATTACACTTAAAGGAGGTCCTTGTATATATGAGATAAAATTCTAGTTCAAAATGTCCACTGTTTTTTTTTAATACTTTTTTGACATATTTTTGCGCGGTTCTGTTAATATTAATTATAAATTCAATACTGACTAATATTAACCGTCATACTATTCAACGTGTTATGGACCTCCTTTAAAAAAGTGCAGTGTCTTAAAATTAATTTTCAAGTTTTAATGTTTTATAACGATGTTTATTCATAGCTTTCACACAGCCTTTCGACTGAAGTGCTACAAACTCAAGAAAAGTTTCAAGAAAATACTTTCTTTGGGCTGTACAGCTTTTTTGTGATACTTTAGAAAAAATAAATTAACGGTTCTATACAATTGGATTCCTTTGATTTTTGATATCAACATTCTAATAATCTGTCAGTTTAGCTATTTATTTTTAATTAGTCATATTTAAGTAATTTTTCCGTTTTTCCTTAGAAGAGAAAAAAAGAAAAACCCTTGATTCACATGTACAATTTCAATTTTATGTTGCGGTGTTGCCAGGTTGCAGCGCTTTCCCTCAAAAGGGTTTTTAAGATTTTTTGATGTTTTTAATTGACTTTATAATTATTTGCTCAAGTATTAGGCATCGTTGGAACGAGAAAACTGAGTACTTTTGACATAACATCAACATCCAACATGGCTGCCATAAGAAAAACAACAGAGTAAATGGTTTTAGAAAATCGAAACGTCAAAACTTTAATTCAATTAAAAAATTGAAATATCGAGAAAAAATTACTTTGGTAATATGTATTCATGGATTTTTAAAAATTTGTAAAAATAGATATATCAGATTTTCGAAAATGCATGTTTTCGTTTTTTTCAAAACATCTGAAAAACCAAAAAAGAAATAGGCATTGTCTAAGGGGTGTTAAGTTACTCATAAAATTATTTACTGCTTTTCAAATTTAACCATTTCTCATGTTTTTTCCAAAATAGTAATACATCCATCACCAATTCCGGACACACTGTACAGTCGCACTGAAAATCCTGTTACACTCACTTTTATAAAGGTTGCTTAAATTATGTTATTTTTTGTACTACAGAAATGATTTTTTTTGCTTTGATATGATTACAGCTTTTGAAATTCTACGTCTAATAAGCCTAAGTTGACGGTGATATGTCGATTGTGTGAAAATATAAATAAGTAAATAAAGCTAAAAAACTAAAATTTCGATGTTTTAAAAAAATCGTGAAGTACTTCGAAAATATTAAGTTCTTTTCAAGACTAGAAAAATTTAAAACTCTATCAACCCTATTGTAGTTTTTCGTAAAAATCACTGTTAATGAAACTTTAATAAAGCACAGCGAGTTCTAGAGGATACTAATCCGTTCATTTTTTAGAGTTGTGTGGTGTACAGGGCTTTTTTTTTTTTTTTTTTGTTTTTATGTTATTTTTTGTACAATTTTAGAAATATTTCATGTCAAAGGAAAAAAATCGAAAATGTATTAGTTAGTCAGATAACTACTCTGTAGATTTCCCTTTAATATGAGTTAAAGATCTTTGGAAAGGATTTAATATTTTCGGAGTAATTCACGTTTTTGAAAACATCTTGCTTTTTTAGCTATTTTGCTTTTTTAGCGATACCTTTTCACACAATCGACATATCACCTTCAACTTGGGCTTACTAGACGCACAATTTCACAAGCTGTAATCCTCTCAGAAGTAAAAAAAAACAATATTGTAGTACAAACATTAGCAGAATTTATGTAACCTTCAAGAAGTGGGTGTATCATGACTTGTTGCTGACTGTATGTGCAGGTTCGAATCCCACTTGTGGCAATTGGCACTTGTTCTTAGCTTACTTTTAATTTAAAGAGAGACGTGAATTAATTAGAATAAATATATTTTTATAAAGACATTAACTTTACCTCCACCGCTTTTGTAACATAAATATGGGAAGCGCCATATGGAACCTAATCCGACGCTGTATCCCACACATGCTAAAACAAACTGTAACTTATTTGCCCAGTGTTGCCTTCTTGGTTTTATGTAAATACTGTCGTCATCGTCGCCACTACCCTCTTCAGTGTCGTCATCATACGGGTACTCATTTGGTGGTCTAAAATATATTACAGTGAAAATTAAATTATGAACAGAATAACAAGCAAAACATTTACGATAATTATATTTTAAGAAGATTCTTACTTCGGTACGACGTATGTTTGTATTATACAGTGCTTTCGTAAAGTGGTTGATACAATTCCTCACCGATTTTTTTCGAAAAAATTGCTCATAGATATGATTGCCATTTTACGACACGGGTTCTGATTTTCTTAGGCTATTTGTCAAAAGGGATCGCTATATTTTTTTAATGACAACCCCAATATTTTTTATGACGGAACTTGAAAGAACATTTTTTTCAAGTACTGTAAGGTAACGACGTAAGGTAACATTTTTTTCACGTGTCGTATCGATGTAGGTGCGATAAGGAAATTTTGGAATCGACTTTAAAGCTAAAAAACAAAAGTCACTAGAAATGAAAGAAAATATTTCAAAGAACTACATAATTTCAATTTTCTAACTGCTCACTTTTCACAGCCTGGTAGCTCGCAAGACGCTCAAGAAAATCTTTTGGACATTATCAGTGACTACTGGAGTATTCGTCATGAAATAGAACGAATTCTTACTTCTATATTTTTCAAGTTCAAGGGCCGAGTAATTTACTTGTTAAGAAATCCCACAAAAAATAATCTAGAGGTGTTTGATCAGGGGACCGGGTTGGCCACCCAATTGGTCCCCTTCTGCATATTCAATGATACTTATTCTAACCTCACAGGAGTTGAATAATTTTCAATAACGATAACATAGCAAAATGGATTCTTTTTTTACAAGCTTTTATTTAACGTGCAATGTATGTATGTATGTTTGTTTGTTTGTTTGTTTGTTTGTTTGTTTGTTTGTTTGTTTGTTTGTTTGTTTGTTCGGGTCAAATCTTGCAACTGAATTTTAAAGTAGTTATCCTCAACCGATTGAGATGAAATTTTGCATAAACGTTTAGTTTGGATGAAAATGCATGTTTAGCTAAGTTATGTCATTCTAAATTCAAAATGGCGGACGGTCTAAGATGGCGGAATAGTTATTTTTGCGCACTCCCATGATATGGGTATCAAATGAAAGGGTTTGCTGAGAAGAAATAAGAAAATAAAATGAATTCACTCTAAATCCAATATGGCGGACCGCCAAAGATGGCGGACTAGTTATTTTTTTTGCGTACTCCCATGATATGGGTATCAAATGAAAAGGGTTTGCTGAGAAGAAATAAAATAAAATGAATTTACTCTAAATCCAATATGGCGGACCGCCCAAGATGGCGGATTAGTTATTTTTAAGCACTCCCATGATGTGGGTATCAAATGAAAGGGTTTGCTAAAAAGAATACGAATAAACTGACGTCTGCGTACAACCCTTCGAGGAGATGGTGTACTACTGCCCGGCTAAACAGTAAGACTTAGCGGGGTCGTGACTTAACTAATATCAACCTATACCATAGGCAAATTCTAGCGGTGGTGAAAAAAATTCAAAATGGCAAAAAAAAACAAGATGGCCACCATACGAATTTTAAAGAGTTATAACTTGGTATAGGTTAGGGATAGTATGAACAGGTTGAGAAACATTTAGATACAAAAACACGACGATAACTAAAAAATAAAAAATAAATTGTAAAAAAAAAATTTCAAAAAACAAGCCTTTATTTAAATGCTCTAAAAAGAAGAAAATAAACTTTAAATTGAATCAAACCCATCAATTTATTACATTACACAATTTATATGATATAAAAGCTTGTCACGAGATTTACTTGTGTGATAAACAAGAATGTAATAATTATGTAACTTGATCTTGATATAAGAAAATCTAATAAAAAAAGTATATATTTTATAAAATTAAGTAAATACATCTACACAAATAAATCTCGTGACAAGCTTTCATATCATAAAAATTGTGTAATGTAATAAATTGATGGGTTTGATTCAAATTAAAGTTTATTTTCTTCATTTTAGAGCATTTAAATGAAAGCTTGTTTTATAATTTTTTTTATCAATTTATTACAAGCTTTTTATTTAACTTGCAATATGTTTGTATGTATGTATGTTCGGGTCAAATCTTGCAACTGACTTTTAAAGTATTTATCCTCAACAGATTGAGATGAAATTTTGCATACACGTTTAGTTTGGATGACAATGCATGGTTAGCTAAGTTATGTCATTTTAAATTCAAAATGGCGGATGGTCTAAGATTCTAAGATGGCGGAATAGTTATATTTTGCGCACTCCCATTATATGGGTATCAAATGAATGGGTTTGCTGAGAAGAAATAAGAAAATAAAATGAATTTACTCTAAGTCCAATATGGCGGACCGCCCAAGATGGCGGACTAGTTATTTTTTGTGCACTCCGATGATATGGGTATCAAATGAAAGGGTTTGCTGAGAAGAATACGAAAAAAATAATAAAACGACTTTACTCTAAATCTAATATGGCGGACTAGTTATTTTTTGTGTACTCCCATGATAGGAGGGTTTGCTGAGAAGGGAGGAAGGGTTTGCTGAGAAGAATACGAAAAATAAATGACCACCCTAAATCCAATACGGCGGACCGCCCAAGATGGCGGACTAGTTATTTTTAAGCACTCCCATAATGTGGATATCAAATGAAAGGGTTTGCTAAGAAGAATACGAATAAACTGACGTTTGCGTTCAACCCTTCGAGATGGTGTACTACTTCCCAGCTAAACAGTAAGACTTAGCGGGATCGTGTCTTAACTAATATCAACCTATACCTTAGGCAAATTCTAACGGTGGTGAAAAAAAAAATCAAAATGGCGAAAAACAAGAGTTATAACTTGCTCTACGTTAGGGATAGATTAGTGGTACTTGAACAAATGATGTAGGTACTGACAAGGGTCAACTGTTGGCAAGGGCGCAGCCAGTAGTTATCTTTGGGCGGGGGGGGGGGGGGGCGCTCAATGCAGATGAAACAAAAAAGCCAAAAAAAAAAGGTCAGTAGAGCCAACGGCAACCAAGAGCCAAGCGATCGCTGCAAATAAAACAAAAAAGCCAAAAAAAAAGGTCACTACAGCCAAGGGCAACCGCATTCCCCCGAGTATTTCGGTTTTTACTTTACCCTTTGGGGGGGATCGCCCCATCGCCCCCCACCTGGCTACGCTCTTGACTGTTGGCGATAAAAAAATTAAGATGGCGGATCTGAGATGGCGTTCAAAAACTTAGTTGGTCCAATCGGTCTGAAATTTTGTTATCCCGGGGTTTTTAGAGTCGCGGATTATGATTTTGGGGTCGAATTGATCAGGTCAAATCTTGCAACTGAATTTTAAAAAAACACGACGATAACTAAAAAATAAAAAATAAATTAATAATAAAAAAAAATTAAAAACAAGCTTTTATTTAAATGCTATAAAAAGAAGAAAATAAACTTTATATTGAATCAAACCCATCAATTTATTACATTATACAATTTATATGATATTAAAGCTTGTCACGAGATACTTGTGTAGATAAACAAGAATGTAATAATTATGTAACTTGATCTTGACATAAGAAAATCTAAAAAAAAAAGTATGTGTTTTATAAAATAGGTAAATACATCTACACAAGTAAATCTCGTGACAAGCTTTAATATCAGATAAATTGTGTAATGTAATAAATTAATTGGTTTGATTCAATTTAAAGTTTATTTTCTTCTTTTTAAAGCAATTAAAGCAAAGCGTTTTTTTAAATAACATTAATTTATTCGGATATTCTTTCTGCTTCGTACTTCCTGCTCGAAAAGTTTTTTTTTAATTTATAAGCATTAAAATTCAATTTATAACCATTAATTAAAACCATTTTGTGGCTGTACAACAAAAATAATCTTCTCAGCTGTTCAACATTTTAAAAATTATTAGCTTGTACTTAAGTTTCCGACAGTTTTGCAGTGCACACCCCTTAGCGTATGCTCTGTATACTCTACTCTTTCAATTTCATCTCTCATCTGTCATCTTTGCAACCATCTGGTATTGCAGGTCCGTTTAGCAAGTACCCGTCGCACCTTTCACACATAATAATTTTGAACGTATGTTACGATTGTTGTAGGTACGTCCACATTAGCAGAGTGAAGAGGTGCATGAGAGTTTTACACAGAATGGTAACGGCACGGCACCGTTCAGCAGCTGTCCCCATTGCTAAACCAGGCAGATTGGTAAAAATAACTAAATTTGTACATACAGCCTCGATCGATATGCGGTTTTCTGCATCGTATTTAGGAAGGCATCAGATGAAAAATCGAGAAAGGTCCAGACAGTGCCGGTGCATAATTGCATCCGGAGTGCATAAAAATGCATCTGAAAATGCATATTTTTTTTTAAATCTTAAAACGTCGTGAAAAGCCTTCAAAATGAGTATCCGGGGGTTTTCGAGGTCGCTGATTACAATGAAAATATCCTTGACACCCGAAACTTCCTCGGAATGCATGCATCGATGCATTTTATGCACTTTTTGGGCATTTACCAATAATGATTTTATATATGTACATATATCGAAATAAACTTAGCAAACAACGAAATCTATTTGGCAAACCTCGGCTGACGTTCGGCAATTGACCAAACCTGGTTGAATTTCCGATAGATGGCACAACTAACTCTCTCGACTTGTTTTCTTCGCTTTTCCAAATGCACGCGGTAAAATGTGCGGGTGTCGAAGACACGGTTTACATTGGTGTGAACTGTACGAATCCTACATCTAAACAAGATTCCGACGAAAGCACTGACGAAATTGATGATAATGAGGGAAATAATAGACAAAGATGAATATCTTTGACGGATCAAATCATGATATTGTACAAGAATGAATTTAAATTTTTATTGCATTCAATAAAGAAAAAGCGTTAGTATTTTTTATAATGTTAAATAAATAAAGGAGTTATAAAAATCAGATCAGTTGAATTACACTTATTTTTTTGGTAATCAATTTCTATGAATTTATAATAATTCACAGCCAATTTTCCATGATTGCATAAAAAGTGCATAACATGTCCGGCACCGGCACTGTCTGGACCTTTCTCGATTTTTATCTGATGCCTTCCTAAATACGATGCAGAAAACTGTATGTACAAATTTAGTCATTTTTGGTCTAATTTGCCTGGTCTATGCCACTAGAATGGATGGCGACAAGTTTTTGATGAGCAAAATTGATGAACTTTTGATGAGAGAACAATGAGTTTTGATGAACTTATAAACTAAAACTAGTACCTACTATTTTCAGATAGAATTTAAATATACCTTTCAAACAATAAACAATACTAAAACAGTGATCTACCTGGTGTCCCACAATGACGTTAAGATTGATTTTTTGTGTTATTATATGAACATGAACATGAACATGTATATGTATATGAACATGAACAAAAAACCTGCAAACAGCACGAAAAACTCGAAATCCTCGTTTCGCAACCTACTCAATTTTTATTTCTGAATCAAAGCTGATACACCGTTTAGGAAAACCCCGTTTTGCTTGAAATTAGGTGCGTCACACGAACATAACACAATATACATATTTTAAAGAAAATGGATCAGGAAATCCGAATCTTATCCTTAAAGGTTTTCCCAGAATTTAATTTTATGACTTAAATAGGCTGACTACAGTGTCTCCTCCTCTAATTAAGGATCACGGTTTTTAATATCATGAATATCTTTTGGTATTCATCAATACCAAAAATTACCATGGACGCAAATTTTAGCAAACTTGTCTCATCCAGTTATTGAAATAATTGATGAAGAATCAATTTTGAGCGTCATCTTCTGGGGGCTCTAGCTTCCTTCGGAAGCATTTTCGGACGTATGTCCATTTTGTACATGCATTTTTTTCTTTATTTTAACCTAAGGATTCACCCTTCGAAAACTTCAAAGGTTTTTTCGGACCCTTGGTATAAATTCTGACTAAATAAAGAGACATCCAAAAAAAACGTCATCAACTCTAGCTATGAACGAGAGAGATGGAAATAGCGGTCATGTCTAAGCTTTTCAGTTATGTCAAACTTTTGACAAGTGGCTTTGTAAAATAAAAAAAGGCTATCATATGATGTGACAGTCTTGACAAGTAAATAAGGTTATACATTTAATTGAGAATAGAAATACGTCTTTTTTTGTCGGCCAACTTTGATGACGTTTTTTTGGATGGCTCGATATTATACGCTTTAGTCAAAACTGTCACATTGACGTATGGCTTTTTTTATTACTTTAACTACTTATTAACTATTTAACTTTGTTACTCTAACTCTGTGATTAAGAAAGGTGGAATAATGCCATGACTTTATAATATTCATTAAATGACTTTTAAATACCTATTATATTATATATAGGTACTGTACTTGAATTAAGTGGGGACTAAAGTCAGATTTCTAACAAAGACAAAGGGTGCTATTAAGAAAAACTTAGCGGTAGGGGAAGGTGGGGGAATATCGCGCAGAGGGTAAAATCGCGCATCGGTGTTGCAAAAGAACTTGTAAATATTAACCACATTTAAGCAGTGTTGTCGTCTAGCGGACTAAGCTCAAACTGCGGAAAATACATCTATAAACCCATTCTTTCTGTGGTCGTCTTGTCATGTCGATGTAGGTAAACGGTACCATTTTCTTATTAATTTGTTTAGTGCTAAGAAGTGAAGCTACATTTACTGAAATTATATTAAACAGTTATCCCCAGTGGCAGTAAGTTGTGAATTGGTCTCTTTAGAGCATGTATAAATACAATTTGCCTTCTTGCTTTACTTTTCCATGTTATAACATATTTTGTGTTGTGAGGTAGCAGTGGGGTTATTTCGCGCGTTAGAGATGGGGTAAAGTCACGCAAGACAATTACTGCGCTATATTACCTCATTAAATTTACATAGATATAACCTCTTCTAAACCCAATGAAATCTGTTACCCAAGATTTTGCACCAGGAGACGAATTTCGAGCACTATTTGTTGAAGCTGAAGTCGAAGTGGATTGTAGATTCCTGTAACGCCAGAAGTTGGCAATTCCAAGCTGTTCCAGGTTTACAAAACAAGGTAGTAGATAATGCAGTTACAACTCCCTTTTATGTGCCGATTTCTGAAATAGCACCTATTCCAAAACGTCGGCCGTGTACCCAACGGTACTAATAGAACCGGGAATAAGCGGCAGCATTCTCAAGTATTAACAAAAACACCATTAAAAATTACTCTAGAAGAAACGGAAAAACATAACAAAAATAAAATTGGTCGAAAAGCAAAAATAATAGAAGTCCAGAAAAAACTGAGAGAATCAGATATTGAGTACGACAATCTGTGTCGTACGACGAACTTGATATAGTCGGTAGTACCGATGATGTATGCATTGAATGTAAACATGTAATTCGGACATTACAGTCAGAGTGTAGTGGATGGGACAGTGCAGATAATTATCATTGTGATGTGTATTTAAAAAAGAGAAGTTACTATTTAACGAAAGTTATTTAACGAAAATAATAATATTATTGGAGTGGCTACTGGAACCTTCGGCGTAGAAACAAAAAACTGGACGTTTTCCACGAAACACCGAACTACTACATTTCTCGACGCACGTTTCGCCAACTAAGTTGGCATCTTCAGGAGATTAAAACTAAAAAAAAAAATGTTTTTTAGTTTTAATCTTCTTCTCGAAAACGTCCAGTTTTTTTTTAATAGTATTATTAATAATAATTTTGTAACCATTTTCCATGTGTATATTTTCAGTTATGTTTAATTTTCATTTACTAAAGGTATTGTTGGTTTGTTTTCTTTTTTAAACAAATATTTCTAATGGTGCACAGTTTGACCCTATCCCCTGCGCAGAATTCCCCCACAGGTTGGGTAAATTCGCGCATATTACACTATTTCTATAATGTCATTTTGTACAGAATTAAGTATATATTATATAATATTTGTCTAGTGATTTTACAGTATACTGTTTGATAAATCATTTGTCATGTTTGTAGAGTCTAACGACAATAAGACAGTGAAAAAACTTAATGTCTACGTTAGGTGCGCGATATTCCCCCACCTTCCCATAAGTTCTTGAGAGTTTAATGACGGATTTTGAGATGGAATTAGACGTAGTTTTCCGTGCTATTTGCAGATTTTGTTGTCCACGTTCGTATCTCTATAATCAAGGAAACAACTCTCAACATAATCTCAAATATAGGAAATAACTGGCAACATAAGTCATTATCACGACATAGATATACAGTGCGGGCCAAAAGTCCAGCCCCCCATATTATTTTTTGAACTAATTGTCGGATTCACTTGAAACTTGGTGTGGTTACATAAGGCATAAAATACTATCTCATGGAGTAACTCTTAGACAATTTACCCTTAAAAGGGTGGGGGTGCAATGGGAGAAAAATCCTTAAATTGGAAGGGGTGGCATGCAGCACCTCATTTAAAAGGGATTTTTATGGGGAGTATCACTGTGTATGATTTTTTATTATTAGGCTAATGGTTTGTGAAATAATGTACTTCGAAGTTTTATTTTCCCCTAACAATACTCGCCATTTACAAGAAAGTTAAAATTAAAGATTACTCAACTTTTATAGCGAAATTCCCACTTCTGCTTTATTATTAATGCAGCAGTTGTTCGAAATGTTCGCCTTGTACCTCCTGACAAATGTGAGTCGAGTTATGTACAGGGTTTGTCCGGAAAGTAATGTCAGTGAGCTTTGAAAAATGGTTTTTATTGGTTCTATGTGTACAAATCTTTAGAAACTTTCAAAATAAATTCCTCCTGCTTAAACACATCGGTTCCAGCGGGTTTTCCACGCATCAAAAGCCGCACGGTAGTCGTTTTCCGGAATCCCCTTTAAAGCGTCGGTGCAAGCCTTCTGAATGTTTTTCACCGACCCAAAATGCTGTCCTTTCATTGGGGTTTTGAGGCGCGGAAACAGAAAAAAGTCTGGGGGGGGGAACATCGGGGCTGTAGGGAGGCTGGGGAACAACGGTGATGCCTGCCTTGACGAGGTAATCGGCCACGAGGAAGCAGGTGTGCGAAGGCGCATTGTCGTGGTGAAGCTTCCAGGATTTTGAGATGTCTGGGCGGACGCGATTCACCCTGCGTTTCAGCCGCTTCAGCACCTCGACGTAAAACTTTCCGGTTACGGTTGTCCCCTGCGGAACGAACTCATGATGGACCAATCCCCGGCAATCAAAAAAGACAATCAGCATTGTCTTGATTTTTGACCTGGACATCCTGGCCTTCTTGGGGCGAGGGAGTTCGACGTGTGCCATTCCGCACTTTGCCTCTTCGTCTTCGGATCGTATTCAAAGACCCAACTTTCGTCCCCGGTAATGACGTCATCAAGGAAAGCGGGGTTGTCTTCGCAGGTGTCCAAAAGTTCTTGGCAGGTTTCAACGCGCCTCGCTTTTTGATCGTCCGTTAGCACTTTTGGCACGAGCTTCGCGCACGCCTTCCTCATTCGTAAAGACTCCGACACAATTTCGTGAACAATGGTTTTCGTAATGTCTAATGTTTCGGAAATTAAACGGATACTTAGACGAAGGTCAGTGTTCAACAAGTCAGGCACACGTTTCACATTGTCGTCGGAACTGAAGGTTGATGGCCGTCCAGCGCGGTTCTCGCCGTTGACATCTTCCCGACCTTCTACGAAGGCCTTGTGCCACCGGAAAATTTGCCTGTCCGAAAGACAATCGACGCCGAAAGCCTTCTTCAACATTGGAATGGTTTCCGCAGCACTCTTCTCCAGTTTCACACAAAACTTGATCGCCATCCGTTGTTCAAGCGAACGTTGCATTTTTTCTTGCACCGGGTCACTGTAATGACTCTCAAAGAACGAGTGATGCGACCGCTACAACGACCGGTAGCCAACTGACGCTTGTTGGATCTTGTTGCCAGATCCCCCCCACCACAATCCCAGCACGTAAAGCGCGGGCTGGCGCGTACAGTCTCGGGAAAAAATTAACTGACTACTTTCCGGACAAACCTCTGTATGTACAAAGTGTGTGATTTTGTAAAATCACGAATAACTTATTTCAAATCTGATTTATTATTCAGTTCATGTTCAGTGGCATGCAAGCTAACCCATTACGATGATTTTGTGTAGACTTAGTTCTTGGACGTCTTTTATTATTTTCTATAATTCTTTCTTTTTTTTCTTTCGCCAATAGCAGGATTTATGTGCAGTGTTTGAAAAATTGTAAAGTAATGCTAAAATTTGGCTCTATATTAAAGCACGTAATGAATTCAAGAAACCTGTTTATTTCTGTTGTACGAGTATATGATTTTATTGCCCATTTGATTTCTAGAAAAAAGTAATCAAAATACTTTTTTGTGGGTGGGTTTACTTTTTTGTTCTCTAGTTTATTTAGTGGTTTTGCCGCCCCTTAATATTGCCTCCGTAGGCAGTCGCCTACCTTGCCTATCGCCTAGAGCCGGTCCTGATGGAACTATTGAAGAATTAAATTTTACGGAGCTTGAAGATGAAGGAAAATAATTGTTTCTATCATACCTTAGCTCTTCAAAAATAATGTAAAAGATGCTAATAAAGTATTTCTTAAAAGATTTCTTATTTGATTGGTCGGATGCACATAATGAACAATGAAGTTGATTACGTTTATGCGTTTTCTTGACGATGAATTAACCACACCGCAATTTTTTCCCGATTAATTGAAACGTACACGTGGTTTTGATGACGTTAAGATAGGTACCGAACTCAAGCAATGGCAATATTGTGTGTGAAAACAAGTAGGTACGCTGCGATAAATTATCGTACGTTTTATTAACGTACATAATATGTAAGTACATACGTACCAGTGGCGGCTGGTGGAATTTGACATTCTCGTGTTTTCGTAATGAAGCATAGGATCCACATAATATTTTAGGGGGTGGTTACTACACCTAAATATAAGGCTACAAGTTAGTAAAAATCTTCCAAAAAATTCATTTGAAGTTTTTTTTTCGCAAAATGTTTCCACTTGCGAAATTGTTTTTCAAGAAAATAACTGCCTCCCCAGAATATCTTGGAAACAAATTGCAAAATATTTTTTTCACAACCGAGTAAATAAAAGTCCTTTATACTTGTGATTTTCTCGAAATTTTTAAATCTATAAAGTAAGGTATATGTCGGTAGTAGTTTCACTTTAATCAATTTTAATTAGAAAACGAGCATTCATTCTAAAAAGATTCAATGTAGTAGCTGTAGTAGATTTTCCAAAATAGTATTAGCGAAAATTGTTCTTTGTGTAGTTACCTATACTCGTGTATTCGTGATACAGCTGATACAAGTACAATCAGCGAGATTCCATATATCCTTCCCTACCCTACCTATCTCTGCTGGTTTTTCACAACGGGTAAACGAGATTTTGGACGTGGTAAGTTTATTTTCTTTTAATTTGAAATTAGTATAGATTTATTAGATAAATTATATTTTATTGCAAACACAACAGTTATGGTTATTTGAATTTTTATTTCATCCCAACATTTTGTTTTCGAGATTTCAAACAGTTTCGAGATACAACTAGTATCTTAAAGCGAAATTTCGAAAATATTTTTCGAGCCGTTTCCAAGACCTCATGAGGGGGCAGACATTTTTTGAAAAAAGTTTTATTTGCAGTTATTGTACTATTATAACCTTCTTCCTAGGTCGAGTAATCACCCCCTAAAATATGATGTGGGTCACATGCCTCCTTACGGAGATAAAAGAATATCAAATTCCACTAGCTGCCACTGATACATATGTCCAAAATCGTTGTGGGTAAAAGGAGCTTTGCTACGAACGGTTTACTAGAATTGTGACGAATGTCGGTAAATAAATACGTCATCAAACTTAAATATTTTACCGGGATATACATATTTGAATACTAGGACTTACCGGCAATCTAGACGCTCCCAGGGGCGGATATAATATATTCTTCTGATAAGATTACAGCTTGTGAAAATCTGTCATAAGCTCAAGCTGAAGGTGATATATCGACTGTGTGAAAAGATTCGCTAAACAAGTAAAATTACGATGTTTTCAAATAAATGTGAATATCCCCGAAAATATTAAATCCTTTTCAAAACCCTCATATTAAAGGGGAAATCTTCGGAGTATAAATCCTGACTAACTTTTTGAAAATCTGGCATTTTTTGGAAAAGTTTTTCGTAAAGATGAAAAATTATTAAAGCTATATGCATATATCTACTATAGTTTTCGTAAAAATCACTATTCATGAGATTTTAATAAAATACAGCACGTTCTAGAGGGATATTAATCCGTTAACTTTTTTAGAATTATGTGTGGCGTAAGGACTTTTTTGAATTTGTATCCGATGTCATATATCTTATTCATATCTTCTTCTAGTTTAATGCTAGCACTACTCTCTTCAAAGTTACTCGAAGTTAGTCGAGGAAGAGGAGTGTGGTAGGTGTACCCGCTTCTAAGTACTTCATAAAAGTACTTGAGGATGTAGAGGTACCATAAAAGTAACTATGGGAATCCTATCGAAGCTGTTATCCTATCTAAATCAGAAAACGAATTTTCCGAATTATACTCAACAATTTATCATTTATCACAACCATTTGAATTTGAACATTAAGCTGGATGGTTGTCTTATACGCAATGTACCCAATATCTGTCAGAGAATGATTAAATGTCAATTTTGTCAACTAATGTGTCGGCCCCAACAGCCCTTTAATCTACATGTTACCAAGATCGGTAGATTAAACTCCATTTTTCCTTTGGACTATGAAAACCTCAAGAGCTTCGAAATCGAATAAGATACTCTTGTGGTATATTCGCATCAACAGAGAACTGTTCCAGAGTTTCATTATTTCTCAATTATGTACAGGGTGTTTAAAATAGAACTACCATTTAGCCCAATTGCAAACCATCCAAACACAAATTTTGTAAATACAATGACCAATATTTTACTTTTAATTAGGAATTTAATTCCCTATACCTATATTTAATAGTTTTTAGTTATTTAGTGTTTTTTTAATTCACAATAACTTTTAATAAATCGTTTGACTTTTCAATAGTATGTCATAGAAATTGTTGTGACAATGTTGCTGTTACTGTTTTTAAGCAATATTATGGTTTTGTTTAAATTTTCCATATCTGCTGGAGAATTTTCAATTGTCACTAAACATGATATGCAGATTCCAAATATGTAAAATTTACAAGGTGTCCTATCTAAAAATCGAAAGTTGCATGCATTTCCGGTGAAACCGGAAGCTACTAATTATGTTGTGTTGGCATTTATACGAAATATGACACACACCTAATTTCATTAGAATATCTTTAAAATTAAACAAATAACAGCCCGAAAGTAATTCCGTTGAAACCCGGTTTTTTATTTATAACTTTAATAAATATGAGAATCTTGCAAAAGCTATAACAATTTTTTTTATATTCACATGGTACATAATTATGAAAAAAAAATACATTTAGTTTCCAAGATTTTCTGGGGTGCTGAAGGTGAAAAATTGTCAAGTTTAGTTTGATGTTTTTTTTTTTTGCTATTTTAGCCTTCCATTTGGGTCTAGTAATAACCTATATTTAAGCCTAACCTATAAAATAACCAATGTGTGTAGTAATAATGTCATGTATGTTCAACCCTAGGACATCGTCAATTTTCTTATGAAATTTTAACGAGATTTTCCAATTCTTCAAGCATTTATTGGATCGAACAGTTTTTAAGAAAACAAAACCATATTTTGGCCCCCCCATTTAAATGTAAATATACATACGTATGTATTTTTGAGAAACATTGTATATAATTATTAATTATTATGGTTATTATTAGTATTAAAATTATATTGTTAAATGTATAAACATAAAAATATTAAGCAGGTTAAGATGTAGAATATTACATTCCGCTCGTCGAAAAATCTCTACTTAGATTTTATCAGGCAAAACATGATTTAATAGTCTCTAATCACTCATTCTCTTGTCTAACTAATGGCCGGATTAAACAACAGTCATTTGATAAGATAAGTAGAGATAAACTTACGTAGGTGGATTTACGATGTTCAACAATTCCACCGGAGATGTAGGGACTCGTCTGATAATTAACTTTTTTCCATCTGTCGATCCCATTCCTACGGATGCCCATGACTCTAGCGAGATTACATCTGAATTCTTTGTCATATTACTGTTGAATTCATTGTTTTGGGGCTTCGACATATTAAAATCTGCCATGGATTGTGTATAATATTTTAGCGACCTTGTACTATTTTTCTCTCCAAACAGTAGGACTACTTAAGTGTGAAGACATATTATTCTTATTTAAATGTTTTCTTAAAGGTTCCAGTGGGTGAATCAAACTTGTGGGCAGGTTGTGTCAATGTATCATTTGTGCTTTTCCCCATTTTCTCCTTCGTATTAATGTTATCTTCACTAGCGAAGTTTTGCGATGTGTTCTCTGCCATCATTAACTTTATTTCCGATGGTTCCGTCACAACTAAATCTTTTCATCCCATCATACAGAATAATAAATCACGGGTACACTTTAACATCTTGTTCTTATATAAAATATAATGAAAACAAGATCGTCACTTATTTGCACCTACAGTATTTGTTCAGCCACAAGTTGTCGAGAACAATATTAGGTTATTTGAACCACTTGAAATAATATGTATGTATCATATTTACTACACCGTCCTTCATCGTTCGTGGCTCGCACGAGACTGAGATATCATTACCGTCAAAATCATCAACTGCAGTTTGAAAGTCGCATATTCAACCACTATTCAACACGTTTCCGCACCTACTTTTATTTCATTAACCCATCCCATGAATTGCGCTGATTTGTAACGGATATAGAAAATTGTTTTTAAATTATGAAAGTAGTTATATGAAATTAAATAGAGATCATATTTATTCGTTTCGATAAAAAGCTAACAAAATAGTTTATAAATGAAAGGTAAATGAAGTGAGGAATCAAGAAAATTTCATATTTTTAATGCAGTAGGTAGCTGCATTTATTGTTAGATTATTTGACTATTAATAGGTACGAATAATCAGATATCAAACTTTGTTACTAATATATTTATTATTACCCTAATATATATTATCAAATTAGTTTATAAATTAAAAGAAAATGAAGTGATGTGATGACTAGAGTCGACAAATTGCGGACACTAACAAAACTGCATTAAGGAAAAGTGGGTAACAGTGACAGTTGGAGGAATTAAAATGATTTGTGTTTTTGTAGAAACAGGGAACCAACATCATTTTGCTAAGTGAATTAATACACTCAAATAGAAGGCTATAATAGCAAAAAACTTCAAAATAAACATGAAATAAAAAATTCAGAAAAAGCACCTTTTTCGAAATCCCTCACCAGAAAATCTTAGTAACGCCTTGTAAATTATTTATAGTTTTCACCAGGGGTTATCTAGTGCAATATAAAAACTTATTATGGCTTAAACCTGTTATATTGTAATCCTAATACTAACTAAAATTCTCATAATTTTGACATATCTCCCGAGATTTTGAACAGTAACCAGAATAAAAACAAATATTTGTATTTACTTGGTGATTCAAGAAAAAAATATTTCGCAAAATATTTTGTAAGCCATTTCCAAAATTTTCTGGTGAGGCAGACACGTTAAGAAAGTTTTAGTTGCCGTTTTTTGCTATTATGTCATTCTATTTAGGTTTAATAAAATCACTCTCGAGAAATATCACGTGGGTCCTATGTTTCCTTACGAAAATACGAGAATTTTTAATAAAATCAACCAGCACTACTATCTACTTCCCCTTAATACGGTTCTGTTAGAGTCCTCAAATTATTCGATTCTAGTGATGAGTCAACGCTACGTAACAAAATGTTGTATTTATAATGCAGTACCTGGAAAGTTTACCATGTATAGTTCACAAAAATCCCTAAACTATGTATTTATTGTTAGATTAATTATTCTGGAGTGGAGTACTGGAACCTTCGGCGTAGAAACACAAAACTGGACGTCTTCCACGAAACACCGAACTACTACACTTTTCTCGACGCGTTTCGCCAACCAAGTTGGCATCTTCAGGAGAAGATTAAAACTAAATTCTAGCCTACACACTTGCACTATTTATACCAAATTTGTTGCCACGGTTCACTGAACCGTAACTGTCTTTGTTTATCAGAGCAAACAGTGGACTGGTGGGTATTGGACCATTGTCCTTATTCATACTATTGTTACACTTAATGATTTCTAAACTTTCAAAAGCATCCAACTGTCTACTGTTTGTTACATTTCTAATTAATTTTAAATTATTTATGTCTATCCTATGGTTGTTGTCAAAGCGTGTTGGGCAACACAAGATTTTTCTGTTCTGCCATATTTCAAATGAGCCATGTGTTCTTTAAATCTAGTCAATATAGATCTTTTTGTTTGCCCAATATACTATTGATAACAATCTTTACAACTTATTTCGTATATTCCTGACTTTTCGTTATTGTCGATTTTGTCTTTGGGGTTACCCAAAAGCGTCTGTAGTTTATTTTTAGAATTATAAACCAAATTGATATTAATATTTTTAAAAAAAATTTTAAAAATACCCACCAGTCCACAGTTTGCTCTGATAAACAAAGACAGTTACGGTTCAGTGAACCGTGGCAACAAATTTGGTATAAATAGTGCAAGTGTGTAGGCTAGAATTTAGTTTTAATCTTCTCCTGAAGATGCCAACTTGGTTGGTGAAACGCGCGTCGAGAATAGTGTAGCGGTTCGGTGTTTCGTGGAAGACGATTAATTATTTATTATTTGAAATAGGTACCGATACACCGAGATCGAATAGTAAGATTTCACAGCGTAATACTAATATAATTAGCACCAAAAATTATGGAACAGCTAAAGAATAGGCACAGTTCAACCCGCATAAAGTCCCAAATATCTTCAGATGCATATTTTCAATGTTATCGGTGCTGAAACAATTTCGATCGAGGTCAATTCTGACGTAAAATTTCAAGCTTTATCAGAATATGGCTTAGGATTTTTAAAAAATTCATAAAAAACACATTTTTGGAAAAAAATTACTATTTATTCGACAAAAAAATAGACCTGAATTTCTTTATGAAATAAGTAATCTCCGGGTTTCTACACCAGAAAAAATCGCGTCTTCGAGACCTAAACTTAAAATAAATGGATTTATTTTATTTTTAAAAAATTTTTGGTAAAACAAAATGGGGGACGAAACAAAAATATTTTTTTGAATAAACCTCATAAATATTTTTCTCAAAAACTACGGACTTTGGTAAAAACGTTCTAAGGATAAAAACGTTTTAGAATCAATCGAAAAATACTCTCAAATTTTCTGATTTTTTTTAAATGACATTTTTGGAAATTTAGATTTTGTGAATTTATCAAATATCGTCTTAAAAACCCTGAAAAGGGTTGAAGTATTCTTAAATTCATATATATTTTCGTTCTTGAGAATTTTTTACAAACATTTATAATTTTTTTCGATCGAATTTTTTTTCAGCACCGATAACATTGAAAATAAGATTATTTTCAATGTTATCTGAAACCTCTAAAAAAATCAAGAGATTTGGGACTTAATAGGTTAAACATTCATATTTGTGTAAATTTTGGAACAATTTATTAAACGTCCAATTTCTCTATAAATGATGCTATACAGGAAAAAATAGAAAAATCCTTTGTAAAAATAATTTGTTCTGTAGCAGTTAGGAGGCTATGCAATTCTTTTTAATGTTTTAGCTAAAGTACTTTCCATTGTGGTGGCTTTGAATCAGGTATGTTACTTTAGGATTCTTGTTAAAAAATTATAATACTACAATCTAAATTTATTGTGTTTTTGGAGAGAGACAAATCGTCGAACGAAAAATATTTCACTTCCGGCTACCAGTGTGAGATTTCGGACTGAATCTAACCACTGATAGACTAATCTTCTGAGGGCTTCTAATCCACATCTCTTTTCATTATGCTAACCCAGACCTCAATTTATTTAGACACCGTTTATTTCCGTTGTCTTTGATCAAGTCCCTTTCCAGCTGTCGAGTGTTATTACGTCAGCTGCTGCTAAAAACTTCGTGAAAGCTGCTAAAAACTTCGATGTTTTCTAATCTACATGTGAAAAAAATGGACACAACAATTATGTCAGAGTTGGAAAATACGCTTTAAGAATGTCTAATCTAATTAACAATAGAATACTTACTAAAGGTACTCAGAAAAGTATACGGGATAACACAGGATAGATACCATAATAGTCAAACCATGCGGCCAAAAAATGAAAGCCGCCATCTTTTTTGTTTTTGCTTTCTGACCTATGAGTTCCATTACAACGAAACAGCTGTCCGTGGTTGGGTGGAAAGCGAAACTTCTGGTTGTAAAGCATAGCTTCTTCATGCTTAAACACTTACCAAGTCATTGAGTCTGATGGAAGTTATTTATAGAATTCCTGCAATGACCAGGGTAATAAGATAAGCCTTCACAGTTCACACCCAGTGAGTGTTCGATTACACCTCCTGTAGCTGGCGACTTGCATCTCCAATTTTATTTGAAATTTATAAACTAGTAAGGACCACGCACATTTCTTATAGGAAGTGCCCCTCAGTGAAATTTTGATATTTTGCTCTCCATGATCAAACCGATCCAAAAATCTTCATGGGCTCAAAGGGTTCAAATGAATAGTTTTTCTAATACGGCTTTAAAATGAACTTTCATCATTATCATTGTTGGCGATTCGAAAACAGGAACAGGAAAATTTATAGTACGGACAATAAGTATTCAATTTTCACCAGAATGCTTTATATTTATTTTATATAAAATTCAATCCAAAAAAAAAATCTAATTCAATTCAATCAAGCAAAAATGTTGTTACGGCAATAAGACGTGGATTAAAAGGAATAATAAAAGTTGAAATGAAACATTTTATAATATTGACATTATTCCTCTTGTAACAATCAACTTACATAAACCAGATTTATCATACTTAGGTATTGTTATTTTTAACATTTATTGATATATAATTTTTAACAGGACGTTCCATGAAACAGTGAATTATTAAATGTGTTTGTATTTAATGAACAGCAATAGTCAGAAAGTCGTAAAACAAGGTGTACAACATTTTCCAACTTCAACTACTTATTATATTTCAAGGTCGCATCAAAAAAGGTATTCATTCTAGCACTTTCTATTCTATTTAATCCTAACAGCGTCTATTGAGATTTTTAATTGGTTGGTCATGGAAGTAAAATATCAAAAAATCAGACAATTTCACCGAGGGCACTTCCCACAAGAAATGTGCGGAGTCCATTTTAGTAAAAAAAGTGAAGGGGTGGGGGTCTACTTGAACTTACCGTCTTTGGTACTAGTAGTAATATCAATAATATAAGATTTACCGTTCTGTCCCTAATTTATCCTATGATCTATACCTATTAGTTTATAATCTATATGTATACAGATGTATTGTACATAATTGGGAAATTTTGGAGATTTATCCTTATTCCTGGAGATTTCTCTGTGGAAAAAATTAAACATTGAAAAAAATGTTTCAAACAAAAGTAGGAATTTCGATGAACAGTTTTTTTTAAATCGTGAAAAAATGTCAGCATTCGAATGGCAGTTATCGACATTTCGATAAGAATTGAAATCAAAGGGTTAATCAAAGGGCCATAAATAAGTTTTATGGCCCCGAAAAAAAACGAATTTTCGATCGTTTTTTGCGATATTTGATATCGATTTGAGGCTCGCGCAATATTTGCACATAATAGTGTAATTATCAAAGAAAATTTTAAGCAGAACCCCGTTCCTAAAGATGTGGCGGCCTATGAATTATGGGGGATTTTACAAAAACGCTTTTTTTTCGAAAAACTCGATGTTTGCAAAAACTATAAAATATTTTTCAATTTTGAAAAACCGTTTTATTATGCTCACCAACAGTTATCCTTTCACCAAGTTTCATAAAAAAATATTTATTTTCGAAAGAGATACAGCTATTTGAAAAAATTGCGGTTTTTAGCGGTTTTTTTGCAATAACCGGTTTGGGCTTATTCGATCCCTGTTAAAAAATCCTACAACTTTTGTTTGACACATTTTTTCTAAAATGTTTAGTTTTTTTTATAAATGAAAAAAACTGTTTTTGCGAATTTTGGACGCCATTTTGAAAATGAAGCCCAAAAAAATTCAGGTGGGTTAAAGTAGTTAAAGTAGCATTGAATTCTACGGAATTTTTCCTAATTTTTACATATTTTCAATTACTGAACTATTTTTTGGCACCTGAAAAAGTAACTTGACTGGACTATAATAGCAAATTATTGTAATGAGGTTGAATATTATACACTGAAATTAAACATAGTACTTATAATTGTTTATTTTCTTTACAATTTCACGAAAAATGTACACACTCAGGAAAAGTTTAATAACAATAATTAATTCTAAAGATATAACAAGATAGAGGAGCTAACCAGATTGGAAGCCGCGGGCTCAATGCGACTAGCAATCCTACGACACGGGATCACGTAAGCCTATATCAATCAAGTTTACTAGAATTACTAATACAGGCTCCTCTCACAGTCAGTAGCACCTAAATTTCGTTGCAGATAATTCCGGAGTGGATCCCGTGAGCTCATAGTACAATCAATTTAGAGCGTAACTTTTCTTTAAAAAAGTAGCAGATTACTTTAAATGTGCGGTTGTATGGTCGTAACTCTCTTGTTAACCGGAAAGTTAAACTAAACAACGAAAAATAAACATTTCGCCGTGACTGTCTCTTAAAATCTGCGCGCAAATTATCGCAACGGTAATCGCAAACTGTAAACGTCTAGCTTTATTTTGATTGTACTACTTAATTAAATATGGAAGACTTCCACTGGAGACCTTGCCAAGGCAACATTCTGTCATTAAGAATTGAAAGTAGAAAACAGGTGAAACATGCAAAAAGGATGATGAATAACGGCCTCCAGAGGTTTTGATATATTTGTGTATTTCAATCATTATTTATATTTTATTGACATCCATTCATAATTTATCCATGACTTCATACAAATTTGTGAGAAGAAAATAATCGTTTTTGTTTCTTTAAAAAAAAAAATCGAAAAAAATATTTTGCTGATTTGCTGTAGAAGTATATAAAGTTCATGCGTAAATAAATAATCATTGATTATGGTGTTTAATTATTATTTTATACTATTCTAAGTCTATCTATTCATTTGAACAATCATAATAATATGTTAAACGATTAAATTTTAAGGTTATCGCAGTAGACAGGATCGTGTCCCCAAATCGTGGACACAAAAAATAGTGTCAAAAATTCCTGGAGCAAAAAGTGGCGTAGTTATACACAGATGGCACTTGTATGCAATGTATTGGGTTCAGTCAGAAGGAAGCATGTAAATAAAAAGGTAAAAGTACAGTTGATACGATACAAAAATCGGGTATTGGCCCTTATAGACCAGTTTTCATTGGAAAGGGAAAGCATTTGGCATTAGGGCCACTTAACTAATTTCTGCCTACGCCACTTTGAACTAACCAACAAATTCTATTTTTTTGTGTGTTTTTTAGCTTAGTTTGGTTGAAATAAATATTTAAAACACTTTAGCAACAACTACGATTGCACAAATTAATATAATTTATAGTTTTAATTAAAATTTTAAGTTTATGCTCAAGTATAAAATTTAGAATACTTTTTATCCAGCCACTTTGCTAATCTCTATTATAGGTATAGCTGGTAGAAAAAAAATCACTTTAGAGACTTTGACTAAATTTAGTGTATTTAGTGGGAATATTTCGACTTTTTCCATTAGGTTACCTTCATCGAAGACAGAATTTTGTAGTAACCAAAAATGACGATTTTCCCTATTCTGCTAATCCTTCTACATTTTTTACTGCACTTTTGTATCACATTTAAAGTAAGATGTTTCCATAAATATATGTACTTCTGAAAGTACTATATGAAAGAAAGTCTGTTTAAATGATTAAGATCTTATAAACTACGTTAAATAAAGGTATTTTAAATATATATATATTTTTCATTAACATTATAGAATATTAATTTTGTATGTTATTTTTTCATATCAACTATACCGGCAACTATTTGTACCTGAGCATAAGTTTAGTACCAAAATTAATTTTACGTTTCCTAATCATCCTTATCATATACACGATCTTTAGACACATTGTAGTCAAATTATAAGTCCTGCAACACCTTATATTGTTATCACACTACATAATGTTGAACAAAATATTTGATACATATGTAGTGTGATCTATTAATTATATTATTACACTATGTAGTAACAAATGAAAAATATATATATAAATATATAAATAATTTTTTGTATTAAAAATAATCATGTTAAAAAAAGAACCCTTTTGGATAAGGCAGCTGAGTTAGCTTGTAACGAACAAAGATAGTAACTACATAGAACTGTCTGCCTCTTCAACATAAGCACACGCACTATTTTCAAGTGTTTGCCATCTTTAGAGACCTAATATATTCAGTATTTTTTTGCCTCTAGTAAATAATTAGTCAAGTACATATCGATGCAGATCAAGGTAGATATGAGAAACTAAAATCTATTACATATTTATGTACTACCCCTACTAGCATTACCTCCTCTCCCAAAAATTCTATATCTATCCCCTTGATGAGGATGCAAATACACAAGTACGTCATTGTGGGTAATTAAGCAGGTTAATATTTTCATAAAGTTAGAGCCAAAATTTCTTGATTTATGAGGACACCTTTATGTTTGTTTGTGAAAACTTATATTAAAAGTTTTAAAGGAGTCGGGTGAAGAAAAAAATATGTTCGATTTACCCCATACAATTTTCATTAAATAAATGAAGTATTAGAAAAGAAATTTCGATTTTTGCCAACTCTAAATTTGTACTGACGACATTGTTGACATATGTGGTCATTGTTAAGATTTGTGTTGGCAGTGTTACAAATTTACTTGACATTTGTGGTCATTGAATTCATATCATCATCATCATCCCATTTGAGTTGGAAGAGGAGTTTTTGTATTTTATACAAAAAATACAAAGCCTGTCAGATTCGATATTATCGGTGTTTCCAACACCGTGTACTATAAATTGGATGAAAGTAGGACATGTTCAATTTTCATGCAACTCAACAAGAATTATATAATGTAAATTCAAAAATATTGTGCCGACAAGTTGCAGCAACAAATTCCATAGTCCCCTCTTCGTAATTGCCTACGTTAAAATTTTGTATGCATATCATACGCTTAACAGCTATAGTCTCGCTTAATGCGATAAAAGTATCAAGGGGTTAATATTTTAACAATTGGATAAACACACAGATAACATATATTGGGGAGATGTACCAAACTAAGCATAACGCTTAAAGCCCAGTCCAGACATACATATAAACATTTAAAATATACCATAAACATATTCCATAAAATACCCATAAACATTTAAAATATCTATAAAAACTGTTTAGGACTCTGCAAATGTTTGTTTAAAAACATTCAAACAAATTAACGTTGCGTTAAAAAATTAATTTAAAAATATATATCTTCTAACAATTTCCGCCACTGTTTCACTATTTAGTGATATTATTATATACATTTACTTTTTTGTCAGGAAAACAGTAACTAAGATGTCCATACATATTTAGATACTAAATGTATTTGGAGCTTTGAAAATTAGGTAACAATTTTCTTAAGAGACTCCTAGTTCTAGTAACGAACATAATCAAGAATGTGAAAAAAATTATTTTAAAGAAGGCTGTATATTTTTGTATTGTATATTGTAAGTATTCTTGACTCACCAAGGAACCATGAACTACAATGCACTTAGTTCTATGTTTCCTTAGTAACCGTCTTTAGTCAACCGTAATAATATACTCGTACTTGTGTACCTATATTTTTCCAGGGTATTATTGCAAAAATAGGAACAATATATTTATTTTTACAACCTATTTTTGACTCGCTAAGGAATCATGGAATTGTGTATACCACCGTATTATTTACCTATAATAATGGTATACCTGTTGACTCACATACATACATATGTACATGTACCGGGTGTTTCATTATAAATGGACCCCCCCCCCTCCGCCATAACTTTTTTATTTTGTTTTGTAAAAAAAAAGTTAAATACAAAGGTTGTATTGTAAATATAAAAAAAATACATATTGCTATACGAATTTCTTGAGATGCTGAAAATGGACACCGTTCACCTCAATTTATTAAGGGCTTTGACTACTCAAAGTGGATTTGTATTTATTGTTTGAATATCATTTTATGTCATATCTTTTAACAACTCAACATGGTTGTGTTCTTTTAGATATCTATTATTTTTCAAATAACCCTATAAAAAGGTATTAAGACGGGTTAGGTCTGGACTGTTCAGCGGCTACTTAATTGTTTCACGTTTTCATTCCAGGTTTCATACTTTTCATTAAAAAAATGTTACTAAGCCAACATTATGGGGTGGTGCCCCATCTTGTTGAAAAATAATTTCTTGCGCTTCATTTAAAGGTTTGATTTCAATTCATCCATTAAATCTTCAACGTCGTTCTGTAGCTTGTCAAGGTAAAGATCACCGGTCAGCGAATGAATAAAAATAATCGGACCCAAAAATGTATTCTCTTTATACGCCACACCACACGTTTATAGATTGGCTGCCACGCTGCCAGAATGTTTGCTGCCATGAATTCAACATGGTTGTTCAAAAAAAATTTCGGGATTGTCGGTTGACCAGTAATGAATGTTTTTCCTATTTTGAATTCATGCAGTGCTAAAGCACCATTTTATAGAAGAAATTTGAATCTCTTCCTAGATTTTCCAATATAGTTCTGCAGAATGTCAAACATTGTTTGTTAACTTGGGTTAAATGTTGACCCTTGTCGGCTTAAAAGTATAAAACCTGTATATTTTTCAAGTTCTATATGATTTTGCAACACTTTTCAGCTAATCTTTGACAATATAATATTAATCCCCGTTCAGCCAATTATTGACAATAATCTTGCGACGTAGCCGAACAATTGTTAGCGCATTCATTACGTACTACACGTAAAATTGAAATAGGCGTTGTTTTGCATAGAATTTAGAAATAAGTATAACAAATTATATATATTCGTAATTAGGGAGATTAGCACAATTATTTAGTGATATAATATACAGGGCTTTCCATAAGAACGCTTTTCAACAACACATGTAAAAATATATCATATGTTTATGAATGCATGAAAACTATATCATAACAATCTTAACATTGTACCATACAAATTTTGTATTTAATTTTTTTATATAAAGCAAAATAAAAAAGTCAAGGGGGTTCCAATTATAGTGAGACACCCGGTACATCCATATTTATTTCATTAATTATTACTATTATCATCCAGTCGAGCTGATCTACATTTTGTATGTAGAAACTTTGATACGACTATATTATAGTTCCTGCGAGTAAAGATAAACAGTAGTTAATGTTTTTAAAAAACCGGTACTCGTGCAGATGTTGAAGGCCTCACCATATATAATTGCCGTTTTTGTTTGTTATTTGACATAATTCACCTACCTATCTCATGCGGAAAGAGTCCTTTGATATAATACATGACAATATTCAGATATGCAATATACAAGAATATTGAATTATAGTCAGGTAAGAACAAATGATTGAGGACAATTTGATCTTTTTTTTTTGTTTGCAAAAAACTAAAAAATAAAAGCATATTTGATAGTCAGTGAAAGTAGTATAATAAATATGTCACGACAAAAATTAATGGTTCAATTCATTAAAGCGATTCATTACTAAAACTAAACAGTAAAGGTGAAAATGTGAATATATATACATACGTTGGTCCCATAATATGTTTTATAAACATTTTACATCTTTCATTCATTTTTTCACTCTTCAAAACTCTACTGATATTTAAAAAAAATCTACACTTTATATGAGTTACTGTAAAACTGACGGGTTTATGTATGTCACAAAGAATTAAAAAGTTATATAAACATTAAATAAAGTTTTATAAAAAATTAAATAAAGTCTTCTTGTAATACCTAATTTTGAAAATCACTATTTCTCGCTTTAGGTACTATAGTTTTGACAAATTAGGTATTATAGTTTTGAAAATATGAGTAAAATTGAACGTTATTATAGTTCAAAGTTCGGGTTACCTATTCTAAACATTTAAATTGTTTAAAATTGCGATTTTATATCTAAAGAAATATTTTATTTTACGTCTATGGTTAACAAATAGTAACATTTTCAGCCATATTTTCTCATATGTAAACACTTAAAACAAATTAACACTAGGCTCAATGTAAATTACGCTTTAAGAATTATTATTTGATTTCGAGTTTTACGATTGTTAAAAAGTGTGTATTTTAGAAATTCCATTGTCTAAAGGTGACCGTAATCTCACGAGATATAATTTCGTTACTTTGCAATTGTATAGATTTGTAGATAGATTCACCAAGAAGCTTTTCAGTGGACACCGATATCTGAATTATTAGGTTTTTGTAGAAAAAGGCTCGAGTGGATTGAACCTTTGAAAACGGAACAAAACATTAAAATATAGGATTCGTAAACTCGTTATATTTTTTTTTTACATGAAATGAGTTCTTGTTGGTGTATCCAGTTTCAGAGAAAATGGTGTACCACAAACTGGTCCCATAAATTAATTGTCCGTTTCAAAAATCAGTTAAAACTTTAAAAGTAACTTACTCAGTTCAGTTACAGTTCAATTTACAACTTTGAAAGTGATCACCAATTTACGTCTCATTTGTTTAATCTACCCATTCATAAAGATTTATATATGTACGTGCATAAAAAAACACCCAAAGTTTTCACTTTGGACGTTATTCGCAATCAGACAGATACATACAGAATTATGTAAAAAAATACTAACCACTATTTTCTTCTCGGCATACAATAAAAGACACAACAAGGAGTACAAGAAATTAATTTAAATATTATCGGTAATTTTAGAGATAAGCCGCCATAAAATTTAAACTATAAAATTTTCAATGAACTATGTTATTCATTTCTACTACTAAAATAATTTGTATTTACTTGGTTAAACAAATCCTTGGCTTTGGCGACGTATTTCTGAAATTGTATTGTACAACAGTGTTTCCATTCTTCATATATACATTCTAATCCATAATAAAAGCGTTATAATTATCACAGTAAAAGTCATTGCTCCATATTATCTATGTAAGTACAGTGTTACCACAAGTACTGTTTATTTTGTTTTGGTTGCATACCATGTGTTTTTTACAAATTTGTTCGCCGTACCACTAAAATGGATGGCTTTTACGCCCTCACGTGTCGCAAGTAACGACTATTCAAAATGGCAATCCATTTTCGTGGGAAAAATAATGCCAAAATATGTGCAGTGCATTTCACAGATGAAGGCATATATAAATGAGTGCAGAAATAAACAAACCAACCATTAGGTTGACTTTCCAGTACAGAGGGATAACCAGCTGGTAACATTTGGATTGTCATATCTTGATAGTGAAGCATTTGACTCATGGGACTACATTTTATGGGGTATTAGTAGACCCAAGCAGGAAGCTGTTTTGGTCAAAAAACTTAAGATTAACGTTGAAACTGTGTTTTGAAGAAATATGCTAGCCAATCTCAAAAGTAAATGAAGATGAATACATTTTTTTACTTTTTTGAATTTTGGTTTTTCTTAAATTTGTGCGAATATGAATTTTAATGAGACCTTAACTCTGTGTTTATGAAGTTTTAGATACACGTAATTGACAATAATCAATATTTAAATGACAAAAAGAACTTTTATATGTTGGAATTTAGTTTAGCAAAATATGTCGATCTTGATTGCATCGTTCTAAAAGTCCATAGTAGATAGTAGAGCTATACAGGTACCTATTTCCGTACTAAAGAAGTAGTTGTATACATTTAAGATGTATGATAATGTTACGCTATCCCATGCTTTTAAGACAAATCCGAATAGTATACACTAATTTTTTTGAAGAAAAAATTAGTTCTACCTTCATATATTACGGTAGCACTAATTCCACTAAATGTAGAATAAACTTACAATAAAACGTTTTAAAAATAAATAAATATTAATAACAACTAATATTAATAAATAAACCACTGGAATATAATAACAAAACTGTAGATTAATCAGTTTATTTTCGCACTCATGTATATTTGTTGTGTTTATTTATAAATAATGTATGCATTTAAAGAATAATTAATATGGAAGTAAAAGTCTTAGGTAATATTTATATTTAATGAATTTAATTTTTTTTTCTTTTTATATATTATTTTATAGATGTAGATACTACTCATACGTGTAGTAAATTCCGTTTTAATTTTTTAAATAACTGAACTAATTTCAATATTTTATCGTCCTAAAGAGTTGATCCATTTTTCACAAAACAATTGGACTGAAATAGATTTCTGGAGAAACAATCAATATTTCACTTTTGCATTATAGTTTTCCAAAGTTGTGGAGAAAAACAACAACAAAATTTTAAAACTGTACAGAGCGGTACGAAAAGGTTTTGGTTTTCATTTGGAAAATTATTGTTTACAGTTCGGACTAAATATTTTTGATCGCCGTTCTGTATTTTTCCAAATGAACAGTGTTTTAACTTGCTAAAGGTATTCATTTTTAAAATGTACATTGTTAATTGTAGCGCAATTTTACAGGGTTTTCAGTCCATGGTGAAACCCAGTTGAAACTGGACCCATTTTCAGTACCAGAATTGTATTTGATTTTTGGCATGATATAGCACGATGGACTTTTGGCCAAGCAACTGGACAATGAGAGTACAGTAATTCTAATTGAAGATGGACAGGTTGCTTCTGCAAAGAACACGTACATACATACCAAAATGAAAGCGAAAGTCGAAAACGAGCAATTGAGATATCGCACGATGAAGAGTCTGTAGAACCCGCAGAACCAGGTAGCAGCACCAGGTCTAGTTCTTTGTTAAATACATAAACGGGCTCTCTAGAGTAGGCAGAAGTTATAATGATATTCTACGATAACGCTGTGACGATCGTAAAAGGCCAATTTGTTATCATCGGCCTTCAATCGGTGACTGTTAGGGTGGATAATGGTACAACCGATGTAGGTAAGTATTGACGGTAAGGGTACACAGTGGATGACTGATTAAATATGTATATGATATCGTGGTGGCCAAGAAATTATGTATGATTGTAGAGGATAAACTGAAACATTGCCAATTAGCACGAACAATACTGTGAAGTAAGCGAAACTGCATTGGAAGTAGTGTAACCTATAGCTAAATCTTAGGGCACAGTTCTATCATTTCGACTGTATCACTGGTTGCCAGTATCTCCACATAGAAATATAGCCGACTACAACCCTGAAGGATTCAACACATGAATTGGATCACCAATGGCGAAAGAGTCTGTATAAAGACGAAGAAGAAATAGAAGAAGGAGAGGATAAAGATGATGAAGAAAAACTGTTAATTCACTAGGTTAATCTTTTCCTAGCGGATCTCATTCATGCCCAAGGAACTCAGCCTCATATTCTCTGTTATTTTAAGCCCTGCGAAAAAATGTTACGGGAGTAACTTATAACTTAAACTTAATTTGGTTAGTAAAACTAAGAACTTCCCCCTTAGTTTTACCTGCGCCTGAATATTTTTTATTCGTAGCTCTCATTTTGCCTCCGCAAGTATAAAAGGTGAAAAGTGAATAATGAAAAAATGTCAAATATCATGGCCTAATTTAAGGCCTCTAGAAAATATTCATGAAAAATATTTAGGAAATTTAAATTATCAAAAAAAAAAACGCACGTCTCCAACCAAGCATTTACAGACGTTGTTTATAGGAACTTTTTGTTCATTTAGGAAAATTGTATCACATGTTGAACTTCAGATTTTGCAATGCGGGTCACCCAGTATATATGCAAGATTTAAAGAAGATCGATTCGAGAGAATTGGGAGATTAAAATATAATATAAATATAAAATTTTGTTCAGATGGAGGTCAAGGAAAGCGAAAGGGGCGATCTTACTTCACCGAGTTTAGAGTGTCCTACTTTCAGAATTAGGTTACCTTCAAAATTTCTCTCTATGGTCCTGGAGTGTGTACTGGAACCTTTGGCGTAGAAACAAAAAACTGGACATTTTCCACGAAACACCGAACTGCTATACGTATCTCGACTCGCATCTCGCCAACTAAGTTGGCATCTTCAGGGAGAAGATTAAAACAGTTTTAGTCTTCTCCTGAAACTTAGTTGGCGAAACGGGCATCGAGAAAAGTATAGTAGTTTGGTGTTTCATGGAAAACGTCCAGTTTTTTTTTCTTGTCTATGGCACAATAATTTTATTAAATCTGCGTCAGTTCTGAGTAAACAAAAAAAAGATGTAGTACATATTAAAACAATAATTATAAACCAGATAATTAGAAACGAAATTGATTATTCATATATTTGACAACCATTTTTTGCTATTCAACGGTTTTGTAACACCTACCTGTGATTGGAAAATTATATTCATATCCTCATTCATATCCAAGTTTTTTCAGTATCTAAAAAAAAATAAATAAAACATAACTAAAAAAATGGAATGTTTGTTTTTATTTAATTCGAGGTAGATATCGAACGTTTCCAAGAACAAAAGGAAAAATTAAATTATTTTAAATTAGGATATACGCTAAACAAGGCTACAAAAAATATCCAATATCTTTTCCTACCAAATTAATATTTAGGTACTTCTGTACCGATTTGTAGGACTTCTGTTTCGAATTATTAATTAAATTAATGAAGTCTCCGAAGGACTAAGACAATTACGTCTTGTCTAATTATTGGATTCTTAATTTTAATTGGGAGTGAAGTGAAGCGTATGTTAAGGAAAAATTAGATCTTACCTCAGTAATTTGTATAGGGCACTGTATTCATCTCTAGAAACAAGAAGGGGGAGAAAGGGGAAAATTTGTAAATGCGCATACTTGACCTTAGTTCTACCAGTTTCAATTTCAATTGCTACAAGTATCAATTAGTTTAAATCTTTAAAGTTTGCTCGAATTAAAAAAATATGTTAAGAGTTTTTTAGAGATTTATTGAGTTGTTATTTGAAATAGACGCTGAATGAAAATGCAAATTTCAATAATTCTGCTAATGAAGTAATTTTAATTATGTTTATGCCCAAAAAATTGATTTTATACTTTTAATTTCTTTTTGAAGAATTTTCTTTTGTCTAAGGCCTGGGCCACACTAGGTAACCAGGTCGCGGCAGCCAACCAGAGTACACATTTTATATTGTGTACTCTGTACTCTGTACTCTGCACTCAGTACTGTTTTGGCTGCAGCGATTTGGTCGCTTAGTGCGGCCCAGGCCTACGCCACTGGAATAGTCCCGACTTTATGGATCCAAGTTATTTTCATATCTATATAAGTATGTGTTATTTTCTATTTATAATAAAAGAAAAAAACGAAATGTTAACAACATATTTCTCAACAACTTTGGTCTTCATATTGTGTGTATCTCCTCAATCCAATATAAACGTTTGGAGTTGACGATATTCAAATTTATCTTTAGAAAATATAGAGTCCTAATGTACTTCTTAACTAACGCATCACGAAAAGAGAAATACCGGGTAATCCAATTGCTATTCGTGGAGTAATGCCTTTTTTTATCGAGGAAATGTAGTTTTACACGTGGAAATGTAGTTAGAGTACGTACCGATGGTCAACTTTTTTCTTAAAGGGGTCAATATAGTTCTATAGTAATATAGTAATATATGTAGAAATATATGGGCTCTGCAATCACAATAATAATAAAAATGGATTAAAACAGAGCAAAAATAGCATTTTTTTAATGAAAAATTATTTATTATTTTTATTGAAAACGAAAACTAATAAAAACAAACTATTTTTATAACAGTAATATTGAATTAAAATATAACTATTTTTCATTTCTTAGTTTTATCGAATTATTGTCTGTACTAGTTGAAAAAGTTATATATGTCTGCTAAGATATGCTTTCGATGCATGGTGAGTGTATCGTCTTCCAAATATAACGATTGCATCAGATAATATCCGGCTATTATTATGCACAAAGTTATACATACATATGTAGGTGGCGACAGTTATTTTTTTTTAAAAGATCCTGTGCTGTTCAAATTTTTAATTAAATATATTTAGTCACTAACAAATGAAAAGTTTTGTCAAAAATTAGACATTAGAAATTTTTTGTTGGAAATCCTTTTTTTATCTTTGTGACTGTAGAAATTAAAAAAGTACTTATCATTTAGATTTAAAAAAGTTAACTATCGTTATTTTCAACTACACGTATCATCGTGAAGATATTTGTAAAAAATGTAATATAATTTTACAGGCGATTTACAAATACACAGGGTTTTCTATATTTTCCTTTGTAATGAAAAAGGCTACACCGTTGATAAAAGCAAACTGAATTAGCCGGTATACAGTGAAATCTAAATGTTAACGAATTTACTTAATGAAGGAAGTAATAGGACGATTGGTATACATGAGATGCACTGTATTTTTTTTAACATTTATTGCATTCGTTAAACACGTCAATGAATGAGAGGTAAAGTATCACCGTAGTATTGTTTTAATAATTATAAAAATGTTGTGTGACAATGGGATTGTCGACAGTTCAGTGACGATAGAATGCGCTCGGTGCGCTGCGATACTGCGCAATGCGAATTCGTCGACTAACGCACTCATAGCAGCACACATATGCCAAACATCACTTGAACAAAATTCTTCTAAAAGCTCTTCGAAAGTCCTTATTAAAAATAGTATAAATAATTGGGTTAAGTGCAGAGTTCATATACCCCAACCAAAATGCTGTAGAAAACGCTATTCCTGGAATGTCATGGGCCAGTCTTAGTATGTACATAAAAAAGAAGGGTAACCAACAGGCAATAAACGAACCCATAATAAGACCTAAAATAAGAGTTGCTCTCTTTTCTTTTTTTCTAGCTATTCGGCGCTTTTCTCTCTCCGGATCTTTAGGTTTCTGTACGCGCGGCACAATGTCTACTGGTATTTTTTCATTTTGACATCGATGAGACTTTTTCTCATCGCTTCTTCTACTCTTGTTACTTTTATTCCTACTAAAAATTGGTTTACATAGTCTTAATTTTAAAGGTTTAACTGATGTACACTGTGCCACAACACCAGAGTCTGAACTACTAGGATCAAATTCACTAACCATATCCGTGTCAATTCCCATTGACGGTTGACGACTACGTGCAAAGGCAGCTGCCTGTTGCTGGACTTCCCCGTTTATCGAAAGAGTAGATTCTCGAAACTGACACTGCGCTAAAGAGCTTCTAACAACTGGGATACCGCTTCCCATTACCTGTAAATAATAACAATCAGAATACATTTGTAGAGACATAATTTAGAATTTCATCAATAAATATCATATTTTCACTATAATTAATTTAGAAAAAAAGCGTCAATTCCGGCGAGCCGCAACAGGGACGGAATAACAATCGATATGCTACCGATGTCCGTTTTCATAGCAACTGCATTGTCACCGAATGTTACACAGAAGACCTGGTATGGGTTTGTTTTCATCTTATCAGTGTTTTCACTGTTTATGCGGTCTTGCGGATAATGTCGTGTGTTTGATTTTCTATTTTAATTTGTGTGATAACGTGCAAATTAACATGCCATGAGACAAAAAAATCCCACACGAGAATTACCACAAACCACAAAGTATACGCCACTCCATCTTTTTTTGTAAATTATTATAACGGAAAATGTACAGTTCAAAATGTCGGAATTAATAAATTTGGAAATTTAGGCAAGCAAATTGCGAAATATTTAAATCTTTCCGATGCAAATGAACCGAAGCAACGAAATAAATATTAACATGCCTTCATCTTCTACAGTTAATACAAGAGCAGACCTCAAATAAATTTTACAAACCTTACTATTACCAATTTACGAGTACATAACAAAATTATTATAGTTTTTATATAATATTACGTTAATACATGTTTAATAAATAAAAAATTTTAAGTGTGTTGTTTATTTATAAATGGTCGTAGAAAAAATAGCGTATGCAACTCTCATGTAATGGCTATTAATACACGAGCAGAAAGTGATGTGAGTATATGAGCTGTTTACTTAAGACGAGCATTGTTTTTATTCTGTTGCCGAATTGAGAAATGTCCATAGTTATATGGACATTTCGAAATACCAAAATGTGTTATTATCACTTGACTTTAGCATGTGATGAATATATTTCGTTTTGGTTACATTTGCAGGATCGTTACGTGATAAGCAATTTTAATCGATGTCAACAAGTGATAGTTTCCGAAAGGAGTGGAAAAGTTTAACTTAAAAGTTTAGCTTAAAATCAAATACGTAATCAAAGTTGTTGACGTGTATTTTTCCATTATTTCTATCATTTTTTCTATTATAAGTTGACATCCTGAATCCGCCATTTTATATCCATAATTCTGAATTGTCTGATTTACAATTACTAACCCCAAATCACTTATCTACATGTTTTTATTATTACAAAGCATTTTTTTCATTTCAGCTAACTTGCATCCGCCCTTTTGAATTTCAAAAATCAAGTAATATATTCGTGAAGAGCGATGTCAAAACTTACTGGGACTATTTTTTTTTCAATTCTTTCATTCATTTGTAATATTTGAATTTTAAAAAAATCATTGAATTTTTTTCAAAGTTGAAAAATTTAACATTAGCGCTACCTTTCCGGACGGGAAATCCAGTATACTGGCCCGACCCATGATCAACACTTTACACATGATCAATCTGTGATATAAGATGCCCGTCCTCTAAAGGTTAAAAAAAGCTGCAATATGCGTTTAGGAAAAATACTGTGAAATAATTACATAATTAATATTGCGATCTACATTATTTCCAACTAGATGCTTGGACAAAGAAACCGAATATTCACCATCTGTCGGGGTTAATGGTGAATTTGAAATATTTCACATGGCTGAATATCGCATATTTTGTCGTTTTCCAAATTCTATAGATACAATTATTCCGCCCACTGTGATCCATTTGTTACGTACATACATACAGTAGAACGTCGTGTATCTGCATTAATTAGGGCCGAGGGTTGTGCGAATAACGATTTTTGGGGATAACCGAAGAGTCGTTTATATGATGCAGAAAAACACGTAAAATACATGTACTGTATATATTATGTAGTTTTTATTTATGTTGTTTCAAAATTTACAAAGTTAGGCTTGTATTTTGCAGAATTCAGGCTTATATTTTATACAACTGTTTACTGTTAACTATCACAATTAAATGCAGGTTTTTGGTTTGTTGGATTTTAGGTCGGGGAATAAACAACAACTATTTGATTTTTGCCAACGGCTTCAAAAATTACTGTAGTAATGTTACTACTATAATATAATTACTATAGTAGTCATTCATCATAATAACTCATACCAGATTTCATTATTTATTCTGAGCTTTTAATCGTCCTAATGAGCAAGCAAATCGAAATTCAGTGGAAAAAAAAATGATGAGGGTGAAAAAAAAAGGGAGGAATCATAATATTCTGCTACCACGTTTTGCTTAAAATACTGCTGCTGTACAGGACAGTATCGCAAATGACCGAACAACATCAATACCATGACGAAAAGAGATTTATTGAGAATTACGCAATACTCAAACCATTCTATAGAGAATTTTGCAGACTTGCATTTTCTTACGAAATTCAGCTAACCAAAAAGTTGAAACGGCAGACCATCGGCAATGCAAAAATGTTGTTGATTGTCATTAGATATTAAAACAAAGAGCAACAGATCCACATTTTGCACATAAAATCATCTTTAGCGGTGAGGCTCATTCTATGCTAAAAACGGTAATTAATAAATAAAACTGTCGCATTTTGGGGGCATAAAACCAAATGACTCACGGACCACCACTTTATGTGCAAACTCTTACGGTTTCGCGCGGTTTGTGGTTGGGAGGAATCATCAGCTTATTTTTCTTTGAGAACATATTTGGACGAATTCTAACAAATTTCGTTGCTCCCATCGATGCTTGCCAATGTATCCGAGGTGAACATTTCAACGATATAACCGTTTACATTTAAATGTAATCGATATTACTTTGATTTTACATAAAGTTATCAGAAATATTCCGTACAATTTGTTTTTTTAAACAAAACCAATACCGTAGTTATTTTTGGAAAATCCTTTGATATACGTTTTATAGAACTGTACTGTTCACAAAAATTATGTAATAAAATGAGAAACGCAATAGATCTGGATAATTGATGTGCGGATCATTGACGTGTGGATAAACGACGTTCTACTGTATATCCCCTGTAATATTGTTCAAACAATAATGATACGAAGATGATCTTGTTTACGTAATTGTAATACATGATGTACGGCTAGTGGGTACAGAGAAGTTTGGCACATATTTAAAAAAAATCTAAAACAACTTCATCCAAAAGATTTCATGAGAAATTACATGCAACATCAGAATAAATCGAAGACCAGTATAAAGAAGTTGCATAAAGAAATCTTCGGAGCTGTATTTCATCAACAACACACAAAACATGCGGGACGATTCACGTCAAGCGGATCAAAGCTATCTACAAAATGTGAAGACACTTAGAGAAATAAGCGGACTCAAAAAAATTCGTATTTTCAAATACTTTAGATTATCTCTGATATTTTGTATGAATCCAAGATGGCGGAGCCAATATGGCGTCTAGAACAACGAAGACTAGCAAGAAGGACTGAATAATCTTCTTTCAAGTAACATTATCGGTCTCAAAGTGGTCTCTAAAGGGGTTTTTGAGGACGTCGACCATGAATCTGGATCAATAAGAGAATTCAAGATGCAGAACTGCAAAATGCAATATAGGATCCGGAAATGCAAAACCTGCTATATCATAACACATCACTGGATATATCAGGCCAGACACGTCTTGGAATGACCTGATTGAATAATTTTCAGGATCTGAAAGTTATTTGAAAATACGAATTATTTTAGCCCCCATTTATTTTCTGAAGTGTTTCAAATTTTTGAGAGAGCATCCTTCTGGTTGACGTGGACCTTTCCATACGTACAGGGTGATCGATTTATCATAGGAAGTGAGTTATTCAGTTTTTTCGGCTTCCCTCATATTAACAATCCGGCCACGCTCAAAATCACCTAATTGATAATAATTTTTAATTTGTCGAATTATAGGCATCGTAAATAATGTTTAAGTAGGCTATAGAAATATAAAAGCAGTACAGACAAACAATTATTTATGTTTAGTAAAAACTGATTCTAAACATATACTTTTTTACAAGAAGTCACCACAAATGCCAAGATAACGTTGATTTTTTTGTGGAAACTTTAATAATTTCTTCGTTATATTAAAGTACATCCTATGTAAAAATTTCAAATAGATTGCTTAATATTGGGTGTTGCGGTTTTTATTGAAATCAGTGTATTTATACTGACTGGAAACTACTGAATACAAAACATATACTTGTACATGTATACATATGTATGTACATTAGGGTGGACCTTAATATTTTTTTTTTGCTCAGCGGGCCGGGAGAAAATCAGTTCTGGGTACCTAAAAACTTGTGCAGAAACCAAAACTACCGCGATCGGAACCTTTTTTCCCGTACCGCAAAGCGCCGGAAGTTTCTTATGGGATTCACATGTTAAAAATCACTGAAAACGTTCGATACGCTCAAAAACTATGAAAATCATAAAATCTGATAGTCGCAAGGATATATTTCCATGTATTTTTCCTCCTGAATCAGATGGAATGTCGATTTCGTTTATTCGTTGAGGGAAAAAAATTATGGGCGAAAAATTACGAAAAAACACCAAATTAAACTAAAAAAAAATTGAAAAAAGATGAAATAATTAATTATGGTGATTGTACCTGACTTTTAAGAGTATTAAGCATATCATGATTCAAAAGTAGAGGTAAAAACTTACAATTTGACACCCGGTTGAAGTCTGTAGGTGCTTCTGAACCGGAGTTACGATCATTTCAAGTTGTACGCAAAATTCAGGAGCGTATATGGCGGATGGCGATTTTTCTGTTTTTTTCAATCCTGATTCTCAAACGATAGATTCTCCTGCATCGACTTGTATAATTTAACGGTAGTGTGAAATGATCCATATCATACGAATAATTAATCATCTTAATATAATATTACCTTTAACTTGAAGTCATTTTACATTGATTATAAGAGAATTTCGGATTGGAACATACTATAGTGTCCGACGTTCGTACACGTACCTGTAACGTTAGCATCATACTTTGAAGTTGGGGAGCTGCGTCGTGGTATAATCGGGTAGTAATACAAATTTCTATGTTATGTGCCTGTTTCTCAACAATCGAGTAGTTTGAGGGTTATTCAAGCTTGAGCAAACGAAAGAACGGAAGAATGAATTCTAGAAAAAAATACGGGTTTTCTCTTAAAGTTGGTAGCTTCATTCGCTTTGACATTAGCCGCGGAAATTTCTTCGTATTACTACTAACTTCAAGAGAAGTCGAGAGAGAAGAAGTTTCGAAGAGAAGATTGAAATTGGCGACGGTCGTAAAGTGGTCGTTTGAATGGCGACGGTCGTAAATTGGTTCGTTCGGGAATACACCTCGGAGCGATCCAAGCAATCTAAGCAGTTCACCCGAACACGCGTTTTTGATCCGAGCACTCCGAGGTCTCCGAAGTGCTACGAGCGCGCTAAACACAAATAACCTGAAACCAATTTATTCCATTCTTATTTGTGCAGTTTAACAGGTACATCGATTGAATTTTGTTGGATTTGACTTAATTAAGTCAATTCAATTGATTTAATTACTAAATTGTACAAATAAAAACGGTTTAGATTAATTTAGTGTTTGTTTACATTCGTGTGTTTACGTCCGAATCACTCGGGATCGCTTGGAGCGCTCGAATGAATGGAGCGTTCGGGTGAACTGCTCCGATTGCTCGGATCGCTCCGAGGCGTATTCCCGAACGAATCTATTCAAACGACCACTTTACGACCGTCGCCAATTTAAATTCTTCTCTTCGAAACTTTTTCTCTCTCGACTTCTCTTAAAGTTGGTAGTAATACGAAGAAATTTCCGCGGATAATGTCGGAGCGAATGAAACTACCAACTTTAAGAGAAAACCCGTATTTTTTCGAGAATTCATTCTTCCGTTCTTTCGTTTGCTCAAGCTTGAATAACCCTTAAACTACGCCATTGTTGAGAAACAAGCACATAACATAGAAATTTGTATTACTACCCGATTATACCACGACGCAGCTCCACAACTCCAAAGTATGATGCTAATGTAGGTATGTGTACGAACGTCGACACTATAGTATGTTCCAATCCGAAACTCTCTTATAATCAATGTAAAATGACTTCAAGTTAAAGGTAATATTATATTAAGATGATGAATTATTCGTTATGATATGGAGCATTTTATACTACCGTTAAATTATGCAAGTCGATGCAGAAGGATCAGGTTGAAAACACAGAAAAATCGCCTTCCGCCATATACGCTCCTGAATTTTGCATACAACTTGAAATGATCGTAACTCCGGTTCAGAGGCAACTACAGACCTCAACTGGACGTCAAATTGTAGGTTTTTACCTCTACTTTTGAATCATGATATGCTTAATACTCCTCAGAGTCAGGTACAATTACCATAATTAATTATTTCGTCTTTTTTCAAATTTTTTAGTTTAATTTGGTGTTTTTTCGCTCATAATTTTTTTCACTCAACGAATAAACGAAATCTGACGATTCCATCTGATTCAGGATGAAATAATACCTGGAAATATATCCTTGCGACTATCAGATTTGATGATTGTCATAGTTTTTTGAGCGTATCGAATGTTTTCAGTGATTTTTAACATGTAAATCCCATAAGAAACTTCAGGCGCTTTGCGGCACGGGAAAAAAAAGTTCCGATTGCGGCAGTTTTGGTTTCCGCACAAGTTTTTAGGTACCCAGAACTGATTTTCACCGGGCCCGCTAAGAAAAAACGAACAAAAAATATTAAGGTCCACCCTAATGGACATACATCCATATGTACTTACCTTAAGCGTATCCTTAGGTTCTTGCACTTCCTGTACAATATCTCCTGCATCACTAGTGGAGATATCTGACGCTAAATCACATGTAACAGTGGGAATTGGTATGGGACAGGAATGTGTCTCTATCATAGAAATTTGTTTTTCGTCACTCCTTGGTGAATTATTGCTATTACGATCAACGATTTTTTCTGCTGGTAAGTCAATTCCTACAGTTGTTACCTACGACAGATATTCGTTATTAAAAAAGCAACTAGTATGCTGTTTCTCGAGACTAGAAAATCCCCCTGATCTCTCTTTAAAAAAAGTGATTCCTCCCGGGAAAAACGTGAAGGCACAACAAACCTGAAGTGTTTAAACTTGAAAGTGAAAGGTAAACTTGACCCTCCCAAACAGGGGTTAAAAAAATCAGAATATTAAAGAACACCAAAAAGCTGTGGTTTTTCTTAACCTTAATTTTGATTAAGGGAAAAAATATGTGGCTTAGGACACAAGAAAGAGAACACCGAACCAACAATATTGTTTCGGATTATTGGCTTGTAGTGCCAGTAATATAAAGGAGTATTAATGGGGAGCAATATTCCAAAAAAAGTAGGTATGTTTATATCATTCATCAAAGCATCCCTAAGTAATAAATCACATTTAATTTATTTACAAATACAGATGTTTAATAAGTCGTGATTGTTTATATAAAAATTTATTGGGTAATCATAGAGGAATATATGTCTGAATAAAAGTATTTAGATAATGAAAAACTCTAATTTGCAGTGTAATCTGTATAACGCAATTTTAACTATGATTTGCTTGTTGGAAACTAATATAATAATATGCTACTTATAAACATATTAAAGAACTAACCATTGCATTATTGGTAAAGCTAGTATCCTGCGGTGGACGTCTTGGTGGTTTTCTAATTCCCCTTCGGGCACGGGCCTTTGCTGCGTAATAAATTCGAATATATACAAACACCATTATACAAGAAGGGATGTAAAACGAGCCTAATGCCGAATACAGGACATAGCCTACCTCTTCACTTAACTGCAAAAAAAAAAAACATTAAAAGGTTAATAACACAACACAAAAAAAAAAGTAGTGTGGGCAGTGGATCAGATTAGTGTATCCTGTTCTATTTTGACCCGCTGAAGCCCGAATCTGAAGTCAAAATTTCCAGATTGGTTCATATTTTACACATCTTTCGCATCCTGATGAAATACTACCTCTTCTTAGCTGAGTCTATATTTTAACAGCGTAAACTATTTAAAATACACATTTTTCTAAATAACATATTTGCATAAAAAAATTTGCATAAATAAAAATGTTGCCTTATTTTTTATTTCAAAAATAGTATTTTTCGAGTTCTGCATTAAATTTAAAGAAAACATGCGAATAATATTGCGAAATTCTTAATACAAAAACGGTCAGAAATGTAGGATATGGTTGAAAAAAAGTAAACCTTGTATGTTTTAGGTGACTTATTTATTTTTAAATTTATTAAACCGTATTTGAAAAAAAAATTATAAAAAATATGACTCAACTTAGGAATCACTCCGAGTCAAAAAAATTAATATCGGTGAGGAAAATTTCACGGTTATATCGGGGTTGAAATCGAGTGGTATACAGAATAATACAGAAGTACATAAGCTTACTCTGACTTACTTATTTACTACAAAACCCTAATATTTTTTAATCATGAAATTGATTTTACGACATCAACTGGTTATTTACCAACGCGAAAATTATAGATATTCGCAACATTCAATGGCAAAAAAATGTTTTATTGGTTGTAATGGTTCTCCGTCCATACCCCAGAAACAGAGTCCTACAAGATGGATTAAGAAGGACGCTATCTGGTAAAAACCCTATTCTGGTACACATTACGAACTCCCCAACAAGTCCTGAGCATTTGGTCGCTGCCCCACCCTTTCATCCCATTCCCAGCCCCCGTCATTTATCCCTCTGCAATTATGCTGGGTTTAACATGCTTTGACCACTGGTTGGCGGTTTCATTGATCCAAATGCTGCTAAAATCAATTAGTCTGGGGTGTCACAACCAATTTTCACCCGCAGACCATTCAAACATCCCTCCAGACCATTGCTACACCTACCCCTCCACCTACCCCCTCTGGTTCCAACATGTTGGAGGCTACGTGGGCAGTCGTTTGGTCTCTAATTAGTGTCCTAGCATCACATGAAGAATTTCGAATTGACTGGACTCACTGAGGACCGGCGATTGAGCGCCAAAACAGTAAAATTCCACTCCCTAAGCTACCCCTTGCAAATTTGCTACGTTGCGGGGATGTAAACTGGTCTTTACACGTGGGGTGACTTATAAAGAGTTCCTGAGTAAGCATGAACCCATTCCGGCCCACTCCGAGTAGTTATTTTCTTTCAAATCCTTTCTTCCAATGTCCCAGCACATTCTTTTTTTAACACCTTGCAAACAATTTTTGAGAGGGAGAAAATTCTTAAATGAGAGGTCGTTGGGTAGGTGCAACCTTCCCTCACACTTGTGCGAATCAGTAATCGTGAAATCCGTGAGAGGGATGCTCGGTGAGCGCGACAAGTGTTCCTTGCAGCTTGGACAAGCAAACATTAGACTTTCCCAACGCCTGTAAAGTAGGCCACCCCTAACAACACCTGTCCAGTGTCACGTAATTTTTTGGAGTTTCACAAATACTTTTTGAAGTTTTCAATTCATTAAATATTTGTCCCGTCTTGCATTTGAACTCTGTAACCCAAAGTTAGGTTGTTCTGTTAAACAATGTTTTCTCCATCAACAAATTCCTAAAGCATAACTAAAAGCTGAAAAAGATTGAATTTCCCTGGCAAAATTTGTGCAAAACCGACCCTTCTCTCGCCTCTTTGTCGTGACATTGGACAGGTGTTGTTAGGGGTGGCCTACTTTCCAGGCGTTGGGAAAGTCGTGCGTTCGCTTGCCCAAGCTGCAAGGAACACTTGTCGCGTTCACCGAGCGTCTCTCTCACGGATTTCACTATTATCGATTCGCACATGTGTAAAGGGGCGTACAGACCTTCACACGCATGCGGTGAGAAGCTACGCATATGCGTGCGTACTCAATCCATTCGCGCTCGGAGCATTTGTTGAAACTTTTATCGCCTCATATGCGTGCGTGCTCAAATCGCTCCATCTATGCTTGGTAAAAATGTCTGAAGAGTTGATTTTGATCAGTGCCGCATTTGTAGTTATTAATAGTTTATTAAAAAAGAAAAAAGATAGGAAAAATAGACGATGGTGGATGACCCATTTATTTAAAAGAAGAACTCGACATATGAGCTCCGATTTATTGGTAGATTTGGCTTTAGAACCAAATACCGGACAATTTCAAAACTTTGTACGTATGTGATTAGAAGACTTTGAATACCTTTTTAAGTAAAATAGGCCCCAAAATAATGAAAAAAGATACATCAGTGTTAAGAAAGGCCATATCTGCTAACGAGCGCCTAGCTATAACATTAAGTTTCCATACTTAATTCTTTTGAAATTGTTTCCCATGTATCCTCTTTCTTCGTTTTTGTATAATAGAACTTATTTTTTGGATCCTGTAATATAGGTATTTTTTCATATAGATCTATTAATTTCAGACACTGTTCATTTGACCACTCCATTTTCCAGCGTAAAGCCACAAATACATACATATAAATATGTCAACAACTCCGCACTAGTCTCGCTTTAAACTAGAACGGCACAAAAACCCGTCCAAATTGAGCGCGAACGCACACGTATGTTTCTTTGATGTGCGCCAAAAAACCGACACCAGTCTGGCTCACGGTATGCACGCTCAAAGTCATTCGCGAGAGGTATCGCATGCGGCGAGAGGCCACGCAAACACCGTCCAGATTTGCATACGTATGTGTATGCGTTGCTTCTCACCGCATGCGTGTGCAGGTATGTACGCACCTTAGAAGGTTGCATCTTAGAAGGTTGTAACGACCTCTTATTTAAAAATTTTCGCCCACTCAAAAATGTTTGCAGGGTGTTAAAAAAAGAGGGTGCTGGGACACAAAGAAGGATTTGAAAGAGAGGAACTACCCGGAGTGGGCCGGAATTGGTTCAGGATAAGTCAGGAACTCTTTCTAAGTCACCCCACGAGTAGAGACTTGTTTACATCCCCTCAACGTAGCAAATTTACAAGGGGTAGCTTGGGGACTGAAATTTTACTTTCGGCGCTGAATCGACGGTCCTCAGTGAGTCCAGTCAACTTCGAGATACTTCATGAGATGCTAGGACATGAATCGTCTGGAGGGATGTTTGAATAGTCTGCGGGTGAAAATTGGTTGTTGACACCCCACACCAATTGATTTTAGCAGCATTTGGATCAATGAAACCGCCAACCAATGGTCAGAGCATGTTAAACCCACCATAACTGCAGAGGGATGAATCACGGGGGCTGGAAATGGGGTTAAAAGTGTGGGGCAGCGACCAAATGCTCAGAACTTGTTGGGGAGGTCGTAATGTGTGCCATAATAGGGTTTTTCCGACAGCGTCCTTCTTAGTCCATCTTATAGGACTCTGAAGTTATCGTCAAAATCTTGCGAATTCAAATTTCGATATGGGGCTTGTCTTTGGGGTGTAAACGGCAAATGGTTTACATCACATTGTAGCGACTTTGGGGTATTAAAAACAACCCAATAGGCTACCGAATTTTCAAACCGCAAGTCTCTAGCTCAAACAGAACGAAAATGGCGCTCATCTAAAATGTGTTTGTCTAATTTTGACGAGCAGTTTATAATAAATAAACAATTATAAAACTTTTGTATTTAAAGTATTTTCTATCTTGCATGATTCACCCTGTAGGTGGGTGTCAAAATATAAAAGGACACGCTGTATAACTGTGCCAGTGCAGGTGACCGGAAAAGAAAACAAACTATTCTGTCGACTGGCCAGTTGTAAAACACAGACTAGTTGTGTTTATGACACCAGGCAATGCCATACATTTCTGTAGGCATGTATGTAAATAAATATCTGTGTTTTTATTTTATGTTGCTCGGTGATATTCCTTAATAATAATAAAAAAGGAAATTGCTTGAAAGTGCTATATTTACTTAGTATAATTAGACGTAATAATTGTTTCAACGAATATTTATAAAATGTTTTTTTGAGGATAATTTGATACAGAATAAAGTTTAAATAATGAAAATGTTGAAAACAAGGTTACTGAGTCAATCAAATTGCTTTGGAAGTTAAATATTTACACTTGCAAAGCCAGCGTTTTGCTGGAATGCTTAAAGAGAGAGAAAATAGTCAAATGGACACTTACATATATTATAAAAATAATTTTTGAAATAACTAAGACGTTATCTCATCAAATTTAAACCTCAGGCCCCCACCGCCAATGTGGAGTCTGAGTTTTGAATATGATTGGTTAAAATCATTTGTAGCCGTTCTTACCCTTCTTCGAATTAGAAGTGATTTGATATTTTTATGAATTTTTCTAGATCGCCCGTAGTTCAGTTTATAAATTTAAATAATTAAAAATGCATGGTGGATTCTACATGGTGGAATCTACACATTTTATAAGTATAGTATACAGGGTGGCCCACCAGGTTTTAACCAGTCTATAACTGGAAAACTATTTAAGCTCTGATAGTGAAATTTGGTAATTAATTAAACAGGTGGAAGTATTGTCTATTTCTGGTATGATACGACTTTGTTACAACGTCTCATTTCAGGTCATGTGATATGATGTTACATAGCCAATCTTTTAGAACCTGTGCAATGTCATATCTTCGGGGTTGATTAAACCAATTTTTCAATAAGATAACGCTCGCCCTCAGACGGCAATAATTACGACACAGTTTTTGGAACAAGCTCATGTACATGTGCTTTCCTCTCATGCACATGGCCTGCACCTTCCCCTGATCTCTCACTGATCGAACACTTCTGGGATAATCGGTACCAGGTTGGGTCATTTATTGGCTTTTTATTGAAAATTTAATCATTTACTTGTTATATCGAAGTAGGGGAAACTGGTATAGAACGGGGTACCGAGGTAGAACGGGATACCACGTTTCAAATATTCTCGGGCTACAAGAAGGCCGCCATCTCGATATATATTCACAATCTACATCCTACGAATACATTGATAATATATTTGACCTTGTCGGTAGTCATTCTAGAGCTGCAACGCCGAATGCACGTGTTCTGAGAGGTCAACTGCAACAATTGTCAAATTTTCAAACAACGGTAAGTGTTTATTTTCAGTAGCCGTACATTTTATGAGGTATAGAAAAAGCCTCTCTTTTAGGGTAAATTTCCCTCATAAAATCAAATTATTAGTTTAAACCCTTTATTTGTTTATTTAGTAAAAACCACGATGCATGCACTTGGGGCAGAATGGGGAGAGGCAGAACGGGGTATACCCCGTTTTAATGTTCCCCAAACCACTTTAGAACGCTAAGTCGCTAAAAAACGGCAGAATGGTGAAAATATTAAAATTGACAAAACTGTTGGAAAAGGATGTGTTTTCACAGAACAACAGGAGTTAGAATTAGTGCGATACCTAACCGATATGGAAAGTATATTGTTTGGCTTAACAATGACAGATTTTCGAAAGCTGGCCTATCAACTAGCTTTACGAAACAACTGCAATGATATATTCAACTGCAACACCGAAATGGCCGGCGAGACGTGGATGAAAACATTTCTGAAGAGACATCCTACGTTGACGTTGAGGAAACCTTAAGCAACGTCTGGTGCACGGGCGATGGGATTCAACAAAAATGCCGTCGATAATTGTCTCCGACTGCTAACTGAGACAATCGATGTCCATAAGTTAACAGTAACTGAAGAAGAGGATTCTGAGTGCCTATATTGTAAACAATTTTATTCTAAATCTACGGAAGGGTGGGCCGCTTGCAATTTGTATCACCAATGGACGCATAATTCTTGTGCAGGAATAGATAGCGAAGATGATGAAACTGTGTTTTCGTGAGAGCAATGCCAATAGAGGCACATTTTTTTGTTATTTAAAATGTAGTGTATTGTATGCAATGTTTTTTTAAGTTTTGTTATTCATAAATAAAGAGTATTGCCTGAGTTTTTAAAGATTACCCCGTTCTGCCTCGCCTGTACCCCGTTGTGCCCCTTAGGTGGGGCACAACGGGGAATATTGCAAAATTTTTTTAAAAAACTAAATAATAAAATAAGGAAAAGGTATTAATGAAAGATGTTTGTAACAAACGTTGGAGATAACGTCAAATAAAATCTCCAAAAGAAATTGTAAGGATCTGTTGGTAAATTTTCGCTAAAAATAATTTCAAAGATTAAGTACCCCGTTCTGCCCCAGGTTCCCTACATTGTACTCGTATGTGAAAATTTCAAATAAATTGGTTAACTAATTCTGGGTGTTGCAGTTTCTATTCAAGTCAGTATACTTTCTTATCCATTAGTTACTTATTACATTTTTGTTTATTTTGTTTATCATTTACGTATTTATTAAACCAGCTAGGTTACATCTACGCTAAAGTTTCGATCTTAATGTACTACTCATTTTTGGTATTTAATGAGAAATGTCATTCTCCCTGTCGATTAAGAAGCATCTAAAGTTTCGCCCCCCCCAACAAATTATATATCGGAGTACCCATTTGTTACAATTCGATCGTGAAGTCGTAATCTTGTAATTTTCCTCCCTATCTGATGAGTTTTGGGGGTGTTTAAGACATTAAAGTGTTGAGTTTTAAGTTGTCGTTGATCGTATCTGGTAAATTACTTTCATTCTAAAGTTAAAAGTTTCTTTTCAGATAACAAAGCTATTCGAGCATCACTTATCAACACTGAGCGGGCGATTCTCGGCAAATCTGAATACAGCTGTTAAAATGAATGACTGTGAAATTCGGTTGTTTTAATAGAAGTCTTTAACAACAGTTTTTTTTGCAGGTGTGGAATACATTTAGAAATCTTTTGTGTATTCACATTTTCTAAAAGCTTCTAGATAGGGGCTTTGTTAGTCTTACACAATAGTGCATTACTTAATTATAGGAGCAATGATTTTTTTTTTCTGGAAATTAAAGTTGAAAACACAGTCTGTAGACACCATGTAATCATCCCGTATTTTGGGGGAGGCTGCAAATATTAGTATGTCCATTTATTTTAACGAGGTAATAATAGTATTTCGGAGATCTTCGAATATTTTGTATCATATTTTTTAGACTTTAACACAATGTAAGCTTAATAAATTTTAAGGTTCTCTCCCATTTGGAAAAAGCTTTAAAATGTTACATGTGTGTATTGGTGTTAATTCTGACTAAAAACATTCTATTAGAACACCCTTTATCTAGAAATATAGTACGGAAAAAAATGTTTCAACATTAGACAATCTTTAAACATTTTTTGTAGCCTAAATAGGCCTAAAATGTATTAAACAGTTGAGATTTTAAGTTTTTCTGTGTGTCTGCCTGTCTATCTGTCTGTCTATCTGCCCGTCTCTCTGTTTGTCAAGAATGCTTTGAGATACTTGAAATTTGAAATATGGCTGATTTCGCTATTTGTTGTCCCACGGGAGAGGAGAGGGTGGGGGACTGTATTTTAATATAAATTAAAAAATCTATTCATGTGACTTGTCTAACTTGTTTGTGAAGAAGAATAATTCAAACATATGCTCTACTATTTCTACTATTTTTTCCCAGTATGTCCATTTCCAACACAATAATTATGATTTAATGATACAGTAAATGACATAGACTGGAAGAATGGAAATAAAACAATTTCGATTAAGTACTAATATGGACAGGTATTTATATTGTTTGAGAGTCAGCAATGTTTTTGTTTTCAAAGTAAAATGTGTTAAATGAAATGAGTTTTGTGTTAATATTTTTAGGTGCAACATTATTAGTATGTTGAATTACATTCTTTCTTCTTCATGCAAACTTTGATATCAAACAGTTGGTAATAAACACAAAAAAAATATGAGCCACAGATACCATTATAAAAAAATTGAAACATCATAAAAGATTGGTCTTCAAAATATTTAAATGCTTAAAAAATTAAAACTAAAATCAGGATAAGGTAATTTTTCTATGTCTACTTGACTCAAATTGAATCATTTTAATATACTTTAAGCACTCTATATTAAACGATAAATCAATAATAAAAAAATAAAAAAATAGTGATATTGTGTCCAAATGTGCTATGGTACATATGCATGTGCGACAAATGGGATATGATATAATTGTGCTCATGATGAATGACACTTTAAATAAAAATAATTGAAAATATACATGACATGCTGTTAAAGGTTCGGAAGTTGGGGCCATTTCCGGTTAAAACAGAAGTGAATGAAAAATATCGATAATGTCAATAAATTCAGGTTTATGTCTAATATTCAATTGTATCTAACATTTTATTAGTGGATCTCTGAAAAACAAGTGAACATAAAGATGTCCCAAAGATTTTGAAGTTGGGGCCATTTTCGGCTAATCCAGAAGTAAATAAAAAATGTCGACTACATCAATAAATCCAGGTTTATGTCTAATATCTCTGAAAACAAAAAAAGTTACAGCTACTTTGGAGAATCACCCGATCTAAGTATTATTAAAAGTAAAGGAAGTAATTTATATTTTCTATCTTTTTCTAGGTTACACATTATATCTACGGCCAATACAATGACCCCAGTGAGAGGATTACGGGATCAACGTGAATCACGACACTTTTCCCTTATCGTTATAGACCTGAACCGCCTTGTGTAAGATGGAACTTGATCCTTCCACCTCACGACAATAAAACGACAGTGCTACTTAAGCAACATACATATAGGTTTGGCTTGTTAGACTTCGTCGGCACAAGCCTCTTCTGACACCCTTTTCACCTTTTCTTCTCCCTTCTTTACTGAATCGAATTAACACCAGTTGACACCGGACGAAACCGTCGGTAAATTAAATTCTTCCGCATTAGTAATCATATGAGCTGTGCACTGTGGTCCGAAATTTTGCAAAAGGGGAAATAATTCTGTGTAGTCTTTTATTTAGTATATATTGATGCAAGATAGTTTCAGAAAATATATTAAAAAAATATAGTTACTATACGGGTGAGTCAGAAAGAATGGGCCAACACTAAACTGCAGATACTAAACAGTAAAATATTATGATTGAGCTCAACATGCCTTATACCAATGTCGCTGGTTTAAGAGATACAGCATGTTCAAAGTTTAAATTGTATTTCGAAATTTCTCAATAATTAAGAAAGTTTTGATAGTATAAATCTGAAAATTGGTAGTTTTATGTTTTTTGAAGTGAGAATTACGAATTTTAGGCCTATTTTAACGTTGCTTCTAGATGGCGCTAGTTTCGCCCTATTATTTAGGTAAATTAAAACATCCTATATATTTTTTAATCTGTTGAGCCACACATAAAACAAGTCGAGAATCTAAAAGAACGCTCAATTACACAGAAAAAAGTTACTCTGGTTTAGGTTGTCTAAATCTATCGTTTTTAAGTTATTTGCATTTAAAAGATTCAATGTATTTTGTTATGATGTTTTATAGATAGAAGCAATCAAAGCAACAGTAAATAACGATAACAATTTTTAGTAATAGTGATAATGACAAACCTCAAATCAAATGTAGGAAGTTCAATCCATCTACATCAATACATTTTAAAATACACCTTCTGAAATGTCTCTGAATGTTACACATTTTTTCTATTATTTTTAAATATATTCGCGGCTTGTTGTATTCTCTGCCGCAACTCCTGAAGAGAATTAGCTTCTTCCTGATAAACTAAATCCTTAAAATTTGATCATAAAGCGAAGTTCAGAGGGTTTAGGTTTGGACTTCTCGGTGGTCAAACAAATTCACACTTCACGGCCAATCCACTGATGATGAAAATGCTCATGCAAATATTAGCTTACTGGCAAGACAAACTGTAGTGGCGCTCCGTCGTGCATAAACCACGTTTTTTCTTAAAAGCGAGTGGTATATCTTCTAGGAGCTCGTTTAAATGATGTTGAGGACAGTTTAAGTGCCGATGTCCAGTTAGATTGGGTTGCATTCAAAAGGTCCAATGACCAAATTAGAAATTACACCACAGCAAATGTTCACCTTAAACTCACGTTGAAAATATCTTTAATTTACAGGTTGTGGATTCTCGGAATACCAAAAATGATTGTTCCTCCAGTTAAAAATTGTAACTGAGCAAATTGAAACTGAGCTGGTAAATCTTGAGGCAAATCTTGAGGTAACTGCTGAACCGGAGTATAATGATATGGATCGAGAATTTCTTTTTTTCAAAATTCTACAAATGGATGATTAGCCCCATTATCGCACTTAACGGACGAGTACTCACACCTGGATTTTCCGAAACACGAATTAAAATTCCATCTTCATCCACTGTGATAGTTTTCGGAGTACCATGGTTACTTTTTGGGGAAAAGATCCAGTTTCGCCTAGGTGACTGTAAAGACGTCTGAAAAGTGTATGATTAGGTTGCCTTATATTTGGGTAATAATTATAGATATCTGCGGGGCGCCTCATTTCCTTTAAAATTTGCCTGAGCAAAAAAACAAATCATATAACGCATTTCACTGTTAGAAAAATGATTGTCGTGGCATTTTCTGATTATTAGCTAGTCCTCTTGCACAAATAATAATATAATAATTTAATTATATGTAAATTTAGTAAATGTTAACACAAGCCTACTTAGAAAAAATATAGCAATATCAGCGCTTAAAAAAATCAACAAAATACATTGAACCATTTAAATGCAAATAACTTAAAAACCGACAAGATTTAGAAGACTTAAACAAGAGTACGTTTTTATTTTGGTTAATTTACGTTTTGGTCATTAGCACCATAACATTTGATATCATCTGTAGCTGTCATTTTAGAAAATAAATTATAAGTGTTGACAATGTGGTTAATAGAATCATTAGGCTTTGCGACTATGCTTTTATTATTGCTCAATTATCTACAGGGTGTTAAAAATATACATTCCATTAGCACAACTTTGAATCATCAAAATTCGATTTTCTTAAATACAACGCCCCATATTTTATTTTACACTTTGATGTAGAATTAAATTCTGCGTAGATCTGTACTACCATTCCCTGTACCTATCTTTAATATTTTTTTAGTTATTAAGGTTTATTTAAAAAATTTCATAGAAGTAACGTAAAATTGTTTGACTTTTCAAAATATCTGTATTTGAATATTCTTGAGTTTCCAGATTTATGAACATAAAAAAACACAGTATACTTACTCGAAAAAAAGTAAACGATTTTACGTTACTTCTGTGCAAATTAAAAAAAAACACTAATAATAACTAAATAAATATTAAAGATATGTATAGGGAATTGTAATAGAGGTCGACGCAGTTTTTCTAAATCGAAGGTCTTTTTTAAACACCCTGTAGATAATTGAGCAATAACAAAAGCATTATTGTAAAGCCTAATGATTCTACTAACCATAGTGACAGCTACAAATGATTTCAAATGTTATGGTGCTAATGACCAAAAAAATGATCAAAAAACCCAAAATAAGCCAAAAACGGCAAAAGATAGGGAAATCTCAAGAAAGCTAACCTAAAATAATGTGAAGAATCTAAATGTGCAATAAAAAAGGGACTATTCAATTTTAAATAAGGAAGTTGATTCCAAGTTCCGGCATAATCGGAAGTACAGCCATCTTGAAAATATTTTGATCAAGTTTGTCATAGGCCTATTAGCCATAAGTCCAAATTTTCAAAAATCACGAGCTTCTGCAAGCCCTAATACTTTGAAATAATAGTTTCGATCAATCAGCCTATATACACTCTGTGTACATCAGACATCGGCCGGTTGTGAGAAAAGACAAATGCTACACTTCTCGTTCTAACGATTAGCGCAGGTAGCGACAGAAGTCCGGTATTATTCTTCTACTACCCTCGATGCGTATGCGGTTGCTTCTTATCTGTTGTCTCACTTCTATTTGTCCTTTTTCATAACTGGCCGATATCTGGTGTACACTTAGTACCACTGAAAAACGCTCTTCTAACACAAAAAAACCTCAGACCATCTTAAGTAAATATTTATTTTGGAACATCTGGACAGGTTTTAAAAAATAGAGTTGTGTCGAAGAGCGATTTGAGATATCTTTCAAACGAGGTGTCACAAGAAGTCCCAATCCCATTTGAAAAAAATTGCGATCACAACAGCGCTTGTTGTCTGTGTGGTGGATCAAGTGACGTATATCACTTTTATGTTAGAATGTAGTAAATGTTTTGCGCGGCGTCAATATCTTTAAAAATCAGAGGGGGGGGTGCAGATACTTTTGAGCTGCACTGTATAAATCTTTTTAAGAGCCGTAATAATTCCATCTTTTTCAGATGCGACTGAAAATTTAAAAATATTCAGTTGCGCTTTATTTCTCAAAAGTATCCATTAGTAACCTCCAATTTTTTTTTAGCACGAACCACCAATAGTATTTTGACTTGCTGAAATTAGAATCTGAAGTCAGAATTCCCAGATTGGTTCATATTTTATCTTAATAACCTTAACTTTAAAGAATATATCTAGACAGTGTTTTTTTTTTGACATTTGGAACTATCCAGGGTAAGTAGTAGATATGACTGAAAAAGCATGGTAATTAAAACATTACAGTAAACTGTTACTAGTACTGGAGTACTGGAGTTACAGTACAACGATCCGTTGTACTGTAACTCCATAAAACTACGAATCCTAACTCCATTAGTCCTCAAAACTCCATAAACCCATAACACCATAAGCTCATAACCCGGAGTTTGCAATAGTGTGGTGTAGAATCAAGAAACTGTAGAAACATGGAAATCATATATATCAGAAGTCTGAAAATACATGATTGTACGTTGGTAAGCTTGTACGTTGGTAAGCTTTCATAGCTATATATCAATAATCTCTTAATCCAGTAACTCCATTACTCTATAATCTGGAGTAATGCATTAACCTCATAACCACATAACTCTATAACCTAATAACCCAGTGATCTCATCAACCGACGTATGCGAGGGTAAATAACTACGAAACATTGAAAAAAAAACGTGCACAACATTAAAATATCGATGACTGAAACCACATGACTGTGAGTTGGCAGGATTCTATAACCAATTAATCGTATAAAATTGGGCTTGCAGACTTGTACAACCTTGTACGATTACGATTACATATGGGGTAGGTGCATGCCCTGTGCACTTAAGCCGATGCTTATTGTGCCCCCATAGTCTAGTCATTCCATTAGTCCTGTTTCCTTAAGAAATTTAAGGACAGTTTCTAATGGAGCGTCTGTCACTTCTTTTGGTTCTATTGTTATAGCCCCAAAGTTCGAATGCCTGATAGCTGCCAGTGCTGGGCATTCGCATAATATGTGGAAGGAGATTTCTTCCTCCTCTCCGCACCTTCTGCAATCGGGATCATTTTTCACCCCAATTGTCGTGAGATGTCGCATGAGTGGGCAGTGTCCCGTAAACAGTCCTACTATCCATCTCAGCTGGCTTCTACCCAGTTTTATGAAGTCTATTGACTTGTCCCAGGATGTTTCGTCAATGAACATCCGCGAGTGTCTCAACGCTGGGACTTTCGCCCAGTGCGATATATGTTTTTCTCTTAATAGGTCCTTTATGGCCCTCCGGTAAGCCAGACCGCAGGCGGGTTCCATGTAACCTCGAGCATGCAAGTCTCTACAACCACACGACCCGTAGTACGTATCAAATCCATTAATTCACACCACGCATACCCCGGATCATGGAGTTAAGGGGTTTTGACGTTTAAGGGGTTATTGGGTTACCGAAGTCTGTCAGCTTACAGTCATGTATACTTCTGATGTAGGATTTTCATATTTCTACAGAGTTCTACGAGTATACCCTCGCACACACTAAATTAAGGGATTATGAGGTTATGATTTGAGGTTCTGCGCAAATTGATTACTGGGTTTATAGTAATATGGAGATATTGTGCAATGAAATCATGAATTGCAATGTTTTTTTTCAGTCATAGACAATCCTAGTTAGTTTAAAATGTTAAAAACCACACACTACAGCGGGTTTTACGAGGTTAGGGTCAAAATTAGAACCAATCAACTCAACTATTTGAATGGGTTGAAAATGTCAAAAATCTGGTTTGCGACTTTTATTAATTTTTTTGTGATGCTATGTTGTTTTCTTCATTTTTTCTGATCTTGTTCCTTTGTTTTGCATCGCAACCTACGCATCGATTCTCTCAGCCTCCTTAAACCCTCAGAATCAAAACTATTTCCCATCCCGACCAGACTATTCTGGGTTTTATCGCTATAGCATACATTTTTTTTAGTATAACCTTATCAGCCGAAATATATTTAAGCTTTTTTTGTGATTAATTGTGACAGTTAATGTTACAGCCCGGATGGTTAGAGTGGTCATAGGTTCTACAATAATTTTCTTAGAAGGTAGAAGGAAGATTATCGACAATTTCCAAAGTATTTCCTTCGTCAGTTCTGTATTCATTTTCTTACACTTTCTAAATTAGAAGATATAATTTGTATGACTCAAAAACGCTATAAAAGCGACTTTGTTGTAAAGTAACCATTCTGTAGTAAACACTTACCTAATCTAAATGGGTATTATCGCACAAATTGGCAGCAAACACACTTTCCTAATGGAATGTACACATACGAGTAACTACAATAATGGGTTGCGAAATTAGGTAGGTACATCGTTTTTTTCGTTCGCTTCAGGTGTAATTAGCGATATTTAAAAAAATGTACGCTAGTAAATGAATGAGTATGATATAAAACGAAATAAATGTGATCCGCATGTCAATAATAGATGCGTACTTTACCAGGGGCGACTCTAGGATACCACTATCATCAACGCTACGAAATGTTAAACAGGTTTTACTTTATACATGTGATGATGCCTGTTGTAACCCAGCTAGCAAAGGGTCTATAGTCACAAAACACAGAACTTGCATACATACGGTAACCGACGCTATATCGTGTCCGTGCTGTTACTCCAGTTTCCCATAAAATATCAATAACTGTACCATATGTTCAGAAGTTAAGCTGTGGCGCCTGTTACTTAAAATCCAGTTACTTTTAACTTTCCGCGTTCAACGTCTACATACGTAACTGGGGCATATCTAAATTAAGTACGAAACGAGGTTATAGGTTTTGAAACGAGGGCACATTTGTATGTTGTTCAGACATCCACTTCTTTGCCTGTAAATAAATTCACAATGTTTTACATGTTCAGCAACCGCTCTAGATAATAGTTATCACCGATCAAAAATTGTATTCAGGATAGCATCCGTCGCATCCGTCAATTGCAGCATATATGCCGTTTGTATCCTCGCCCCATAGTGACCGTAGACTGCTAGTCACTCACTCACTAATTGTTTCCATATTTGTGCTTTCCAACACCCTTGAAGCTATCTCTTCATCGGGTTTTGGCTCATCCAGCCCCCAACCACTACATTAGCCAGTTCTGTCCTTTATCATCCGTCGTTTCGCCAATACTAAGCTATATATGTTTATCGTGCAAAATATTTTTTATGTCCACACACAGTGGTGTTATGTATAATCTATAAGAGTTGTTTCTGCAAGCAGACCAACTTCGCCGTACTTTGGCCACTCACAGCGTTCTGTCTGAACTCGGAGTGATCTAATTTGGAGCATAGAATATTAGACGTTACCATCATTTTGATTAAATTCAAATTAAATTATCTCTGTCTGTGTCACGCACTCACACCACCACTTACACGAGCTTTATGTTTGTCTGTAGCAAAATGCTGTAAAACTCTACACCGTAACACGCGATACACGCTGTTCCGACTTTTTTACAAACTAATTCGACATTTCGGGCACACGAATCACGCATTGTCACCAGTCAAGCTTAACTAATACTAATAAGATGTGGAAATTACATTCGCGTTAACACGTGCCGTAAATTCAAGAGTAGGGCGCACACCAGGGCAGACAGGTTGTATTACGGAATATAATGGCTTTATTTGATTGAAGTACGATTGTACTATGTACCTACAGTACAGGAGTTGATGATATATTTATTTTTATCAATGTGGCTCATATAACAGTCAGGGAGACTGTTGTCGCATTAAAACCAGACCCAACCAACCAACCAAGCAAACACAACCAAGTTGTACACCAAGCCAACTTGTTGCCAACTTTAAGTAAATTGCGAAAAAACGCTAAAAATAGCAAAAAATCGTAAAAAACAGTCATGAAGTAGTAGATAATATCAAAAAATAGTATTGTTCTTACTCACAGTAATAAACAAACCATGATTCCTTTCAAATTATACTATAATATCTAGATTGTAATTAGAATTAAAAAAAAAACGACCTTCCTTGATTTTACACTGTTCTTGGCTGGTGTGCAAAGTTGGAGGGTGTGCAAGCCAAACCGACTTCGGATTTGAATTCAGCGCATCAAAATACATATGAAAAATTCTTGATTTAGTTTAACATTTTTTTTTTCGTTTGCATAATTGCAATGTTTCCCGATTTCTTAGCAATGTTCAGCTGTTATTCGCAATTTACTCTAACTTTGAAGGGTCTACCAGCTAAATCAACTTGTGATTTGGATTCAGCGCATCAAAATACACAAAAAACATACTAGATCTAGTTCGAAAAAAAATGTTTCGTTTTCATAATGTTTTCATAAATTTTTACGATTTTTGAGCGGTTTTTTGGAATTTACTCTAAATTTGGAGGGTTGACAAGCTAACTCAACTTCAGATTCGGATTCAGCGCATCGAAATACATAATAAACATACTTGATCTAGTTCTTAAAAAAATGTATCGCTTGCATAACTGCATTTTTTTTGCCATTTTTAGCGATTTTTAGCGTTTTTTTTTGCAATTTACTCAAAATTTTGAGGGTGTACGGGTTAAACCGACCTTAAATTCGGATTCAGTGCATCGAAATACATAACCCTAGATGGTCTGGTCAAAAGTAATGACCACTTTTCTTTTTTTGTGTGCCGGTGTTATTTTACAAATTGTGACAGTCACTTGTCAAAAAGTTTGACATAACCGAAAAGCTTAGACATGACCGCTATTTCTATCTCTCTCGTTCACAGCCAGAGTTGACGTTTTTTTGGATGTCTCTATATAACAATGTTAGTAATAACTATAATCATTACCTAAACATACACAAATGTCATACGGAAAAGTTTTATATATGCGGATGTTACCACTATTGTGGTATCTGGGCAAATAATTGAAACACTTCAAAACAGTGTACAATGTATCTTATATGAATTTAATGATTGGCGCCAGAGATATCGGTTGATAATTAACTATGAAAAGGGACAATGTGTAGGTACTTCTTCAATAAAAATAATCATTTTACTTCATGTAATTCTTTATCTTATATTTTTTTTAGTACAATCAGAGTATACTGCGTTATTCTTGGGAGTCATAGTTGATAAAAACTTGAATTGGCTTAATCATATACAGACACTGACACCCTTCTAACAGTATATTTTTTATGATATTGTTATTTAGACTCATGTTTAATATCAGTTATAGAGAATCCTGTCGTACTATTTTCAAAAAATAAAAAAAAACATCACAGTGACATCATCTCTTTATTAATTTTTTTTATTTATATTCAAAAATAAACCCGAAATTAAAACAAACGGAAATGTCCATGAATATGTATAAGAGGGAGGAAGAATATTTCACTTCCATATCATAGGCATGAATTTTATAAAAATATGCTACCTCAACGAATAATAAAAATAATATTAACCATCAATGTGTTTTACACAATTGACGAGTTTATTAATTACTTTATATTTACAATAACCAATACTACATTTTTACTCCTCTGTTTTAAACTTTACATTTACATATTTTAGTTGACTTACAATTAGAACAATTAAAAAAATAAAATTACGAAGTAATATTAGCCCACTGACTTTTGACATCTATACCTGTATATATAATAATTTACGTGATGAATCCAGAATAACATTTGTGTTCTATTCTATTACGTTGTGAAAAATAGCATTAAGGGTATGTTTCCATTGCACGCTATGCGATGCTATGCTATGCCATGCGAGGCGACGCGTTGCTATATTTATTGCTTTTTTAATCAGACGTGTTTACATGCACCGCTATCCGGCTATCACTGAGTTTTTGTGCTTCGTTGCGATCGGTCATGAATACTAGTGATTATCTGATCGATAACTCTGTATTAAAATACTACATGATTATGAAGAAAAAAATAAATAAATAAAGAGTCGGAAAAAGAAACCTTTGGATTCATACAATTAATAAAGGTAGAAGACGATTTGGAGAGTTTCACCATCTGTTTAAAGAACTTGAAAAGGATCCCAACAAATTTCATGAGTATTTTCGCATGTCTTCAGAAACACTTCAATATATACTGAATGGCATCTCTCCATTGTTACAAAAATTACTATATTATTTGTATCGCTGATCTCATAATGGAGGTCGAGCTCTTACGGCTAATATTATTTTTTCAGCGTCCATGCGTGCAATAGGTACAAATGGCTTCACGATACTGTCTACTTTGGGCTAATTAGCGCGATAAAATCAAACAAATTTGATTTTCAAACACACGCTCGCACTCGGCGCTACTAGCATTGCGTCGCATCGCTCTGTATAGCACGCTGTCGGAACATTTGGATAAATATTCATTTGTTTGTTTTACTAGCATCGCCTCGCATGGCATAGCATAGCATCGCATAGCGTGCAATGGAAACATACCCTAAGGTGTATGCGCTTTAAGATGGAACCACCATTCTGTTTTGAAGGAGGTTTCCAAAAGTTTGTTTTTGATAACATAGTACTCTAAAAGTTCTTTTCAACTATATCAATAATTTTAAAATTTGGACAGTATGACTGCTTTTTCTGATTGGTTATTGGGTGGGGAAAACGAGGTTTTACTATTAGGCAATCTAAAAATAGTGAATAACGATTTTGATTTAGCTATATCTCAAATACATATGTACATAATTTTATTTTAATGCCTTATAGAGGGTATTTAGCACAAATAAACAAGTGTTCAAAAATGAATTTGTATGAGTCTGTACATTTCATACTTATTGTTAGCTTTATTGATATGGAAAATTACATCATTATGAAGAAAAATTATGGCCAAAAATATGGCAAAATTCTTTTATACTTGGAAATGGCTTGCAAAATGTTTTGTTTAGTCTTCTACTTAGGGCTAATAATCACCTCTTAAAATATGAAGTCTGCCCCATGCTTCCTTGTGAAAATGCGAAAAATTCAAATTTTCCAAACCGTCACTGCAGAAAACATAATATCGTACACGATTTGCTCCATAAGTATAAAAAAATTGTCGCATTTTTGACCATAGTATATCCCAAAATCGTATCAATTAAGCTTAAGGATGAAATGTACAGACGTTTTTTTGAAAATTTATTCATTTGTATGGTTGAATCGAAAGCGCTATTCAAGTTTTTAAAAAAATGTTGGTCAAGCCCCGTCTTACACATCAAAAACCATATAAGCAATCAGAAAAATCCTTCAGACTGAGCAAATTTTAATATTATTTATATAGTTAAAGACGACTTTTAGAGTACTATTTTATCAAAAAAAAAAAATAGTTGAAACTCAGTCACCCCCATCAGAAATCAGAGGTTGATTTCATGTCAAAGGGCACACACTATAGATATTTACAAACAAGTATGTTACATAGTTGCTGTTTCTCGCAATTTTCTATTTACGTCCAGAGAACTAATCAAGTGAATTGAAATGGAAATAAAAAAATGCCAAAACACTGTCTATATCCAAAGTAGTATTATACAGCGTGTAGCAGGACTCTAACACCTGATAGAACTCAAAATTAATACAAAAAGTTTATATAAACATAGGTCTTCAAACGCTTAGTTTTCGAAATACAAGGTGGTCAAATTAAATTTTCAAATCTGTAGTTTTGTAGTAAATATCGTAGTTTTTTCAATGTATTGCATTAAAACTTGGTACACTGCAGTGTTACATTGTTGGTATATTGCATTAAAAGTGGATACGTGTTTGGTATTTGGTAAGAAAACTTATTATGGACACCATTTTACTGTAGCCGCTAGAAGGTGCTCTGTATTGTATTGTTTACGGATTAAAACTTTAATACTCTTTGTTTTTTTGTTTTTTTTTTTATTTTTTAATAAAACAACTTATTTCTTGCACTTTTTCAAACATAAAGGTACACCAAATTTTACACATTCATAAAGGATACGATTAAACAAGACACAATTTACTTCCTCGAAAATATCAAGTTTAAATTTATAATTTACGCGTAGTATAAATTTATGATTTGTATTTAGACAGGGTATTGTTTGACATTTGTTGGTGGTGTTAATTTTAATATGTTCAACATTTTTACGAATGTTTTGTCAATTCTTACGATACATCAAAAGATAAGAGAGACTGATGGAAGAACTGATGTTGAAATTCTTTTGTCTTAGTCTGAATAATAATTTTTACTAATATTTTTGACACATAGGAAAAGTATTTTACTAGTGGGAAAAATGAGCCGTTTGCAAATTTCTAATACATGCCTGATTTTTCAAAACTAAAATTATGGCACAAATTAGTTTCTATAGAAGCAGGGCTGAATCCCAATAGATGGAATTGCAACTCTTTTACATTTTTTCACGTATTGGGACGTCAATTCGGAGACACTCTGTATATGTGTACAAATAAATACGAATAATTTTTACTACGCATCCATCACAAATCGATAATCAATACGAAAAATATAATTTGATGACTATTTACCTGACATTTGGGATATCGCTCTGCTGTTGCTCGCTCTACTTTCCAGCCAAGAAGTGGAGGGATACAAATGAGAGCAGATAACATCCAAACAGCTCCGATCATCAGTATCGCACGAGCTGGAGTACGCTTCTTTAAGTATTCCACCGCCTGCGTGATGCTCCAATAACGATCTAACGATATCAGACACAAATTCATTATTGATGCAGTGCTGAGAAGAACGTCCATGGCGGAGTGCACGTCACACCTATCAATTAAGAAAAAAGTGTACAATGAAACGAAAAATTATTTTTTTATTCTCTCAGAAAAGAGAACGAAAGAAAAAATGGGAGGGTGGTGAAGGTCAGTTTCACCCAAATTAAATTTATTACAGGTCATGTCTAAGCTTTTCGGTTATGTCAAACTTTTTGACAAGTGACTGTCACAATTTGTAAAATAAACAATAACTGTCATATGATGTGACCGTTTTGACAAGTAAATAAGGTTATAAATTCGAATAAGAATAGAAATACGCCTTTTTTTTCTTGGCCAACTTTGATGACGTTTTTTTTGGATGTCTATATATTAATAGGGTTCCTAACGTGTACAGCACACGTTAGGCCGGACGCCGAACGCAGGGCCGGACTCGTAATCTGTCAGCTTATTGACGGAAGATGACATATGAGAGAAGATGGGAGTAAAATGTGTTAATAATGTATATATGTATGTACATACCTATTGCTTGTGTCATTTAGAAACACCGACTATCCTCATTGTTTGAGCGTACGTTGCCACGACCAGTAGTCTTTCTGCATTTCTTCTCGTGAAAAATATCTAAAGTGGATACCGTCGACCACGTTCCACGAAAGGATACATGCGCAAAACATTATGTACAAATCAAACCAAAATTCCTTTTTTGTAACAGTGCCAAGTATATTTTGTTGATGGATATTCGCATCTAAACGTCTTTTACACTCTCGGCGATCACGAAATATACAACGTGATTCCGAATTGAGTATTCAAAATTTCAGGGCTGATAGAGCAAGTCAAAATATTGAGAAAACCTTAGTACAGTTTTTTCTCCGAAGCTCCTCCTAAGGGAGCTACAGTCCGTTGAAGGGGTTGTTCCGAAGACGGTTTTTATTAAATAAATTTATAAAAATTTTGGCCAGCTGCTTAACTTTTTATATGAAATAATACGCAATAGAACACGTTTAAAAATTTCAATCAGATGTGTAGAAGAATGGGGTAGTTGGGGGTACTTTTAACACATTTTTGTACTTTTAACACATTTTAAAACATTTTTGTGTGTAGTTTTTTAACTTTTTGATATGAAATTATGAAAATGTGTAGTTTTCTGCATAAAAAAGGCACTCTTATTCAACTTCGATAGGACGCCGGAATTTCAGGTAAAATCGACTTGAAAATTTCACTACATTACTCTACAATGAGGCTTTTGTTAGATGACAAACTATTAAAATTGTTAGTGTGCCATGAGAAAAAAACAAATTCATGACATTTAACAGAAACGTCAAGGAATTGTTAAGCTATCAAAAGGTGTTATTTGTCGTTAAGTAGTGTTATTTAAGTACCTAACAGTAAAAAGTTAAGAAAATAATTGCAAATATGAAATATACGTTTCCTGAATATGTGGATATGTTACTAACTTTAGGTGAATGTCATGGGAGCGCAAGAGCTGCTGTAAGACGTTACGCTGAGCAGTTTCCTAACCGAAAATTGCCCAATTATAAAACATTTCTCTCTACCGAAAGGCGTTTACGTGAACGAGGTACATTGAAACCAAATAATTCTGAGAGAGGTCGGCGCAGGACATGCAGAACAATTCGCAATGTGGAAAATGTTTTACAAGCGGTTGAGGCTAACTGTACAATTAGCACGAGACAATTGGCAGCACAGACAAATATTTCACAATAGTATTCCGAATTCTAAAAGAACAACAATTGCATCCCTTTCATTACAGACAGGCCCAAGATATTTTGCCACAAGATTTGCCTTTGCGCAGACAATTTTCTCAATTACTTTTGTACAGATATGCTGAAGATCCGATTTAGCAAATATTATCTTCAGCGATGAATCTAAATTTACAAGAAGTGGAGTATTTAACATGCATAACGAACATGTATGGGCTCCATAGGAAGAAAACCCTCATGCACGAAAGGTGACACATTACCAACAGTCATTTAAAATAAACGTTTGGACTGCCACATTAGGAAATAGTCTATTAGGATATCACATAATCCCTCGGAATTTAAACGGAGAATTGTACCAAGAATTATTATCAATTAGGTTTCATGAGTTTTTAGAAGATATTCCCCTGGCAAGACGAGGTATTTTGTGGTATATGCATGACGGTGCCCCTGCCCATTATAACCACCAATGGTTATAATGGGCAGGGTTAAGCGAACATTTCCCGAATCGCTGGATTGACCGTGGAAATGATGCTCCTGTAAACTGGCCCCCACGGTCACCAGATTTAAATCCAATGGACTTTACTGTGTGGGGACAAATGAAAGAAAAGTCTACTCTGTAACTATTAACATGTAACATAATGATGAACAGTTACGTCAACGAATAGAAAACGCATTTAACGAACTCATGGTGGAAAACAAACTAAGCAGGGTTTTATTTTCTCTTGAAAAGAGATTGGCAAGTGCATTTGGGCAAATGGTGGACGGTTAATTAAATAAGTTATTATTAGTTAATCAAATTAAAAATTAAATAATGTCGTGGTGTCACAATATTAGTTTTTGCTTTTCTTATTATTAGTTAAGTACCATTGTTTTGTTACTGCTGCGTTTTTATTGTCATCATTTTTATCTAATTTATTGAGTTGTTATGTCACTGTTGTTTTGTTGCATTAAACTGTACTTAGTAATTTTGAACAGTAAATTGATATTGAATATTTACTCTAGTAGGTATTTTTTTTATTAAATGTAATTGCAAGGTGGTAAACCTTCTACAAAGCTAAAGTTAAATTTATTAAAAGGTTTTATGTAAAAATGGTTTCTCGCAATTTTTTCGAAGACAAATTTGATCAAAAACCTCTGATTTTCAGCAGTTAAAAATAATTGATAAAGTAATAATGCGCAAAGGAAAGTGCTTTCTCATGGCACACTAATAATTTTAATAAGATTGTCATAATGTAGTAAAATTTTCAAGTCGATTTTTACCTGAAATTCCGGCATCCTATCGAAGTTGAACAAGAGTGCAGAAATTTCAAATTTTCATAATTTCATCTCAAAAAGTTAAAAAAAACTACACACAAAAAAGTTAGGGTTAAAAGTGCCCCAACCACCCGATTCTTCTACACCTCTGATCGAAATTTTTAAACGTGTTCTATTGCGTATTATTATATATAAAAAGTTTAGCAGCTGGTCAAAATTTTATATTTTTATATCAAATCGTTAGGAAGTTATTTATTAAAAACCGTCTTCGGAACAACCCCTTCAACGGGTTGTAGCTCCCTTAGGAGAAAACTGTACTAATTTTCTTAGTTTTCTCAATATTTTGACTTGCTCCATCAGCCCTGAAATTTTGATTACTCAATTTGGAATCACGTTGTATATCGACGATTGCAAGGAATACATAAAATATGTAAACCGTCTATTGTAAAATCGTCGTAATTTTCAATCATCCTTTTAAGTCTATTCACAAATGGTACGACTGTGCCATTATTGCAGAAATCCACACAAAATCAGGTGATATGTAAATACAGTAGGTACACGAATTCACGAGTGACTAACTCACGACAAAAAATTGTTTTCAATGCGACGGTCGACCCGGCAGGTCGCAATCGGAATAGCTCACCATCTTACAGAGAAAGTATATTACGAAGTCCTGGGTTCCCATAAAGACTTCGTTCGGGATACCATTCTACGTACGGACAGTGGCGTGGGTATGAGAAATATGTGGTTTAAAAATACGATTTATATTTTGATTATCATAGAGTTGTATAGTGCCAGCTCTGCGTGACAGCATACTTACGCGGACCTTTTTTAATATCATTACTAATACTTGTACCAGGTGCCCCACCACGGTGGGCCTTACTGGTATCTAAAAAATTATGGATATTAAAATTCTGGAAATTTGTTAATAAACCGTATTTTTTACGGGCATATTCCTTGCCCTGTATACCCACGCCACTGTCCATGTGTACAATGTGATCCCGAACGAAGTCTTCGCGGGAACCCAGAACTTCGTAATACACTCTCTTCGTAAGACGGCGAACTATTCCGATAGCAACCTGCCTCTCCTACTTTAAAAACAATTTTTTGTCGCGAGTTAGTCACTCGTAAATTCGTGTACTATTTATATATTACCTGATTTTGTATGGACTTATGCAATAATGGCACAATCATTATTGCTATCTATTCACAGATTCAATATGTATCTATTCACACATTTGTGAATAGACTTAGAAAGATTGAAAATTACAAGGATTTTGCAATCGTCCATATATATAATTTAGATTCGAATATCCATCAAAATCCAGATATATTATCTGGTAAGGTTAGAAAAGAGGAATTTTGGTTTAATTTGTGCATAATTGCGTGGAACGTAGTCGACAATATTTATTTTAGACGTTTTTTTGCCAAATATGTATCCGATTTTCCATTGTCTAGTATAACATATTTACCGAAAACATATCAACATGTCATGGGAAATATCAAAGAAGACATATGTACGTAATAAATTTTTGTGGGTGACAGTGGACAAAACAACATATTTTGCGGTAATATGGTCGTTAATGCCCCCGATATTGATAGCTAATACACGGGTTTTGCAAACAGCGGCTGAAAGTATAGACATAGTAGTAACACGTGCGTTGTCTTCTGTAGATGTAAAAAATAATAATGTACTAATGTTAGTGACAACAAAAAACTTACTGATACAAAAAACTCTGCGAAATTCTTGAAAATCATGTGCGTGCTAAGTCGTCCTCTGTCCACGTGAACAATTTTGAATTTGCACCTTTAATTTCAGTAAATGTGGAACGATCATTTTCCCTCTACAACCATATATACAGGCCGAATCACTCACGCTTAACGAGGATTAATTCAGAAGTTGCCTACTGGTCGTGGCAACGTACGCTCAAGCAATAAGGACAGTCGGTGTTTCTGAATGACACAAGCAATAGGTATGTACATACATTATTGACACATTTTTACTCCCTGTCTTTTTATTTCTTATATGTCATCTTCCGTCAATCACATGACGGACTACAAGTTCGGCCCTGCGTTACAGAACACGTTCGGAACCCTAATAATTTATTAGTGGTTTTTCAGTTAAACTTTTGTGACAATAATAAATGAATGTCTATAATTGTGGTAGAAAACTGAAATTCAACATTTTCTATAATCTAAGATTGAATAAATTCGATTTCGAAGAATAAATAACTGAAAAATTGGGAAAATAAAAACCTTTGAATATTTTTTTTTGCAAAATGACACAGGTGCATGAAATCGCGGGACAAACGTTTTTCGATAAAAATCGAAGTGAATCGAAACTGACCATCAACCTTTGTGACAAAATGTTAAAAAGTTACGAAAATCCAAAATAAAATTTTAACTTTGACACCTTGTGTCTTTTTTTACCAATAACTTTTAGACTAAGATATGTTTGTAGATTCGTTGTGTCTCTTTTTTAATGGGATACCTTGTATATACCTCTAAATAATTGGAATACATCGCTTGCAATAAAACAGACGCAATGATTACAGCTCTATCTCCACTTACCACCAGGCACCGAAGATCCAGTACCCCATCAATTCATTCGCTAAAGAGAAAGGCATAATGATGAGTCCAAGGAAGAAATCTGCCACAGCCAATGATGCAATGAACCAGTTCTGAATATTTTTCAACGCTTTCTCCGTTATTATCGCAATAATGACCAACATGTTGCCAACAACGACCATAATCATTATTAATGTGACTATGATTGAGGCTACAACGATCTGTGGAAGGGTATATCCGCTAGGATAATGATGCAGAGCGACAGTTGTATTTGTGGAATTAGTTCCGGTGGTGTTTTCCATTAGCAGTGCATCCTCTACCGCCATAACCTCCCGTGTTGTTGGGGAGTGCCATTCTGAAAAGAAAATATATGTAGGTAGTAAAAAGCTGGAATATCTGAAAAAACTGCAAAATACATATAGCCAGTAGTGGTAGCTGTAATTTTAAATTATTGTATTTTGATAAGGAAGTATGGGACGCTCGACGCTCACGAGACTTCAAGGGGTTATTTCTGGACCTAAATGGAAGGCTAGAATAGCAAAAAAATTTTAAAGTAAACTTTTCAAAAATCTGGCTCACCCTCAAAAAAACTTGAAAACGGGAAGCAAAATATTTGTGGAATATTTTTTTTTTGAAAGAATTCAAGATCTTAAAAACGTAATATTGGTACGAAATAAAAATTCAAATTTCCATAACTTCAGCAATCTCGAAGTTTCGAAAAAGACACAAAAATAAAAATGTTTGTTTTTACTAAATGATTTAGAAAAAAATATAGTTTTGCTTGATTCGAGGATTTTCTGGGGGCGTGCCAGATTATTGAAAAATTTTTGCAAATTTCGTTTGAAGTTTTCTTGCTATTCTAGCCCAAAAAAAGGTTAACAGACAGACAGATAAACCAACACACCGACAGAGTTTTTCTTTCGCTTCAACTTAAAATATTGACGTTTCAAAACATTTAAAGCCTATTTAGCGATTTTTTTTTTAAGTTTCACAATCCACTCCACTACGTGAATGTCGAAGTAAATTGAGAGTAGATGCTTATTAATGTGTTTGAATTCTCCTACTTTAAAGCCTTATAAAACGATACACCACATGAATATAAACTACTCGTTAAAATTAGCGTAACACTTTTTAGATTAGCACCGTAAGCCACCTCTTTGCATTTACACTGGGTTTTGCGTCGTTTGACTTGTGGGGCAAATCAATTTTAAGTTTATATCTCAAAGCCTTTTTGAGATATCGTGCACACAAGAAATGTTAACAGAACGACAGATAGACAGATAGAATTTTCTTCCACTTCACTACATCTAGGCTTCATTTTAAAATTCATTCATTTCAGAAAACTATAATAGCAAAAAAATAATTTCAAATGAAACTTGTGAAAAAAAACATCTACCTCACTAGAAGATCTTGGAAATGACGAACTACATATATATCTTTTTTTTAGGAATTACCAAGGGATTATAAAAACTTTTTATTCTTATAATTTTTTTTTAATTTTCATTTTGCTTAAATATACACCTATTTTAAAATTTCAAATACAAAATGTTAGGAATGAAATAATAATTCAAATTACCATAACTTTTACAGATCACGAAATTTCGAAAATGCATAAACATAAAAAGATTTGTATTTACTTGGTGGCTATTTAAAAAATAGCGTGATATTATTTGAAAGCCGTTTGAATCAAATGGCATATTAAATCAGAGGACCTCCTGTGACTTTTTCTTATGAGGTTGCGTTTCGTAAGGACGAATGAATTAATAAGGAACGGGCAAATAATATGGCTATGTGAATATGGTAACGACTTTTAGGGCCAAACGGAAAATTCGTCTCTATCGTACTGTTTTATGTCCTAAAAACGTGCGTGCCACTCACCGTTTCGTCTGTTCCCTTTGTCAAAAAAAGCAATGCATGATCAACACTTTTTCGGTATTGCAATTTTTCAAACGGAACATCGAATATAGTAGAATCTATTGTTATTCGTTCGTTTTCCCTCTCCTTCACAATATAGAAGAGAGTTTATTTATTTTACATTACATATTTTAATTTTAAATTTTATTGCAACTACATGCCTTCACTAGTAGACGTGCAGTAATGTAGTACTATTAATAATAGTGGCGGTCGGTGGAATTTGACATGCTCGTATTTCCATGAGGAGGCATGGGACCCACGCCATAATTTAGAGGGTGGTTACTAGACTTAAGTAGAAGGCTATAATGGCAAAAAATCTTTAGGAAAAACTTGCGAAATTATTTTTTAAATGGCTGCCTCCGGGCAGATCTTGGAAACGGCTTGCAAAATATTTATGAAATATTTTGTTTCATAATCATCGAGTGAATACATTTTTTTATACTTGTGATTTTCCCGAAATTAATTTTGAGATCTGTAAAAGATGGAAATTTGAATTTTTTATTTCATCACAACATTTCGTCTATGAGATTTTACAATAGTTGTATCTTTAACAAAATTAAGAATTTTGCAAAAATGTATAAAATAAATCGTTTTTATTCGGTGTTTATGAAAAAAAATATTTTGGAAATATTTTGCAAGCCGTTTCAAGATCTGCCCGGAGGAAGCCATTTTTGGAAAAAAATTCGCAAGTTTTCCCTGAAGATTTTTTGCCATTACAGTCTTTTACTTGGATATAGTAACCACTTCCTTATATATGGTGTGGGTCCCATGCCTCGTTACGAAAATACGAGCATGTCAAATTCCACCGGCCGCCACTGCTTAATAACCTTTAATACAAAAAAAAAGTTGATCCAGCATGGAATAGAACCGGGGACCCTCGGAAAATCCAGTTTAAATCTAGATTTAAATTGGAATTGGTTTTTCCCAATCCGATTTTGTTTTTTGTTTTAAATGTATGTAGACATTGGCGTACATATGTAGTGGTAATACAAAATAATTATAAAAAATAAATAAACAAAATATCTTATTATATATAATATTAAAAAAATATAATAATTACCCTTCTAATCTCAGAAAGGTTGAACAGACGGATAACAATCAGACCACCAAATGTGATTTCTCGATTGAAAAATTGCAATTCTGAAAATTTTTTGAATGGACGTAAATTGTTTCGTCTGTCGCCATCACCCAAAATGAATGTGAACTTAAGAACTCGAAGTATTGGTGTAATAAAGGCAATAAGGTGTTTGTGAATATAAAATATTTTATGGATATATTAGGATTTAGCAATAAGTGTGATATAGCAATACATAGATTGTGATTGTGCAGCAATAATGGTAGACATTTTGTACACTATATGCGGTTAATAGGATGGAGGTAAGGTAGTCATGGTAACTACTAGTTTATATTGTGGGTTGTCATTAAATAAAAAAATACAACCATTAAAAAAATATTGGTTGTATTTGTATGTATATGTTCTATAATTTAATTTACAATAATTATGTTTTATATACATATGCATCTCAATTGCAGCTAAATTATTATTAATAAATAATAATAATATTAATAATTATTTGATGACTTACCAAATTAATCGAATTGCGGAAAACTTCATTTTCTCTAAACACTCGTTTGATGATTCCAAAAAAAATTAAAAAAAATACTATAGTGCATTTAAAAAAATATGTCTGCCACAACTATAAAACTATTGGCGAAATAAAAGACGAACATCGCCAAAATACGCAAAAAAAAAATTCGAACAACTTCTATTTGAAACAAATTTCCTAAAAGACGAATTGAATTGTTAAAAAAGATACAGGCATTATTCCAGATTTTTTCCGGGCCCTCTAGACAGATTACAAAAGCGCACGAGAGGAAAACGTAGGTGCTCGCTAGACCACACCACCCTATTTGCATGTTTTCGGGTTCGCTGAGTCCGAATCCGTTGCTCATTTAACCCCATCAGATTACCATCCGTCCGTAACGTTTTGTAAACATCCAATAAAAAAACATATAAAAGGGGTGTTTTGCGTTTTTAAGTAGTGTTTCACAAATGTCCAGCAGGGCGGGGCACATTCACACAATCACAATTTAATAATGACCCATTCAAAAAACCCTCATCAAATATGGTTATGAACGAGAGAACTGGAAATAACGGTTATGTCGAAGCTCGAAGGGACATAACAACTCTGTTGTTATGGCTATCACATAATGTGGCAGCCTTGAGAAGTCAATGAGGTTATAAACTTAAGATTAAGAATAGAAATACGTATTTTTTTTGCTAGGCCAACTTTGATGTCGTTTTTTTTTTTTAATAGCTCTTTATTTAACGTTACAATTTGAAATACTTTGGTCTAGGAGAGTCCTGTAGATCTCCGCCAGTTGTTGGGAGAATTTTGGCATAAGTAGTTAGTGCGGTTTGAGTTTGTACCTAGTGGTCGGCAAACCGTGGCTCGCGAGCCACATGTGGCTCTGTGGCCCCTTAAGTGTGGCTCTGCTGCAAATGACTACGTGCGTGCACTTAAGACTTAAAATTAAAGTTTATTAAGTTAATAAGCAGAGTACCTACCTATAGAGTTTAAGTTTAAATTAGGCTTTCAAGAGATATCATAATCGTTGTACTTTTGATGTTTGGCTCTGTTACCTAATGAGTTTGCCGACCACTGATACTAGTGCTATGAATAATTATAAATTTTCGAGCTCTAAAGTAAATATTTCTATTTTAGATTCTTAAGCATATCCATCTTTAATAATCAACTTTAGATCGTACAAAAAAAAACAATAGTCTTGGAAAGTGGCGGGAGCATGTGAGGAATAAATTCTGATAAATGAGCAGAAGAAGGTGCTTCAGACGCTCTAAAAGGACCAGAACCTTTCTGTGGCGTGGCAAAATCATGCATAAAAACGGCAATTCGTAAATGGATAAATGCCAAGTCACTGGAATGGTGGACAAATTTTCCAGGACAAATACGGGCAAAACAGTTCATAAAAGAACGGTCGACAAATTCACAGAAGACCTATTGAGTCAAAATCGAAAGGTTGTCAGGATTGTGGTAAGTCTACTGACAGGACATTGCCGACTGATACGAGCCTATTGGTCTGACAGAGAAGACAATATTCAGATTCTGCCTGGAAGAAGAGGAAACCTCAGTTCACGTAATATATCATTGTGAAGGACTAACAAGACTGAGTTTTAAGTTCTAGGGAAGGAAAATCCGAAAGCTAACAGCTATAGAAAAGAGTCCATGTTGAGGCTGTATAGTCTGATAAATAGGACCAAGTTGGATAAGGTGCTCCAAAAACAACGGGAGTAATAGAATAGACTTAAGGGGTCGTGGTGGCTCATAGTATAATTTCCAGCTTCCTACATTTTGAGAGTAATGACTATTCTGTTACAAGTAATTTGGAACAGAAAATTTCTTAATTTCTCAACAAAATTTAAATTTCATTCAACTGTCACATGACATGGTGGGGCACATTCGGACACGTGCAGGGCATAGAACTCTCTTCTATACATTCATACAAAAATTGACATTTTTCTGACAATTTTGCAGCCGTAAAATGCCAATTTCTAGTTTTTTTTGCCTTGCGTTGCCTACTAAGCAACGGGTTGGTACAAAAATACATAAAAAAAATATTTTTGGCGCCCCGTATGTGCGAATAGCTTTATAGGGAGGGTTCTAATAAAAACAGTTTCTATGAAAGACCGCCTTTAAAATCATACACCCTTTAAAAGTTTAAACATCATGATGGGACACCCTGTATATTTCGAATTCAGAACGTACCTTAGGATGCTGGTTTAATTATATTTATTTTCTAGGTAAATAATAACGATTCCATTACAGATCGTAACGATGCCACGACTCCGATTAATAAATACTCTTTACACTTCACATACGTACACGATTATACAATTACAAATATGCATCATTGCAAATATACCTGTATTCGGCCGATTTCGCAGTTACTCGTGCAGGCCTCTGTAAAATATAATATTTACTATGGAAGCAAAGTTGGTTTGTGCAACAATATAATTACTTTGTTTCCTATTTTTCCACGTGCTGAAAAGTTAATTACTTGTATATTACATAGAGCGTCCGCAGTTCATGTTCAAGTCTGGGATTCTGTCATGGAAGATCGCGACAGCCTTCCAATCTCATGGGATGGGACAATTTTAGGTGGTTACAGTTACACAAAACAATATTTGGTTACCACTCTAATATACAGTATGTATCCGGATCGAGTTTAAAAGAGGAAAAAACTTTGTGTTTTTGATTTCCCAGAAAAGTTACTCTTGATGATTTGCCCTGCTTGATTTCCAAACCCCCAAAACGCAAATTATTTTTTATATAAACAGTTCTCGAGATAATACCATTTTTCTTCATAATTTGGACTAGAATTTTTTTATAATTCTTTAAAAAAAATTCTAATAGGCAGATTTCATTGCAAGATATCACTGACAACTGCTGAAAACTAATAAGTCAGTATAACTTCAAATCGAATCTTCGTCATTTTGCTACTATTTATATGCTATAATGTTGACTCTAGAACAAAGAATTTATTTGATTCAATGCTACGGAACTGGGGAAGAGTGCTATCGTGTTGTTATTAATAAATTTAACGAAAAATACCCGGAAGTTAACATTTCTATTGTCGGAGCGAAGAAGTTGGTGACCAAGTTCTTAGAAAGAGGCTCTGTTTTAGACAAAATTGTTGAGTGAAGATGATGCTGCTTCAGTTCTTGCCCTCCATTCCGCGAGAGAAGCTCCAAGATTATCACTTAGAAGAACGGCAATTGAAACTGTAATAAGTTAATCGCATTTACAGAGAATTTTCAAGCAGAACCGAATTTTACCATTTAAACCAAAATTTAGGCACACCTTAAAGGAGGGTGATGAAGCCAAACGTTTGGATTTTTGTTTGGAGATGGGCAACAGCGTTTTAAATGACGTAGGATTTCATAAGCGAATTTTGTTCTCCGATAATCTACTTTTTCAACAAACGGCGTCGTTTCCTCTCAGCATTGCCGCTATTGGAGTGAAACAAATCCCCACTTTACTATTTCTTGTCGAAGACAATATTTCAAAAAAGTTAATGTGTGGTGTGCGTTTTCATATCCAAATGGCATTATTGGTCCATATTTTTTCAAAGAAAATTTAAATCGTAATACATATTTGGAGATGCTACAAAATTTTTTTAACAGATAAACTTGATGAACTTTAAGTTATCGAACGAGAATGTTTTTGCAACAAGATGGGTGCCCTACTCATCTTACTGTCCGTAATTGGCTCGATTCCGAATTTAATGAATACTGGATAGGAAGGGATGGTCCCATTTTATGACCGCCGAGAAGCCCGGATCTGACAATATTGGACTTCTATCTATGGGGACGTTTAAAGCAAATTGTTTATCGTGAACCACTAGAAAATGATGAAGAGCAATTAAAAACAAGGATTCAGAATGCAGTCAAGTTCTTGTCAGTTGAGGAAATTATAAATAGTCTTAACGAATTTAGAGCTCGAATTGAAATTTGTGCAAAAAAAGGAGGAACATTATTTGAATAAAAAAATTCTGGTTTAGTTTTGATTTCATTTTATAATCAGTTGTTTAATTCATTGATTAAAACATGAGACTAAGTAAGTCGAATCATTTTTTTTAGCTAATTAATTAATTGAGTTTCTATAGCATATAGTATCCTAGACAACAAAATTATTGGGTTAAATTCACCAACTAGAATTATAAAATTTATGAAGAACATAAAATTATGAAGAAAAATGGTATTATCTCGAGAACCGTTTGAGTTACCTATATAAAAAGTAATTTGCGTTTTTGGGGTTTAAAATCAAGCAGGGCATCATCAAGAGTGACTTTTCTGAGAAATCAAAAACACAAGATTTTTTCCTCTTTTAAACTCGATCCGGGGACATACTGTATAATACCATCAGAGTAACAAAGAGTGACCGCAGAAGGAAACCTAAAATGGCCCGATTGGCGGTCCTCGAATTCAGGCACAAACGGTGCGTCAAATTATAGATTATGATGAAGGTCCTGGAAAGTATGTTGTCACGCAGAGCCGACATTATACAACTCTATGATAATTAAAGTATAAACGACATTTTTAAGCGAATATTTCTTGCCTCTGTATACCCACGCCACTGTCCGTGCGTAGAATGTTATCCCGAAGTCTTCGCGGAAACCCGGGACGCTGTAATACACTTTCTCTTACGTACGCCACTGATCGTGCCTAGTAACGTACACTGGGTTACTTACTTACTGGCTTATTGGCTACTTATGAAGTTATACGAACGAAAAATAAGTTTCAAGTAGAGGTGACGTTGGATTTTCGAGATTGAAGGAGTCAAATGTATCGGTTTTTATCATATTCTTCACCTTTTTTCGGGAAGTATTTCAATACGCCTTCAGTAACTGACGACCTCGCAATATTGAGTCTCACTAATAAAATAAAAGTATTTACTTGAAGTAGAAAGAAAAAGCAAAAACAGTGCCTGCATTAACACTTTTTCACAAGAAAGTTGATCTGCAAATCATAAGCGCAATCCATTTAAATATTTATATTAGTTTTTTTTATTTTAATTATTTATATTTCCACGGTGTAAGGAAAAATAGGGGTTACTATTTAAAACAATATATAATCAGTTATACAAAAGTAACTGAAAAATATCGTCTTTAATAATTTATCAACTCCAATTACTTCTCGCTATTTTAATACCTAGGATCAGAGATGTATTACCAAAAAATATTGACTTTTTGCACGGAAGATAGTGCAGCGCTCCTAGTCTCGTAATGGTTTTAGCCAAAAAAAAAAAATATTGGTTAGCCAATGCACATTTCTCTTATGAAAAGAAAAAAGTTTTCTAAACCTACATGGTGATGTTTCTACGTTTTTAATAATGATTCACTCCACACACAAAGTGAAAATTATGCTTCAGTCATGTTTTATTCATAAGGTTGCTCTTATCCATACGACCTGGAGCATTTCTTTTCTTCTAAGCAACTGTTTTTACTTTCCAATTGAAGCAAGTGCTATAAAAAATAATTGTTCATACTCTTAAGGTTTCACGTGACTAATTTGAAGTAAAAGCATTCACTACATTATATTTTTGAGACCCATTAGGCTCATCGGTTATGTATAAGTTATAGGCGAATTAACCCATTGCCCTAATTTTTTACTCAACGTGTTGTGGATATGCTGAAATGCCCACAATGCAGTCTACGAAATTATATCGGCCATTGTTAATATGTATTGTTCATAGTTTAAGTACCTAAAAACGGTGCACAAAACCATCTCGCATATTGCCTCTTACAATTAGTGTTCCTTATAAAAAAACGATTAAAAAAAATAAACTAAACACCAAAAACTCATCCAGTATACTATCTAATAATTACAATGATTTTATTATTAATATCGTAAAATGGGTAATGTGTATTACTTACTTGGGAATTCTTTAGAAATAAATTAAATTATTGCACCACACAAGAAAACCAGCGGCCATTTTACTTGTAAAAAGCACGGAAACGTTTTTTATGAAAAGTTCATAGTTAAATGTAAATTTAAGTGTATGTTAAAAGATATCGTGGTATGTAGATATTTTTGTATCTAACTAATTGGTTTAAAATGGTAATTTATGAATATGGAAACTTTTTGCAATCTTTTCTAGAATAATATCGTTCGTTATAATTAGACTAACAAATTGTAACTCACTTCCATAGGCGTCGTCTGTACTAAATTAAAATTAAATGAGCACACAGGGTTTGCATTCACATTTTGTCAGCTACCTATAGGTTTGTTATGCGAAACAGAAAAAAACATCTTACACAAGAGTTTCAGTAAAATTGAACATCAAGTCACAAATCGAAATAAGTATCATTGTTTTAATGTAATTAAAAATATTAAGAAATCTGTGAATCAACGCGCGTTGGAAATCAGAAACGTGGCTAGAAACCAAGAGGAAGATGTGAGTATTTTATATTATAATAAATGAATTATTTCGTATTTTGTTTCTTGATTATTTTATTAATTCAAAATACAATAAGTTTCGCAAAAAGAATTAAATTTGTTTAGGCCTTTCAGAATAACACAAGAGTATGAAGTACTTATTTAGAGACGTCAAAATAAAATACAATACATACAGAAAAAATATTTTACTATTATGTGAATGAAATAGACGAATTATTTTATATTTTGCTTTTTCCAAATAATATCCAATATCAAAATATAATAAATTTCGAAGCAAGACTTTTAAATTCTATTAGGCTTTTGAGAATAACACAAGATTATTTATTTTTTAAAGTCAAAGCGCAATATAATATGGTCATTTGTTTTTTTGTTTTTTTCATGACAATGTAGATCCCGACAGTTCTAATATAACGAGCCATTCAAAAACAGACATCAAAGTTGGCCGGGCAAAAAAGACGTATTTATATTCTTAATCTTAAGTTTATAATGCCACATTATGTGACAGCTATTATTTATTTTAAAATTGTGACAGACCCATCCAGAGTTTGACAACAAAGTGCCGCTTCGAGCTTCAACATAACAGCTATTTCCATCTCTCTCGTTCATAGCCAGATTTGATGTCTTTTTTAATGCCTTGTTAGTTATAAAGCTCTAAATTTATACTGTTCGCAAACTATTGCTGGAAATGTCAATAAAGTATATATTTTTGAAATCAACGGAGCAAGGTTTTGCACAAAAGTAAAATATATATTTATGTATCTGAGCTGAGCTAAACTGAGCTGAGGTAAACAGTCGTAACTCCAACTTTTGCCAGTATGGAGTTAACATCATCTTTAAACTACACTCGTTTTTGTTATTGTGGCAAAAAATCCTAAGTCACGTATTGTTGATTGCCAATATTTTTAGGTTAGAAAATGGTGTATGTCCATTTATCTCAAATTTTAAAATCCATTAGAGTTTCCACTTGTTTTGCTCATTACTGAAAATTTTCTTTTATGGTTTACCCCTCAGGTACAGATATACAGGGTTTGTCCGGAAAGTAATGTCAGTGATTTTTTTTCCTAGACTGTACATGCCAGCCTGCGCTTTACGTGCTGGGATTGTGGTGGGGGGATCTGGCAACAAGATCCAACAAACGTCAGTTGGCTACCGGTCGTTGTAGCGGTCGCATCACTCGTTCTTTGAGAGTCGTTACAGTGACCCGGTGCAAGAAAAAATGCAACGTTCGCTTGAGCAACGGATGGCGATCAAGGATTGTGTGAAACTGGAGAAGAGTGCTGCGGAAACCATTCCAATGTTGAAGAAGGCTTTCGGCGTCGATTGTCTTTCGGACAGGCAAATTTTCCGGTGGCACAAGGCCTTCGCAGAAGGTCGAGAAGATGTCAACGACGAGAACCGCGCTGGACGGCCATCAACCTCCAGTTCCGACGACAATGTGAAACGTGTGCGTGACTTGTTGAAACCTGACCGTCGTCTAAGTGTCCATTTAATTTCCAAAAGATTAGACATTACGAAAACCATTATTCACGAAATTGTGTCGGAGTCTTTAGGAATGAGGAAGGTGTCAAAGGCCAGGATATCCAGGTCAAAGATCAAGAAAATGCTGATTGTCTTTTTTGATTGCCGGGGATTGGTCCATCATGAGTTCGTTCCGCAGGGGACAACCGTAACCGGAAAGTTTTACATCGAGGTGCTGAAGCGGCTGAAACGCAGGGTGAATCGCGTCCGCCCAGACATCTCAAAATCCTGGAAGCTTCACCACGACAATGCGCCTTCGCACACCTGCTTCCTCGTGGCCGATTACCTCGTCAAGGCAGGCATCACCGTTGTTCCCCAGCCTCCCTACAGCCCCGATGTGGCCCCCCAGACTTTTTTCTGTTTCCGCGCCTCAAAACCCCAATGAAAGGACAGCATTTCGGGTCGGTGAAAAACATTTAGAAGGCTCGCACCGACGCTTTAAAGGCGATTCCGGAAAACGACTACCGTGCGGCTTTTGATGCGTGGAAGACCCGCTGGAACCGATGTGTGGACGCAGGAGGAATGTATTTTGAATGTTTCTAAAGATTTGTACACATAGAACCAATAAAAACCATTTTTCAAAGCTCACTGACATTACTTTCCGGACAAACCCTGTATGTTGTTCCATTTAACAAAATTGATGATTGTTGCGTTTTGTGGCTTTTTCGATATTCAATTTGTAATTTTGATAATCTTAAAAGATAATAGATTATATTTACTAAAACTCTTATATGAGAAGTTTTTTTTCTTTTTCGTATAATAAACTGTATAGGTAGATATCAACATATAAATGAAAACCCTCTACATAAATATGTCATAAAATAAATAAAACACCGAGCGGAACGATTATAACTACCTGCGGAAACAACAGGTAAAAATCTTCGACCGTGATTCCACCCGAGGTCGAGCGGTCGTGCACTATAGATGACGGGCGAGCTGGTCAACGCTACTGAAAGTGAAATAAGAATGTGATGCTCAAACAAAACAATCATGTTTGGGTGGCCTACCTCGCAGGCGCTAACCCAGTCGAGGTTACACGAGCCCAAGTCACAGTGAACACTTGCCGCGTGTACCAAGCATCTCTCGCGAATTTCGCGATTGTCGATTCACACAAATGCAAAGGAACGTTTTTTTCAGGAATTTCCACAAGTTCAACAATTTTTTGAGGGAGTCAAAAAATGAAGGAGAGAAACGATTCGGGGTGGGCCGAAAATGGTTCAAGTATCCTCAGGAAGGCTTTCAAAGTCAGCACACGCATCAAGGTGGGTTGGAGAGGGAATATCACATTTGGCACCCAATCGGCCCTTCACAGTGGGTCGCGTCAACTTCAAGAGCCTTCAAGTAATGCCATGACATGATTTGAAACAAATAGACATCCCACGCAGCCTTATATAGGGGGCGGAACCAGAAGGGGTGAGTGGGGGGGGGGGGGGGGGGTAGAAGTAGGTGTGGCTTGGAGAGGTGGTTGAGTTGTCAAAGGGTAAAAGCGAGTTGCGGCACACCACACCAATTTATTAGGTAGCATTAGTGGGGTGGCCAAAGGGGTGGCTTAGGGGGTCTGGAAATGGGTTAAAGAAATGGGACAATGACTAAATACACAGAACTTATTGTGGAAGTCTTAATGTGTGCCGGGATAGAGTTTTTACCTGACAGCGTCCTTCTTAGACGATCCTATAGGCCTCTAAAGTTGGCGTCAAAATCATGCAAATTCATAATTTCGACATGGGGTTGCTCTTTGGGATGTGGACGGCGAACCGTTTAAGTCACAACGTAGCCCTCTTGGGGCATTAAAATCAACTCTATAGGCTACCGAAAATTAAAAACTAACTCTTTTCGTCTCGAAGTCTTCGATATTTTAATTGAGTAGTACAATCAAAAAAAAGCTAGACGTTTACAGTTTGCGATTACAGTTGCGATAATTTTCGTGCAGATTTTAAGAGACGGTCACGACAAAATTTTTATTTTTCGTAGTTTAGTTTAACTTTCCGGTTAATAAGAGAGTTACGATCATATTATCGCACAGTGTAAAGTACTCTGCTACGTTCTTAAAGTTTCCAGTTCTTTTTAAAAGAAAAGTTAGGCTCCAAATTGATTGCACTATGAGCTCACGGGATCCACTCTGGAATTATCTGCAACGAAATTTAGGTGACTGACTGTGAGATGAACTTGTATTAGTAATTCTAGTACAATTGATTGATATAGGCTTACGTGATCCCGTGTCGTAGGATTATTAGTCGCATTGAACCTAAGGCGTCCAGTCTGGTTAGCTCCTCTACTTTGTTTTATCTTCAGAATTAATCATTGTTATTAAACTTTTCCCGAGTGTCTACATTTTTCATGAAATTGTAAAGAAAACCTGTAAAAATAACACTCTTATCAATACATAAATCGTGTCGATTAATTTTTCCTTGGAAGATTTCATTAAAAACTTTTAGAGTATACTTTTTAAGATACTTGTATGATGGGTATACATATTTACGATAGTTAAATGTTACATATGGTTACGTATTTCTTTTTAAATAATCCACTTCTTCAATTCAAACACGTTTATTAATACTTTACAACTTGTCGACCTTAACTCTGTTACATTCGAATCACAACTAACTGTATCTTAGCAACAACACCACCATTTAGAGTTTTTACATGTTCTAGAATATTCAACTACATCTAGACATCTAGAATCTCAATCTGTCATTCCATACAATTCTTCACTAACAGGTAGTGTATAAACTAAATAGATTAAATATGTAAACTATAAATATTATAATTAGAGTTCGTGCGAGCGCGGAGTGTAACAGGACCGTAGTCAGTTAACGAATGAAAATATTAATATGTTTACATAAATTATGTAGCAACATAGTACTATTTTTACCAAATAGTACGGTTAAGTCAGGGATAAAATACCTATATAACACGTAACAATGGTAACACTTACCCGACAAACGTTAGTGTTGAGACAAGGTGGAACGGTCTTTGAGCAATGCGTCCGCCCAGTTCGAAAAAGTCATTTTGAGATGATGTGTAAAGTTAGAATAATTTACACATACATGTGTATTACGGTATCTGCGCACGCTAGTGGACTTCTGAGAAACCCGAAAAACCTTTTACTCTGTTGGTAATAGGACCACTTATTATTTTGAAAGGTTAAAGCAGTATAAAAGCAACAAGTCCGATGAACACAGTCGCATAGCGCTCAGAGGTGTTGCGGCAAAATCGAGAATCAAACCTTTTGATTTTTTTTTGCGTTATAAGACCAATTGCATATGATTTTTCTGATCATAAAGTACATTTTAAGCCAAAAAACAAAAAAAAAACGATTTTTCGAAAATCCTGGTGGTGTTACCACTTAAGAGAAAATTAAACTGCTCCTACAGCAATCAAAATGGACAGCCCTCATAAGTAAGTTTTGCGGAGACTTCATATAACTATATTCAATGTCAAATTTTAAAATGGTTAGGGGGATCTGACGGTGTGGATAAGTTTAGCACAAAAAAAAAAGAAAACAGACGAAAAATTAAATAAGCCACGATTTTTATTGTTTTTGGAACAAATAATTCTGCCATCACATAATCTATAATTATGTGATTAGTGTTTCTATACCTAGGTACTAATAAAAATAGAAATCTGAAAGATTTTCTTAATCCATAGTAGACAGCAAATGATTTTTTAGTTTTTAAAATATTTCCACTAGCAAATATTAATACGTAATGTTAATGTTGTTATAATTATTACATCTGGCAAAATGGTATGCAGGTTTGTTCTGTTTGTTGCATGCTTATTAATACGAGAACGTAAGACGATATTTTTTTCAAAAAGACTATTTCTAATTCCAAAAGTATCCTTAAAGCACGATTCACACGTACATATTGTAGCGGGCTTCAACAAATGACTCAGCGCGAGGCATCACCGCGGCCCATCTAGAAGGCGCCCGCTCGAATATTCGCGTAAATGCTGAAGGGTGCTATAAAAGCATGCCGGCGCAGCGAAGAGTCAGTCTTTAAGATAAATGCGTGCGGTTTGCGTTTTATAAAACGTCGCCGATATAAATTTGGATATAAATTATTGTATATAAATTAGTATTAATGTTAGTGAGTAGTTTATTTCGTTATTGTATCTGCGGTAAATAAATTGTGTTTTAAAAAGTGTGTTTAATTTTTCACACCAAAACGAACTTGAGTTGGAAAAAACGTTACAATATGTATAGTTTTAACAACGTTTTATCCGTGCATTTCAAAATGAGGCAGTCTGAACTGACATATACAAATACAGTTTTAATCAAAATATTAATACATTGACGCGTAGCAGCCATGGAGGAAGTTTTTCTCTGGTCAGTTTTTATTACTCGTTGTCACCGGAGAGTGTCATCGCTTCTCACGCGAGCACGACTTGACTCGTAAGCTCTCGTCGAAAAACGGCAAATGGGCGGAGCTTAGGGAACAAATGCTCCGCGCGTCGCTCTATTCGCTGTCTTATCCTCTCTTTTACTTCGTGGCCGCTCCGAGTCAAGTCGTCTCCGCTGGTCTCCCTAGTGGGACCTGCCTAACACTGCTGTGGTACGTTTGGGAGCCCGCATCAACAACGTAAGTGGTTTAATTTCTTTCCCACGTCGTGGAATTCCGCACCGGAACCCTCGACGTGGGAGAACTTCCCAAATTCACCACTCAGGAGACACAACGACGCTGCACAACTATTTTCATAGCGCGTCCCCACGTGGCAAGGGACGCACATCAACACCGTCTCCAACGACATCATTCATCCCGCTAATCAACAACTAAGCGTCGGTGCGGACACCCATAGCCGGGTACCTCTTGCCTTTTCCCCGCACCGCGCACCGACGATATCCTGTTCAAAGAAAAAGACAAATAAATGATAAACTTAAAAAAAGGTGCGATCAAAATTTACTGTAAATGTAACTGTACTCACATAGAGTACTCTCCTCGACTGTTTTCACAAAACTGAGCTGAGCAAATAGGAATCGTTATGTCCAGACGCACCATAGTCCAAAAAATCGTGTCGTGAAATTTTGTCGTTTTGTTCAGAATTTTGTGCTCTTTTAAAAAATGTCGGTTCCAGAAAAATCCCATGGTAGGCTTTTTGTATAGTGCTGCCAAAACTCAAAATTTCGAAATTTTCAAAATTTTATGAATTTACGCGCTATTTTCTAGTATGATGCAACAAATTGGATTAGTTTGAGTACAGAATAGTCTAAAATTAGTAACAAAACAGTTTTGTATGAAAAATTACAGTTCCGACTAGAGTTGTCAACGTTATTTTTCATACTTACAGCCATTTTTTGTGCTGCCCGATCGTGTGCGTTTCCGCTGACTTTGATAGCTACTAGACGTCATTGTTACACAAAAATAGAACGCTATGGCTGAAAAAGAGGACTTTAAGCTAATAAATATAGTGCTGTCAAAGAAAATTCGAATCCCTTGAACATAGAGCTGTAAATATTTTCGTATTTCTTTCATTACAAACGACCACTTTTACTGTTTCATCTGCAACCTTTCGGTATTTTGTAATTTAAAAAAAAAGTATAGTGCTGTCAAAAGGAACAAGTACCATAAAAGTAATGATTTTCCTTAATTCCTTTAATATTTTTAAATAAGTATTTAATTACATCTAAATTTCATACTACTCCATGTCTTTAGGGTCACCTGGATCATCTACCTCAATTTCCTTTCGTACATTACTGCAATCTACTCCAGCACATGTTGAACACATCTGGATACAGGGAAGGCCGGAGCGGCGGCACTCACACGCCCGTTCACAGCCCTTCTTACAGCCGCAGCGAACCATCTTCATAATGAGGTCTGGAGCCGATGGACGAGAAGATGTCTCTGGGACTAGTCTATCCCCTTCAATTCTCCATCCCCACTCAGTAGGTGGATAAGAATTCCCCCACCATTCCTGAACCTTTTTTTAAAAGAAGGAAATGTATGATTAATGAGTTTAAGTCGAAGGAAAAGAAAACTCACATGCGGATAAACAATTAAATATAAATACAAATAAACAAGGTGCATACCTGTAACTAGACGCGACGTGAGTGAAAATCTGCAGCGGCGCTAGTCGGGCATAGGGTTCGAAAGTCAAAATTGTCATCAAGCTTTTGCTTTCCTACAGTTATTTTGTACTGATGTACCCGAAAGTCGTCTAACGACGCGCTCTTCTGACCATTGTACAGAGATAAAATGAACTCTTCTCCAGCCGCAGCAATATCTTGCACCAACGCCCCAGGTTCGTTGAATACCTGCATTTTTTTCGCTAATTCCTTATTGCCACGAATCAGGTTGAGGGTGGTGTGCTTTCCTTTCCCAAAGAAGGCAGACGTCGTGTCGCATCCCGACATGGCATGGACGAAAAGCAGAAGAGAAGCAAAGAACTCGCGTCACCCAGCTCCCGCTGAAGACTTTTGTCATTTAATGTCATGAACTATGTCTTCTTTGAATTTTAATCCAGGTAGGATCATGATGACATTGGAGGTAACTGTACAGAGATTCACTAGCAATGCCAGTATGTCAGTGTCCGTGGCTACGACACCAACAATTTGTCCATCTTCGGCAAGGTCAAGAGCTCTTCTTACGATCACGGTATCAGCGTCGCTTTCAGACAGGAGCACATTGCCAGCTTTCAGTAGTACACCTCGAAGCAGTTTGATGAAACGGAACTTATTACCGCTGTTTCCTAAAAAGTTTTCCTTGGGAGTAGTGGCAAAGTTTTCTTTCTGCATTTCCAGGTCAGCAGATGTCTTCTTTGACGAGCGCCTCATCTGCTCCTGTGACTTTGTGGACGGCGGCCCATCATATCCGTTCAAGGTATTCGAATTTTCTTTTACAGCACTATATTTATTAGCTTAAAGTCCTCTTTTTCAGCCATAGCGTTCTATTTTTGTGTAACAATGACGCCTAGTAGCTATCAAAGTCAGCAGAAACGCACACGATCGGGCAGCACAAAAAAATGGCTATAAGTATGAAAAATAACGTTGACAGCTCTAGTCGGAACTGCAATTTTTCATACAAAACTGTTTGGTTACTAATTTTAGACTATTCTGTACTCAAACTAATCCAATTTGTTGCATCATACTAGAAAATAGCGCGTAAAGTCATAGAATTTTGAAAATTTCGAAATTTTGAGTTTTGGCAGCACTATACAGAAAGCCTTACTATACAGGAACCGACATTTTTTAAAAGAGCACAACATTCTGAACAAAACCTGTAAATTTCACGACTACACGATTTTTTTGAGCTCAAAACCTAAAATTCTTGTACTACCAATAAAGTATGCGCAGGCCGCTCTAACCTGAGGGCCGTTTTTTTGGCTTCGCGTTCAGTCCTTGCGCAGTTCGCAAAACTGTCCAGTTTTGCAATCCTCACACAACGACTTGACTCAAACGTTTTGAACTGCACGGTAACAGGTAAACGTTATTAAAAGCTGTGTGTGGGGACCGCGCTTAAAATGCAAATGAAAAATACGTTCAAATTCCCACAATACTTTTTTTTGGGTGTGGCGGTGTTATTATTGCAAAGTACCATTAAGGTAAGGACACACCGGCCAACAAGGTGGTGGGCAGCAACATCGGGAGGCATGACATCAAAGAAATTTGTTGACTGTTGCTTATATCCGTGTTTTCCACTTCAAATGGAAAATATCGCTCAGTGTGTGGACGGTGTTGTCAACAAGTGGTGCAAAACCTAGTAGTGAAATTTCAGGCTAGTAGGTGCGTTAATAAGAATTATCGAGAAACCTTCTTTATATGATACATACTAGTTCTATTGAGAATACATTAATAATAATTAGTTAATGTGTTCATTATTTACTTACTTGACAGTATCCTTTAAGAACTTCAATGATGGCTTCGCATACTTCGGGTACAATTTTATTGAGGAAATTGATTGCTTCGATAATTTAAACAAATACATTAGACTAATAAATGAATCGCCTGTAGCTAAATATCGTAGAGTAACCGCTAATCTTATTGATAATGGGATAGCAGCATGGTAGTTTGGATTCTTTTTGGAGATTTTATAGGCTACTAAACAAAGAATTTCTTCGAAATCAGATTGTGTTACTCTGACGAAATTGTGAAACGAGCTACTATCGTTCAGTAGACAATCAGACATTAAGTTATCACCATGGCTTCTTTCATTTTCTAAAAAGTCCTTCTACCACCACCTTATTTTTCGTTTTTGGGCATGAGCAGTTGTTATGATGAAAGCACTCGCACCAGCAGCAACAATATCGTCCATTTTTGTAAACTGAGTTTGATTTTGACACGCAAGTGGTTTTGGTTTAGACGCGCAACACTGTTGACAACATGTATCTAGATACATGTTGCTGTATCCAATGAATCTGTTGCAACTCCGTCAACAAATTGCCAACATTTTGTTGGCCGGTCTGTACTTACCTTTAATATCGATACTTATGCCAAATTTCATCGAAATTGAAGACATAATTCACAAGTTGTTGCGTTAAAATATCGTAAATTAGTATATTTCAGTTTTGTTAACACGAGGGGCCACTTCATAAATCTTGACTCAGTATTACAGGGATAAAAAGGAGACTTTACCTACTGATTTTTTTAATGTTCGGTTACTGGTAATTTCATATTACTTTACTACCTGTGCCCGTAATGTATTTTTTTAAAGTAGTTTAATCAAGCGATAATTCCGTATCTATGTACCAGAGGTCATATCAGCTGTCACATGGGCAGAGAGACGAAACGCAGGCGAGTAAATAAAACGCTAGAAGGTATTATTCAGAACGCTAGGCCGGAGTAGTCCAGGGCTTTATTAATTGTTACCAAAAAAAGCGGACCGCATTGGTTTCGAAAACGGTGGGTAGTAATTGATTATCGATTACTGGACGGGCAAATAAAAGACAAAAGGCTCCCTCTACCTTTCATATCCTAAACATTATGTAGACTCGCTATCAGAAGCAATTTACTTTCCCGTTTAGCTTTGCCACAATGAGGAATTAAATACAGCTAGCTGGTTATTGAGGCTCTTTTGATAAAATAAAATAATTTCTGCTGATCAGACTCCTTCAAAGCCTCACAATGACTCACAAACCACAGTAATGGTGGGTATGAATAATTGTGTCGTGTCTTCATTTATTTAGTTAATTTACATGAAGTTTATTAATGTTTTGATCTAGCGTGCCTCGTAGTGTAAAGTTTATTACATTTCAATTAAGTACTCGTAGGATAATTAATTTATCTCGTTTTTGATGACATTGTTTACGTTTTAAGCATGTATACACATCTCCAAGAAATTAACGCACCACTAAAAAAAAATTTTACTATTACGTAGGGTTACATAGGGTTGGCCGATCGTGCCGCAGTTCAGTGGCGCGTGACAGTAGGGTCATTGACTCCAGTCGTTTCGCCCACTCCTCTGGCAGATTAGCATTATTACTAGTGTGTTTGAGGTATTTATTAGGCATGTGCGAGATCTCGAAAATTTCAAGATCTCGATCCTCGAGATGAGAAACAAAAACCGAGACGAGACGAGGCGAGACTCTCGGTCATTCGTTCTCGAGTTCGAGACTTTTGAGATTTCGAGATTATGAGATTTCGAGATTTCTCGAGATTCCGAAATTTCTTGAGATCTCGAGATTACTTGAGATTCCGAGATTTCTCGAGATTCCGAGATTTCTTGAGATCTCACTATTTTTTTAGATTTCGACATTTCTTGAAATCTCAAGATTTTTAAAAATACCGAGATTACTCAAATCCCAAAATTCATATACCATTTGAAATTTCCCGGAGAATATTCAAAATATGAAATTTAAGGAAAATATCGGAGACAATCTTTTAATTAGGAGCTGTTACGACTCGTAACGTAATTTTTACATACGCATCGAGCTTTACACCGACGCTCGATCGATACAAACTAAAATCGAACTCAGCATTTTGAAATCGATGACCGATTTCCTAAATGCTGAGTTAAACCAAAATGTTAAACCAAAGTGTAATAAGTTTTCTTTTTCTTTAATGTGTTTTGCTAGCTGAACTTTTTAAATTAATACAACTGTAAGTATTAATATATTAATTTCACCTCTTTTTCGAGAAATTTCAATATACCAAGAAATCTCGGTATCTCGAAAAATCTCGCGATCTCGAGAAATCTCGGGATCTCGAGAAATCTCAACTGACTGAGAATCTCGTCTCGTCTCGTCTCGTCTCGTCTCGTCTCGTCTCAAAAATGACCTCGTCTCGTCTCGAAATCTCGCACATGCCTAGTATTTATATTGTTGGCGTCGGTATATTAATAAAATGTCACACTTGCAGACGCCTTAAAAATTTCTCTTTGTTGATAAAGTGAATAAATTCAACGGTGACTTCAAAGATTTATTTTATGATGGAGTGACCGTAACGTGCAGGGTCTCTAAGGAAAAACTGTTGTATAGGGACAAACGCGATTGTAGCTAAGTAGTGTGAAAAGAAGGTATTGCCTTGAGATTTCAAGTTACATAAGACTTACTTTTAACATCAAGTGCCTGTAATCCTGAATGTACTCGATAAATAATCATTTCGTGAGTTCCGAAAAAAATACGTTCCTGACATGCCATTACCTGATAGTAGTATAGTATAGCTATCCGGTTCCTGGGACACTTCGATGGCATGTCCATCCGGAGCGACCCTCCACAGGGATGGTTCTGTGAAGGTCGTGCAAGAAGTGTCACCAGGGTGTGCTGAAGAAGTGGTTGTCAATGACCAGAGGGTGTCAAAGACATGCAGGTGGTGCAAAGAAGTGGTCGACAATGACCAGAGGCTACTGAGAAGTAAATAAATACTGAGGGGAAAAAAAGGGGTGTAAAAGAAATGGTCGACAATGACCAGAGGCTGCTGAAGAAGTAAATGAATGTCATCAAAGCTCGGTAAGTGTGAGCTTGAGGAGCTTAATCTAAGCTTTGTGTATATTGTCACTTAAGACAACGGCACAACGTTACGTAACTATCTACCAACTGTACGCAGTGACTTACTGAAGTGGAATAAAAGTGCATTGAAAATACACGGTTGTGGTTATGACGAGACATTTGCAGTAAATATGCTTTACAATTCAATCCTACCGAAGATGCAGCTATTAAGGGAAGCCAGGCCAAATTTTAATATGTGTCTGTTGAAACAGCTTTAAAATCTATACACAGTAACTATAAATGTCGCTACAAATCTTGGATGCAGTAAATGCGCTGCTACAATCTATAGGTGACGCAAAAAATGATCCAGTTAAAAATAAGTTTGAAAGTCTATTAAAGAAATACACCGCTTTTATCAAATTTGAGATGATACATCTACAGATCCTTTAAGCGAGTGCCAAGAGTAGATATTTTAATTATGCCTGTATCACATCAGTAGATGTCGAACGCTCGTTCTCAAAATATAAGCATATATTTTCACCACAACGAACAAGACTCTTGGAGACAACTATAGAAATTTATCTGATGCTGCAAAGTTTTTACGAATCTTCTCTAGTTAGTGATAATGCTGTTAGCCAAGCTACGTCGTCAAGCTAATATGCCTATGTTCCACCGCACATTTCGGCCAACTGTACTTATAGCTAATAACACAGGTCTATAAAAAAATATATTCTGTCCTATAGTGCACACCACAATTGTTCCTATGTATTTTGAGGTATTAAAATCGAATTTCATAATAAGAAAATAATTTTTAGAATAATTTTCCACAATCACCTTTAATCCACTGAGGTGTGCATTTTCAACAAAATTGTATAATTCATTTCTTGGTATTTTCGGCTTTGTATTCTCTTGAAATAATGAACTTTTAAGGGCATAGGTATGCAAGAATATTGCCAGGAAAAACCTACGTAAAAACGGGGGTGCATTCAAAAAAAGCAGGTGTGCGCGCGCAGTAGCGGCGTAGCGCTTCGAAACAGCGCATACTCGTATACAACGTAGGTAAATTCGCCTAATTTTGATATATATATCTTAACATTATTTTTTGTTAATATTTCAGAGCAAATAGAAAGTTTAAGCTTCAAGGAAGTCGTAGCCCTTTGCATGGCTAACAAATAACCAACCATCCAAAAAGTAAAACGTTATCAAAGTTGACCGAGCGAAAAAAGAGTATTTCTATTCTTATTTTAATTCTAGTCTTAAATTTATAACCTTATTTAATTATCAAGGCTGTTACATTACGTGAGAGCCGTTATTTGTTTTAGGGGCGTCCATAAATTACGTGAGGTGTTAAGGGGGAGGGGTCAACCAAATCTTTCAAATCTATTGGGAGGTTTTTTTTTTAAAAATATATAATTTTTTTTTAAAATTAAATTTAAAAAATAAATATAAAAAATTTTCTAGAATAAAAGCAATTATTTTTTTTTCTTTATCTGTTTTTTATATTATTAGGGGATTAAGAAAACCTTATGGAGGGGTCAAAAAATTTTTTCTCATTTGTGACAGCTTGAAAAAAACTTGTTTGACAGCTTGTTGTCAAAAATTTTACAACAAACTTTCGTTTTGAGCTTCGACATAATCGTTATTTACATCTCTCTAGTTCATAGCCAGATTTGATAACGTCTTTTTTAATGCCTCATTAGTTATAAATAAATCTTTAAATTTATATAGTTCGCAAACTATTGATTGAAATGTCAATAAAGCATACATTTTTGAAATCAGGGAACAAGGTCTTGCATGAAAGTAGAAAATATTTTATATACGTTGTTTTTTTATGTCTCTATACTAAATACTAAAAAATGTTTTTCGAAAAGTTGTGCAGGCTCAAACATAGGGCAAAAGGCAAATTGATAACTTACAAACGTTAATAACTTTCAAAATATATAAAAAATTTTTATATAACATACAGATTTTCTTCTTGTTTCCAATTGAATCACTGATTGCAGAAAGGGTATAAGTCATTAAAAGTAACTTTTGAGAAAATGGCAAATAACTGTTTATGCATCCCCTATCGATATTTTAATAAAAACAAAGATATTATCCTAGATGTGTGAAAATTGGCCAATACTTTCAAGGCTATTTCAAAGAAATCGGAATTATGAGATAAGAATCTTTTTGGGAAAAAAAATTTTTTTTAAAAAAAAAAAATAAAAAGGCCCAAATTTTTTGAAACAAAAATTTTTTGTAACAAATCGAAAACGTCACCTTGTTTAAAAAAAAAAAAAAAAAAAAAAAAAAAAAAAAAAAAAAAAAAGAAGAGAAAAAGGGGGGGAGAAAATAAAAAAATTTTGGGGGTTTCAAAAAAAAACCCTTTTTGAGGGGGAAAAAAAACCCAAAAAAAAAAAGGGGTCCCCAAGTCGTTTTCAAGAATGGCAACTGAAATACGCAGCACTGTACATAGGAACTATTGAATGCACAAAGGAATCAAGTTACTGACATATATATATCCATTCTGCACTCAATGATATTTCATGGCATATTTTTTGTCGATCTACGTATAAGAACATAAATCCTTTATGCACTAAACGATGCGTAATACTCTTAAGTACTGTTTCATATGATAAATTCAATTTTACCAAAAATATGACTTGTACTCTTTCTGCACTCAATGATTCAATTACATTTTAATATATAATGGATTTCAGACCGGAACATTAATATATATTAACAATATGTTTAAACAAATGTATATTAAACAAATTGTACCACTTTGTCGCAAATGTAACCATTATATCCGAATTCTAGGAATCAAAATCTATAAGAATCATATTGATTTATTAATCTAAATATATATCAGTGGCCTGGGTTAAAAATGCTTTTCAAAATGTATTCCTAGAAACAGCCCGATTTCTGTAAATTTCAGGTAACCCTGTAATTGCAAGAGATATCAAAAAATAGGGAGATAAGTTTTTTGTAGAAAAAGATACAAACTACAATTCCATTTCTCTATTATTTTTTAAAAGGTTATAGTAAAAAATTTAATAAAACACTGTATCTACTGATCGGACTATAATATCCGACGATCCACGCTTAAAATGGACTTTTGGATGTAGTTTTGATGTAATCCATTCCACATTACTGTTAGGAGACGTCCCAGTTCTTCCAAGTTGTCACTATTAATTCATTTGAAACAAAAAAATGACACAATTACGAAACACATTCAACTTGTTTATTGATCACTAGAGTTAGCGTGGAACATAGGCGTACGCATCATAATATAACAAGTAGAAGAACGTAACTAATATTAAATATAGTAACAAAAGCAATAAATTCACACTGTATAACCATAGGCATATGAATGTAAAACTTGCCCTCTTAATTAGTTTGACGACGTAGCTTGGTTAACAGTACTTATCACGAACTGGAGAAGATTCGTAAAAACTTTGTAACATCAGATAAGTTTCTATAGTTGTCTCTGAGAGTCTTGTTCGTTGTTGTGAAAATATATGCTTATATTTTGAGAACGACCGTTCTACATCTACTGATGAAATGCAAACATAATTTAAATACTCTTTGCATCTAACGGATATATCACAAAGTCTCAATTTGGCAAAAATCGGTGTCTTTCTTTAACTGGTTCACTGGTACAATTTATGTCACTGGTCGTGCCAAAACAGGCACCCTCGAATAATTTTCGAAATCACACAATATTAAGTATATAGGGTTTTTTTGAGTCACTGAATCGATTCTGAAGGTTTTATTTATCTACCACCACCGAAGGGTGAAAATAGGGGTTGGGAGTGAAATTCTGAGTTTTTTCAAAACCTGTTTTCAGATTTGTTAGCAGCGACCCTACATATAACTTATCATATTCGCACAAATTTTTAATTTTCGTCCGCGATATTAGATCTGCCATTTTGAATTTTCACAATTTGATCCCAGATTCGTAATGAGTGATCTAAACAATCCTCTATATGCTTATACGTTTTTTTTTTAATTCAGAAAATATTTGAATTTTGAAATTTAAAAATCTGATTCCAGATTCAGCAACTCCAAAACTGGGATCAGCACCCTCGAAAAACTTTTATCAAATCAATATCCGGTCCGAATTCAAAAATAAAAAATTGTATACAAAGTTTGGTTCAAATCCCTAGAAAATTAAAAAAATAATTCTATTTGATGAGTAAGAATCGGCTGGGTCATTTGGGAATACCAGAACATTTGCTGTGAAACTCGCGAAGACATTTGGGGTTTAAGAACACTTTTTTGTACCTGCTATTAATGCGTCGACGCGACGTTGGGAAAACTAGTTACACGATGTAAAGCATGTACTTTGCACATAATATGCAAAAACCCTAAACAGTTGCCTTGTCAATAGATGTGTCAATAGAATATTTATGTAATGTTGTGTGACCTGATAACGGTGGTTCCTGGAACGTATCTGTTCCAGAACTCACGAAATGGTTGTTTATAGAGTACATTCAGGGATACATCACAAAACACGAGTCGACGAAAACACAAGTCAAACATAAACTGAGTTTTCAAGGGCATACAGTCTTTTTAATTTTTATGTTTCACACTATTTATGTGACGTGTAACAAATCATGTTTGTTTCTAACACAGCAGTTTTTTCCTACAGATTTTTACAAGATATACATCTTAAGTATTTATATCCTTAGCCGTCAAGTTTCTTCTACTACACCAAAAAAGATTTTTCCTTACAGACCCCGTTACCGATACCAAACATCTTAAGGTGCCCACCGGGCATTTTGTTTCATGCAGTTCGCTAGTCCCTCGCTTTTCAGCGCAGTATGCCATGGTCAACTTGGCAAAATCTGTTAATTTTCAAAAAATTTTGTTCTGGAAAAAAATTGTTAAAAAATTTTAGGATTTATTAGTTTTGAATTTCCTTAATTTACTTGGCACTTTGTTATTAAATTTATATTAAATTTTTTTAAATTTTAATTCATTTCTCTTTTTATCTAATAGATGACATTAGGTCGACTGTTGAATTTTTCCAAAATTTTATTGTATAGATTTTGTGATATAAATTTTATATAATTATTAAAATATATTAAATTTTAAATTTAATGTATATTTAAGCAACTTTCATAATTATTTAAATTTAAATAAAAATTTAATATAATCATTTCCATAATTCTTTGTAATTATTATAAACGCATTACCATTATTTGGTGACCTAAATTTATTTTCTCTTTATTCCATTACTTTTTTATTTATAATTTTATTATTATTAGTTAAATTTTAGAGTAGATATTATCCTCATTTTGAAATTTTAATTAAAAAATTAATTTTGTTATTAAGTTGCCAGTGTCAGGGTGATTAGAAAATGAACTTCTTTAGAATAAGCGAGTTTTTAACGCCTTAAAATCCTTTCTTCCGTTCTAAATTTGCTCTTGTTTAGCTTATATTTGATAGTCTGTAGATGATCTTATTTCTTCCACTTTGTTTATATTTATATCTTGCCCTTTAATTTTGCTTGACATTATGGTAAGCTACATTAATTTTTATTTGACATGTATTTTTTAATGGATATTGAATAAGTGTTAATTTTATAATAATAGTGGTTACATCGTTATTTGTTTGTTATTTGGCACTGTTTCCATGTTTGTCGCTTAATAATTATTTATTTTTTTAATTTTATTTTAATATTTTAAAAATAAAAATTATATTTAAACTGGCGGAAAATTCAAAATCGTACCACGTGACCTCATTTCAATTCATCAAAAAACGGTGAAAACTGTATTTAGATAAAAATATAAATTTAACATTTGGCGTGGTCACACATGTTTTAATACCTTTTTAATATTTTTCTTATATATTGTATTATTCTAATTTTTATCATATACATATGTATTATTATATACATCCACTCATTGCGTGGATAATGATGGAAATGTAATGATGGAAATAAATCAGTTTTCCTCTATTAAGCAATTTTGATTATTTATCAATTAAGCCACATATTTATTTATAATATGTATTTACTTACACATAAATACATATGTATCTATTTGAGCGTCAGCAATAATTTTTTTTCAAAGCTACCTAACGTCAGCACATTGAAATCAAACCCTATTTCGTCTTTTATTTATTATTTCTAGGTGTTTGATGCTTTATTGCGTTTTATTAAGACTTCTTAAGATATGATATGAGTGTATCAGTGACGGCTGGTGGAATTTGACATTCTTGTATTTTCGTAAGGAGGCATGGGATCCACATCATTATTTAGATCTAGTTAGAAGACTATAATAGCAAAAAAAATCAAATGAAACTTGCGAAAGTTTCTTCGAAGTTAATATCAATAGGACGTGTTATTAGAAATTCGACTAAAAGTTTTTTTACAAGCCAATTTTCAGTTAAATCGGAAGTAAAAAAGAATGACGACTGTGCCAATAAATGCAGTAATGTTTTTATATCCCAGGCTAAAATAGCATTATTAGGTATGAACCATTTTCAAGAATCACCGAGTTAGTATAACAAATACATACATGCTTTATAATAAATAGCAACGCAAATATTTGAGGGGCATGGTATTTGCAACTAAATTCTAAAAATAAAAAAAACTTAAATGAAGAAAATAATTGCCTGGGTATGGAATATTTTCAGAAGAGATTTACATCCGGAACAAGGGCTGATTAAGATAATCCTGTTTTGTAAACTTGAATACCCGTAGATGGAAAAAAAAACGATTTGTTGACTTTGCAGAGTATTACAGGAAATTTATAAAAAAAAAATTGCTTACATCGCTCAACTTTCAGGCAGGAAAGTTTCTCTCTTTCTCTTTTAAAAGAGGGCAATTTCTACGGATTAGCTTCTCTAAGAGACCAAAATGGACTCCTAGCGTATTTTGGTTGCGTAATGTCCATAGAAAAGGCGGAATTTTTGGACGATTTGTTTGGATATCTACAGAAGAGCATATCTACAGAATCATATCAAATAGGTACTTAATAAAGAGAATGTTAAAACATTAATATTGTAATGCAATTTCTGGGCAACCAAACTTACGATGTCTACTTATGTAATCACTACGCAGAAAAGTCGAATATCTTGAAGTATTTAAGATATCAAAAATACTTTAAATTCTGAATCAGCTTTGAAAACTGCATCGAATATATATTTCATATGTCTGAATGTTTGCGTTTAATACATACATAAATGCATACGTACATAGCTACCGCTAAAGGCACAAAAAAATACACTGTGTCCAAAAAAAAATACATACATATATTCCACAGCAATTACAGAACATAACATGCTCACGTTATAACGTCTCTTACGCATTAATTTGTAATTCTACACCGTCTCTCGTCTTGATGACTTTGTTTATGTTTCGCGACAACGAGAGTCGAGCCCAAATATAAACAGAAATACTAACTAGTTGGTTTGAAATATTAATTTTCTACATTAGTTCATCCTGACTCGGTACGTCCTCAGGCCGACACTATCTCACGTGTAAACAGAAACACCTACCTATCACCTAACCATCAACCTACCTACACCTAACTATCATGTAATATAAACCACTTGTAAATTTCCAAACGGCACTACACTCAAACTGTAAAAACATTCAGTCAGTAATCATCAATACTTACTTATCTTTCAATCTCAGGCCATAAATATCGATAACTTGAAAACAAAGATCACCAAGACTCCGTAATCATCAATATATTTCTTTCAATCTCAAATCATAAAGACTGATGATTTACTGCCAGACACGCAAAACAGACCTCAACAAAACTCAGTACTCATCAAGGCCCTAAAGAGAGATGAATTATCCACTTACTGTCAAATACACAAAAAAAGACATCAACAACGACTCAGTTTTCAATTAATTTCTTACCGATTTCTTGCAATCTTTCATCCGATGACTTACCGTCAAATACACAAAAGAAACATCAACCGTGTTGGCCAATGACGCCAATGGTCGAATGTTCAAATTCTCCTCGTGTGTCACCAAGACTCAGTATTCATCAAGAGATTTCTTCCAATCTCAGGCCATAAAGACCGATTACTTACCGTCAAATGCACAAAACAAACATCACCAAGACACAGTATTCGATTCATCAAGAGATTTCTTTCAATATGAAACCATAAAGACCGATGACTTAACATCAAATACACAAAACAAACATCAACAAGACTTTAGCACTTGAACACTTGTCACCACTTCTCAGCAAGACTCGCAAGACCTATGACTTGAAAACAAAGATCAACAAGATTCAGTAATCATCAAGAGATTTATTTTAATCTCAGTCATGAAGATTGATGATTTACTGTCAAACACGCAAAACGGACCTTAACAAAACTCAGTACCTAAGCATTAAGGGATTTCTTTCAATCTCAGGCCATAAAGACCGATGACTTACCGTCAAACGACTTAGTATTACTGTCAAACGACTTAATATTCAATTCATCAAGAGATTTTTCTCAATCTAAAGCCATAAATACCGATGACTTATTGTCAAACACACGAAAAAAAAACATCAACAAGACTTAAACACTCATAACACTTTTCACCACTTGACACCGAAAAGCACGTCGAGAACAAAAAAGTATTTCGGTGTTAAGTGGTGGAGAGTCTTGAGAAAGAAGTTTCTATGCCGAAGATTCAAATTCTCCTTCTGTATCAACATGACTCAGTATTCATCAATATATTTGTTTCAATCTCAAGCAGTAAAGACCAATGAATTACCGTCAAATACACAAATGTCAATACATAACTTCAAATAAACAAACATATAAGTAACCGTTAAGAGATTTCTTTCAATCTCGGGCCATAAAATTCACCTAATGAGTCTATCTTCATCAACCACTGATTTACTGCAACGCTCTGGGTTGATGCATCAATTTCCGGTATAAGTTCCATTCGTCCAATATAACGTTGTGTTACCAATTCATGTGATTTATGAATTTCTTCAGTTCTATTAGGACTCTGGATAGCTACTCTAAAGCCGGGTTATGCAAGAGTGTATAGCAAGATCTTGAGGAGCGAGACCGACGCGATGACGGCAACGCCAGGTCTTTCGCTTCCACATAAGAGTGACGTAATTTATGATTTATTAAATTTTTACATATTAAATAATTATGGTTTATTAAATTTTCTAATTATTGTTTAAATATGCCTTCAATTAGGTTTTCAAAGTTTCGAAAAGGATAAGTATGTTCTAATCTCGAAAGACTAAGATGAAGTCGGCGGCGTTCTTTATTTTTTCAAGCACGACTGGCTCTGCTCCATTGTTCAGGGAACAGATACTATCACAAAGGTTTATAAACGGTTTCCTTAAAAGTTTAAAATGCGGACGAGTTGCGCAGGTAACTTAGACTAAAAACTTACCAATGTCATTTTGCACCTCCGTATAAAACGAGACCTTTGTTATTTTCTTTTGCAGTTTCTACAGTGTCACAAGTATTTTTTTAAATTAAATGAACCCCACTTCTGGTATGTTAAAGGTTATGGTTAAAGTTATTCACTAGAATTAGAGCATTTAACTTGCTCACATTATAACGTCTCTATGCCTTAATTTCTAATTCTATTCTGTCTCTCATTCTCGCAGTCCTCGATGGCTTTGTTTATGTTCCGTGACGATGAGAGTCGAGCCCAAATATAAACAAAAATATAAACTAGTTGGTCTGAAATGTTAATCTTTAACAATACATACATGTTCATCGATCTTTATAACCAAACTGGAAGTTTAGTTGAAAATGAATACTGAGAGATGTAAATCCTGGGGTATGTAAAATTTGCAGAAGGGATTTAGATCCGGACAAAAAAGGGTGATTAAGGACTAGTCTGTTCTGTAAACTTCGGCTGAAAAAGAAAACGATTTGTTGACTTCGCAAAGTATTACAGGTAAGTTATAAAAAACTGCAACTACATTGCTCAAGTTTTGATGACCCACGTTTTTTCTTTTAAAAAGGAATAAGTCAATTTCTACTCATTAAAGTCTCAAAATGACTGCACAGAGTCATAATATCGATTATAACATTATATCCGGGTGGTCCAAAAAGTTCCGGAACTGCTGAAAATTTTAGAAACTATACACAAATCGAAAAAGGAAACAATACGGTTCAAATATTTTGTGAATTCTACTATAAACAACCTCCCACTCCCCCCAAATAGGTGGAGTGGGGTAATATTACAATTTTAAAAACGAATCCCCATTTTTTTTGCATTTTTGGATTCTTAATAAAAAAAGAACAAATTTAATTTCTGGAATAAAAGGAATATATACATATATAGCGCGGTGCTATATTGGTTTCGGAATGTCCGATTACATTTAGAAAAAGGGTGCTCGAATTGATCATCTTTCTTCTCTTGTTAAAGTTTGAATTGAAGGTAAACTTGTTCGGAGACACTCTGCATTACTTCCGGTGTTATTGTATTTAAAATATAACGTATTGTTTCTTTTAAATCGCCAATATCGTTGGGGTTAATTTTATAGACTTTATATTTCAAATTTCCTCAGTACCGTAAATCAAGAAGGGTCAGATCAGGTGATCCTGCTGGCCACTCTGGTGTGCCTTTATCAAATGTATCGGTCATGGAAATAGTATAGTATTCAATAATTAATCTCAGTTCTAAATATTAATGTAAGAAACCGTCAATGAAGGCGTTTGTTATAAATTGAAAAAATGTTTCGGACAAAACCTACATTTAGAGATGCTGAATGCGAATCTGCAGTAAAAAATAGAGCTCCCATTAAAAAAAGTCGATATCCCTAATTTTCATTGCCACTATGTTAAATTTCGCTCGTTATATGTAAATGATCTTTTCTGTCATGCGTTAAACGACTCCGGGAATATATATGTATACATTATACAAAGTAGGTAACAGCATCTGTCAACAATAATAATAATTGTGTATTTGCATAAGGGATGTTATCTATAAAGAAGTCAACTGCTCTCCGCTATATTCGTAGACTGATACGTAGCGCCAGAGTAATAGTAAAGAAATAATACAAATAGTCTATCAAAATCGATAATCTTAATGAAAAGGTACATATTTATTCAAAATATGCTTATAAGTCCAAATATTTGGAAAAAAAAGACCGAATTATTCCTGATATTTGTTAAAACATGGCAAGCAAAATTCAAAAAAAGTTTATTAAAAGGTTTACTAAACGTTTGCATTTTTTTTACGGTTATATCCCATAATATTATTATGAATATTATAACTTAAAAAAATAACTTAAAACTTTTTTTAAGTTAAATAAGGTAAATAATTATTCTTTTGCTTTTTGCAACACTTTTTGCAAATTTAAAAAACGAAGTGCTGGGTGAAATAACAATTCAAATTAACTCTTACAGATCTCGAAATTTCGAGATAAGTATAAAAATAATTTTTATTTACTTTGGTTATGAAAAGGCATATTTCTCAAATATTTTGCAAGCTGTTTCCAAGATCTTTTGGAGGGGCACACGTTTTTTTTAATTTTTTTTAATACTTTTTACTATAGGTATTACTATAGTAAAAACTATAGTAAAGTATATACTAGGTCTATTGATCATCTTCAAAAATATGATGTGGGTTCCATGCTCCGTTATGAAAATTTAAGAATTTTAAATTCCACAAGCCGCTCTCAGTCAACTTGTCTGTACTAGAGTTAGAACCAAATAGTGCTTTTTGTAACTTAACGAAATCACCAGATAATTCCTCTTGAAGATTGTACTGGGAGTGGGAAGTATGTGACGATCTTCCCGTGACGTAATCAGAGACTTGTGATTTATGACAAGAATTCGGACGTTATATGTCACATAATTAACTTTTCAGTACTTACATATCTATATACTGAGATCATATGACAAAATAGGGAGCAGAATCCTTTCATAGTTGAACAAAGCACCTAAACTAAACTAAAGTTGAAACCCTAGTGTGTACATGTCACCGGTAATATACAGGGTGGATCATAAGTAATATATAGTAAAATAGCAAATTCCTGAGGACAAAATGACGCTTATAAAATTTAGCTAAACTTAGGAACCTTACTTCAATTCTTTAATATAATCCAGATACAAGGTTTTCAAAGCAAGATTTTTCGAAGACAACGGCAATGAATTGAAGTTTGGAGGATTTTTGAGTTGAGAAATGTAAATTTTTTTTTATAATTACCAAAGTCCGGAAATTTGTGTTACAAAGCAGGACTCGACACTATAAAACTCTATGATAATGAAAGTATACACCGTATTTTTAAGCGCCTTGTAAATTATAGCCACGTGTATTTCTTACCCCTGCATACCCACGCCACTGACCGATCCTTCCTATTTCCAGGGACTCACGTCTGCGCCGTAGTACACCGATCTCGTGCATGAGTGTTGGGAGTTAAATGCAGTTTTAATGCGGTAAGATTGGATTTCCATACTCTAATCATTACTAGGCTTCCGAATGTTTGCTGTCCTATATAATGTACCTATATAATGTACAAGGCGCTTAAAAAATATGGTTTGCTGGACACAGTTCCGGACCCTAATCATTACACATCGGTGCATTTATTTATGATACTTTCAAATTTGACTTAAAATAAGTGAAAAAGTCTAAGATAGAAAAATTGTAATTTAAAATGTCTGTTGTCCCCTTCAAGTGAGGTGCATTTGTTAGCAATAGATAAATCTTATTTACAGTGATTGATTTGTTATTTAAAGATTAGTCGTTGTGTCAAGTTTGAACGTTTTAGATAGGTAACGGATTTATTGCTATATTTTTAAAAAACTGATATTAATCTTTAATGACCTCTAACTCCCATATGAAGTTTTTTTGGATAAAGGTAAATTATGTACATAAAATCGCGTCTAGTATCTAGCGTTTCCATTTAGCAGGAGAATTTTTGGACACCCTGTATAGCACAGCATTTAATAATGTATTATTTATGTGTGTTACATATCGCGGGAAGCATGGTATAAAAACATGTTTATTTGGTTTCAGAATGAAAAGTTATGTTATTTATTACTTATACCAGTTTTCTATGATGAAAAATGACGCATTACATTATCCGCATAAGGCGAATTCTTTGTAGCTTTCTGCGTAGCACAGTGTAAACAGCAGAGGCGTGTTGTGAATTTTATAAACAGGGAAGCTGTGGATATAAAAAAATTACTTTATGTAAATTGAATTCGCCTCCTATGTATGAAAGACATAGGGGATAATGCCTTCTATGCACGAAATTAAATTATTTTCTATGAGTTTTGATAAAATGATGAAATTTTGATGAAATAAAATGTCTTTTTATTACTATTTATATCAGAAATTCTAAATTTGCTCTATATTTGTTTTTCATTCGCAAAAAATAGATATGGCTAACAAAACTCGCAACGAAATGAAAGAGATTTTGTCATGCAACCAGTTAACCATTCGCACCATTTATAGGTAATTTTCTATTTTAAAATGCAGCACATTATTAGTCTTTGTTTTTGAATTTGGTAAGGGCGTAGTCAACCTACCTGCTACTATAGCCTCCTTCTTTTTTTTCGAAAGTAAAAGACGATAATCCTTTTCAAATTAATCACAGATAAACACACTTATGTTTACGAGTATCGAGAGAGGAGTCGACAGATCCATGACACAGTTTAATGCTTTCATGACTCAAGTACGCGGAGCAGGCCACAGCTTAGGTATACAAACACCGGTATCGCTTCGGTAGCTATTTTGTAACTTGTCATTACTAGAATTCGGACAGTGTGGTACAACGCAGGGTCGGCACTATACAGTTCCACACAAGGCACTATACATAGCCACACAAAAAAAAGGTTCTGACCTGGGGGTCTCACTGTGTGTACTATATGTTTTTGGGGTCGCTGAATCCGAATCCGGGGTCAGTTTCATCCCAGCACGTCTGGGTTCGGCCATAACCTCAAAAAACCCTCAAATTTGCTATATCCATTAAAACCACGAACCCTATTGCTCCGAAACCTCATAATCCTATAATACAATAACTAACTGACCCCACAACCTAATAACTCTATAACCCCATAGCCACATAACCACATAACCCCATAATCACATAATCCCATAAGCATAAATCCCAGCAAAAAAAAGTTTCTGACCTGGAGGTCGTTCACTATGTGTACTATACGTTTTTGGGGTCGCTGAATCCAAATCCGGGGTCAGTTTCATCCCAGCATGTCTAGGTTCGGCCATAACCCTCTAAAAACCCTCAAATTTGCTATATCCGTTAAAACCACGAACCCTATGGCTCCGCAACCTCATAATCCTGTAATGCAATAACCAAATGACGCCACAACCTAATAATTCCATAACCACACAACCCCATAACCACATCACCCCATAATCACATAACCCCATAACCCTAAAACCCGATAAAAAAATTTCTGACGTGGGGGTCTGAGAATGTGTGCTAAATGTTTTTGGGGTCGCTGAATCCGAATCAGGGGTCAGTTTCATCTAAGCACGTCTGGGTTCGGCCATAACCCTCAAAACCCACCCTCAAATTTGTTATATCCGTTAAAACCACAAACACTATGGCTCCGAAATCTCATAATCCTATAATACAATAACCCCATGGTTGTACATTATGTTGGATTACGGCATGTACATGTACATTATATAGTCGGAGTTCTGGCATTCCCAGATTCATTAAGTTATTTACAGATTTATTTATTTATAATTTTTTTATGGTTTATATTTGCTTGAGAACTGTAAAATCAGTTTCATTGTGAGAGATTGCGGTACATGATTACAGAATCGAGTTATAGGGTTTTGTAGTTATGTGGCTATGTGGTTATGTGGCTGTGGGGTTATTGGGTTATTGTATTAGAGTATCATGAGGATTAAGAGCCATAGGGTTTGTGGTTTTACGAATGTGGTGAATGTCAGAGTGTTTTTTGAGGTTATGGCCGAACTCTAACGTCCTGGGATAAAACTGACCCCGGATGCAGATTCAGCGACCCCAAAAATATACAGTACACATAGTGAGACCCCCCCCCCCACGTCAGAAACTTTTTTTTACCGGGTTTTAGGGCTATGGGGTTACGAGATTATGGGGTTATGTGGTTATGTGGCTATGGGGTTATGGAGTTATTAGGTTGTGGGGTCAGTTGGTTATTGTATTATAGGGTTTGTGGTTTTAACGGATATAGCAAATTTGAGGGTGTTTTTTTAAGGTTATGGCCGAACCCAGACGTGCTGGGATGAATCTGACCCCGGATTCGGATTCAGCGACCCCAAAAACATATAGTACACATAGTGAGACCCCCAGGTCAGAAACTTTTTTTTTGTAGCTGTGTAATTAATGTATAAAGCGTATTTTTAAGCGCTTTGTAAATTATGTACGCGTGTATTTCTTGCTTGTGCAATTCGTACCCCACTGATCGTGCCTAGTAACGCGTACTGGGACCCTCTTCCCGTACGGGTTCAGGAACGACTAGATATCATTTATACGGTGGCGACGATTCCGTAATATTTACGCTAGCTCGATGAGAGATTCTATGCGTCATGAGTGGCTAACTAATTGTAAGTACCTAATACATGCGTATTTTGTACCGTGTACGTATTTATTTTAGAGTTTGTGTAGTGTATTTACATATTACTGAATTGTGGATTTTTGCAATAATGGTACGAAAATTACGAGGATTTTACAATAGACGGATCACATATTTTGTGTACTCCTTGAAATCATTGATTTCGTGGACGCCGAGAGTGTGAAAAAGACATTTAGATTCGAATATCCATCAACAAAATATTACTGGTACTGTTAGAAAAAAGAAATTTTGATTTGATTTGTGCATATTATGATTTGTTCATCTAGCCTTTCGTGGAACATAGTCGATAATATTTACTTTATACGTTTTTTTGATAAATATTGTGCCATTTGTAAAAGTGACATTTGTGACAGCTGACATTTATTAAGTTTTATAGTTTATATATTAAGTCTATTTAGATTATACACTAGCTGTTAGTAAAGAATTGTATGGAATGTCATATTAAATATTCTAGATGTCAAATGAATTTTCTAGAAATGTAAAATCTATAAATATGGTGTGGATGCTAGAGAGTTAATTGTGATTTGGATGTAAAGAGTTAAGGTTGACGAATCGTAAACTGTTAATAAACGTGTTAGAAGTGAAGAAGTAAATTATTTAGAGAGAAATACGTAACAATATGTTCTAATTTTCCATTGTTTAGTAGCCGTACATTGAGTAAATCATATATCAACGTGTCATGATTGTTGCGGTAATAAGGTCGTTTAATATATAGGTAATGTTTAAATTGTAGATGTTTCATATATTTCGCCCCCGATATAGATAGGTAGTAAACGGGTTTTACAAATAACGGCTAAAACTATAGAAATAGTAGTAATACGTGCAGTCATCTCTGCAGTAGATGTAAAAAATAATAATGTACTGCTGTTAGTGACAACAAACAACTGTTAGTAATACAAACAACTGTGCGAAATTCGTGAAAATAATGTGCATGGGGTGTTGTCCTCTGTTTATGTGAACTAATTTGAATTTGCACCTTTAACTTCAGTAGATGTGGAACCATCATTTTTCTTCTACAACCATATGTACAGGCCAAATCGCTCACGTTTAACGAGAAGAAATCCAGAAAGACTACTGGTTGTGGCAACGTACGCTCAAGTAATGAAGACAGTTGGTGTTTCTGAATGACATAAACGATAGGTATGTACATTATCAACATATTTTTACGACCTCTTCTGAGATTTGAGATTACTCAAATCCCAAAATTCATTTACTGTTTGAAATTTCCCGGAGAATATTCAAAATATGAAACATAGGAAATAGGAAAATAGGAAAATAGGAAAATATCAGAGACAATCTTTCAATTAGGAACTGTTACGCCTCGTAACGTAATTTTTACATACGCATCGAGCTTTACACCGACGCTCGATCGATACAAATTAAAATCGAACTCAGCATTTTGAAATCGATGACCGATTTCCTAAATGCTGAGTTAAACCAAAATGTTAAACCAAAGTGTAATAGTTTTCTTTTATTCAACGTGTTTTGCTAGCTGAACTTTTAAATTTAAACAACTGTAAGTATTAATACATTAATTTCACCTCTTTTTCGAGAAATTTCAATATATCAAGAAATCTCGGTATCTCGAAAAATCTCGCAATCTCGAGAAATCTCTGGATTTCGAGAAATCTCGACCGACTGAGAATCACGTCTCGTCTCGTCTCGAAAAATGACTTCTCGTCTTGTCTCGAAAATACGAAATCTCGCACATGCCTAGTAGGTATGTACATACCTATTGTTTGTGTCATTCAGAAACACCGACTGTCCCCATTGTGCGTACGTTGCCATGTTGCCATTTATTCTCGTTAAACGTGAGTGATTTGGCCTGTATATTTGGTTGTAGAGGGAAAATGATCGTTCCACATCAACTGACGTTAAAGGTGCAAATTCAAAATAGTTCACATGGGCAGAGGACGGCGCACCACTCACATTATGTTCACGAATTTCGCACAGTTATTTGTATCACTAATAGTTGTGTGTTGTCACTAACATCAGTACATTACTATTTTCTACATCTACAGAGGTCAATGCACGTGTTACTACTATTTCAATACCACTGTTTGCAATGCAATATCGGAGGCATTAACGACCATATTACGGCAACATCTGTTGTTTCATCCACAGGCAGCCACAGAAATTTATTACGTATGTCTTCTTTGATATTTCCTATGACATCCTGATATGTGTTCTGTAAATATGTTTTACGCAATGTATGGCTACTGGGCAATGGAAAATCGGATAGATATTTGGCAAAAAAAATGTAAACATCTAAAGTAAATATTGTCGGTCACGTTCCACGCAAGGCTACATGTGCAAAACATTATGCACAAATCAAACCAAAATTCCTCTTTCCTAACCGTACCAGGTATATTTTTCTTATGAATATTCGAATCTAAACGTCTTTTATACTCTCGGCTATCACGAAATATATATCGACGTTTGCAAGGAATGCGACGTGTCATTGTTACAGAAATCCACGCAAAATCAGGTAATATGTAAATACAGTACACGAATTCACGAGTGACTAACTCGAGACAAAAAATTTATTTCAATGCTGCGGCGGCGGTAGACCCGTTTACACCGCCGGCAGGTCACTATCTGAATAGCTCGCCGCCTTACGGAGGAAGTGTATTACGGCGTCCCGGGTTTCTGCGAAGACTTCATTCGGGATAACATTCTACGCACGGATAATGGCGTGGGTATACAAGATCAAGAAATATGAGCTTAAAAAATAAAGTTTATTTTTTAATTATCATTTATTTATACATAATTATCATATTTACAACCGCGACATACATAATATAGCTCATACGTCACGACTCAGCACGGTGATGTCGTAAACCGTGCGAAGCCGGGGCGGGTGGATAGTTGACAATAGTATGAACGATATTGCATTTTACGGGCAGGTTGACTGCTAATTTGATAAGTCTAATGATAATTTGATATAATTAATACTAATAGATAATATTATTCATTATATATAAAAAAGTTATAATTGTGTGTGTAAAAAAGTGCTTATATTATAAAGATAATTGGGAATGAAAAGCTTAGTCTTCTTTACTTTAGAGGCGAGAGACGTTGTGCTTCCCTAGCTTCCATGAAGAACACGCCCCTGGTAAACAGTGAAGTTTAGTGCTGGGGATAAATAACGTAGTTAAAAGGAAAGGAGACAATTTCTCCTGATCAGATATCCTCAAATGCTCACAATAAGTTGGCGCGTAATTACCATAGAAATGGAGGGTACCCATTATATGTCGTGTTTTATTTATTTAGTCGATTTGATTGCATTAGAAAATCTTCAAAGAATGGGAATAAAGAATTTATAAAAGTAATGGAAAAATTGGGGGATGTAGATCTGTAACCGATCTCTCGTAAATGTGAATTTAAAAAGATCGATCGTCTGGGCACGAAATATCCGCAGAAAAGGATTTAGATCAGGAAAAAATAGGGCGATTAAGGAATATCCTGTTCTGTAAACTTGAACAGATGAAAAAGAAAACGATTTATTGCCTTCGTAGGAATTTAGGGTATTTATAAAAACAAATTGCTTACAATGCTTAAACTCTTCTAAGGAAAGCTTTTATCTTCAACGATAAATGCGAAACTAATTAGAAATTGTAAAACAAGACCTCATGAACTAATTAGTTCTATGATATCGGATTTTTTTCTAATGAAGCATTTTATCTATATTTGGTCTCAAAATATTGTTTCAAATTACTAAGTTTCTGAGGCAGAGATGACTAAAAGGCAGTTATTTCAAATTCAAAGGATAAGCTTATGTATTCAAAGTTTTATTAAAAATATGCGTATGCCTTGTATGGGTTTTTATGTTCCAAAATATTTCAGCTTTATTAAAAACTGAAAAGAACAATTGTGTTACTAAATTGTGTTTCTAAATTAATAAAATTGTGGTACTAAAACAGCTCCTGAATATAATAGGCACCTAATTTCTTTAAACACCCACTGGTTGTAAAATCTGCTTGCCAGCCAGCGATCTAAAGTTAATCTATTTAACATTATAAATTTTCCTGGTACGTAAAAGAATTCACGAGAGAAATTCAGAAATTAATTTTGCTAAGTATCGATTGTAATATAATTTAAAAGTAAAGCCAAAACAGATTTTGCTAGGGGTGCAAATATGTATAAAAGAGCTGATATGTCTTCAAGAGTCTGTAGATTTACTTTTTATATACGGTGGCGCCTTTAATGACCTTATTACTAAAATTTAGGTTATAATTAGTAAAAATCTATATACCTCGTATATGTTTCTTCTTCTATTTTCCTAATTATTTCATAACTAATTAGACAGGATCTTTAAAAACAACAGTTTTTATATTTTTTTTATTTTAACATTTGAGATTTGGTTAAAATCTTTATAGCTTTTATGACATTTTTGTGTCTTTATTATCTAAATGACCTTTATTAGCAGTGAGATCTTGATGATCTGATTTCCCTACTTGACATTTTTGGCTTTATTTATTGACTATTATGACCTCTGTAAGGTTTATATGACCTTTGTGGTCTGTATGACCTTTATAACCCATGTGAAATTTATAACCAATCTAATACAGGGCATTATTAGTGTATTGGAAATGGAAATAGTAGCAAAAAATGAGAATATATGCTTATTAATGTATTATTTGAATTATTCTACCTCAAAAACCTATAAAACGACACGTAACATGAATATTATTTAATAATAATATAAATATATTATTATTGTACTTGAAAAAAATTAAGTACAACTCTCTTCCCTCGTCTCTTTCCGTTGGACAACAAATAACACTATCATCCAAATGTCTTTCTTCTCCCTCAACCTCCACCCTATTAAGCTAAAAACTTATATTTGCAGACTCATATTATGTTGTACATGTGTACCAAATTTGAAGACCATATTCTCTACCGTATGTGAAAGATTGTAGAGAAAGGAAAATCCCCATTAATCTACCAACCCTTTGACCATTAAGTTCAAAAATATAATCAGCTTCAGATCTCCCTATGCTACATAAGTATTTCAAATTTCTAGTTGATGATAATCTCAAAGCGTTCTCGAGTTACAGTGTTTACAAAAAGGTCAATAGCCAAACCGATAGACAGATAGAATTTTTTTCGCATAAACTTAAAATCCCGATGTTTTAAAACATTGTGGGCCTGTTTAGGCAAAAAATCTTTTTCTGGTGGAATCTTGCAAAATATGTATATTTTTAGGAATGTGACAATATAATATATATATCGATTATAATTTTGTATGGAATATAACTAGAGCATTCATTAATAATTATGATTAAAATCTGGGTATTGCTGTAGTAAGCACACATAAATCCATATCGAATATCGAATTTAGGAGTATATGCGCCTTTGAGACGCACAAAAAATCTAAAAACATAATTAACAATGAAGAAGGCACGAAACGTTTAAAAGTTTAAAAGGTATCTCCATACATATGTATATCAATATTACGCTCATTACCAAATAAAATACGAAAACTATAAATAAAATATTTAAGTACGCGCAATTTCTAGCGTAAAGGAAATGGACTAATTAATGTGTTACTATATTAATTTTAAATGACATGCCTATGTACAGTGGGTCAAAAAAGTATTTGAACACACTCTATGCATAAGGTATGAAGTGTCGTTGGTATAAAGCTATTAGTAATTGAGAACTGCGGCTAGCATCACAAATTAGTATAGACCGTGGATATGAATTTAACGTGGATTTCACGCAATAGTGTCACGTGGAATAGTGTCATTTGATCAGATGAATCTAAATGACACTATTCCAAAATGTAATGTGCTTGTTTATAAATGTTTTGGCAAATTCCAATCGATTTCTCTTGTTTGTTTTAGAGAGCAATGGTTTTCTTCTAGCCACACAGCCTCGATATCCATATTTTCGGGGTCGAATTCTTACGGTTTCTGGGTGGACCGTCTGCCCTATTCTATTTTGTAATTCAGATGTTAATTTTATCGCACTTGTAAAGGGATTTTGTCAAACTATTCTAAGTATAAAGCGCTCATCCTTACTTCAACTGTTTTCCCAATTTCGCGTAATGATTTCCCGTCTTTGTGTAATTTTATTATAATATGTCTCTCTTCTACAGTAAGTTCCCTCTTCTTTGATGCCATTTATGATTTTTTTTTCTAACGAATATGCACACCGCTTGCTCTGTCTATGCTACTGTGAGTACTGTGATCAACAGACAGGGTTAGAATATTCTGGCGACGATCCCGGTTGCGGGAAGTCCCAAGAATCTGAGGTGTACAAATACTTTTTTGATGTTTAATATGGAACCCGGCTTACACTTATGTATACACGCTGGCAGTCTATGGGTTTATTTGCGTGAAATCCACGTTAAGTTCATATCCACGGTCTATACTAATTTGTGATGCTAGCTCAGTTCTCAATTACTAATAGCTTTATACCAACGACACTTATACCTTATGCATAGAGTGTGTTCATATACTTTTTGACCCACTGTATATCGGGTATGAAAATCGTAAGAGGATATGCTTATACAAAAAAGCGTATAAAAAAAGTGTTTCCGTAAAAAATTCTCAAATAAGTCAATTTTGTGCTTTTTTTTGCGTTTTTTACGGCAACAGACAAAAAGATACTAACCGGATATGCTTACATTTGTTTGGTGTAATCTTGTAAAATACATTTTTACCAATGCGGCTATATACCTCACTTATAATTTTATTTGAGATGTAATCAGGGGTTTATTAATTAATCATTAAAATTTGGATGTTGCAAGTACCTATACCGGATTGTTGTAGAATATATTGAAATTACAAATAACAACACAATTTTTGAGACAGGTTGCGATGATAAAATCCTTATGTACGAGATCTGCCTAAAACTGAACGTCCCAAGGTAATTATTAATGATAATAAAAGTTTAGATATTTTATTATCTCGTTCGTGATAATCCAAATTTTTTTCCAAAAATGTGCTGAAATATTTAAACAATTTGGACATGGTCTCTTTTGTCAACAGACTTCATTCCATGTAGCTTTTTTTTCTGAGACATCGAAAAAGTAGGTAAAGTTTGTTTTATAAAACCACAAAAAATTAGATAAACTGAATAAGATGATCCGAATATGCATGGAATTAAATAGATAAATTACTATATTCTTAAAATAATCACCTCATAATCACACTTCGAATAAATCTGGTTTTAACCTTGAACGGCTGTTATGAATATATTGCTTCATTATTTTCAAGAGGCGCGTGCGCAGTTCGTTTTGGTATTGAACAGTTTCTGTTCATGGGATGTTTGCACTGGTATGATAAACAAGGACCAAATATTATCGTCGAAGTACAATGTGCCTTTTTTTGTCAGATAAGTATTATTTAAACAAAAATTGCACTGTATTCATATACATACATTAAGGTTTTTGAACATAAGCGGGTTATTTTAATCACGTATACCCAAATGTACTGATAAAACATAAGATTTACATCCGATGAACAGATATTCATGTTTACTTGACAGTCGTTACACGTTAAAACCACATTTGTCCAAAGTCTGCTTATAACATAATAATTACATAATTAACATAAGATTTTTTTTAATAATCGCTTTAACGAGGGGACTGGAATTCATGGGGCCAGTAATTGTCCACCAAATAGCCCTCACCTCACCTCTTTAGATAACACAGGCACACAAAAAAATGTCAAGACCCAGAGGGTAAACCTCCCCTACTCCTCCGTTTTTGGGGTCGCTGAAACCGAATATGACCATAAAATTTTTTAACCAGCCATTTCCCCATTGCCACCCCCATACACCCCTTCTGGGAGTTGAAATGTCAATTCTCATACAAAGTCGAGTAGGGTGTGTATTCCTATGTTTTCTGGGCCACCTAAAAACGAAGAAGACTACCAAAAACTAATATAACCCTGACGTCACCTCCTAGCGCCAACTTACCACCCCCATATACCCCCTTAAGGGCGTTGAAATGTCAATTCTCATTCAAAGTCGAGTGGGGTGAGTATTCCTACATTTTTCGGGTCACTATAATTGAATACAACCTTAAAATTTTTTTTACCACGTGCCTTTTGCGCTTTCACTCTCTGGTACCTGCTATCAAAGTGGTTTTGATGGGATATTTATGGGAAATTAGACATGATGGGTATCCTGAGGTTTTGAGGGGTTCTGTTACCGATTTCCAGATCCAATGTATGTACCCAGTTCGACTGTTCTTGGAATGAGGAGAGGAGAGGTTGCATTTTTCGCGAAAAATTCGAATGTGCGGGTAGTGTTTTTAATGAGTCGTCAACAAAAATGAGCATAGAATATCTTCCACTCACACTCACCTCCTTGGACTGCCATAGTCATATCCATCCCTCCTCTATGCCACTTTTCCCCTTCCTCCTTCCCCTCCAGTCCCAAGTCATTTTTATGGACAACTAGAAAGTACTTGCATACTTAGATTTTTCCCTGATCAAGACTAAACTTAACAAAGAATAAACTTAAAACAAGTCAAACCAATAATAAACATAAAACTTTCTTCACTCCTCGAACCTTCTGTTACTGCACCCCACCCCCCACCTCCACCCCATCGAATAGAAATGCAATTTCTCTAAACAACTGGGAAGAACTTGTATCTTTGAGTTTTTCGTGAGCTTACAACCAAGAATGAGCCTCTAACTTTATTTGCCTCCTCTAACCTTCTGACACGGTGGGCTCCTCCCCCTTCCACCTCCACCTCTTCCTCCTCCATCCTTCCTCGGGTATACGCCACCTTTGCCTGCACTTGCTCGGCGCCATGTTTCAACAAACTCGAATTACTGTGGCAATTGCTCAAGTCGATAGGCTCGGCTCGGCCTAACTTAAGTCGAAGGTTTCATTAAGACGGATGTTTTGATTTTAATCCAGACTCGAGTCCAGACTTATTACGAAACCTTCGACTTACGTTAAGCCGAGCCGAGCCTATCGACTTGAGCCGTTGCCATAGTAATTCGAGTTTGTTGAAACATGGCGCCGCACAATGGGTTAGAATCGGAAAATCGTGGCCAAAAATCGAAAAACCAAGTTCGTTATATTGCCTTTACCTGCCGTTCTACTTCAGTCGGAAGTTGGCCACCTTCGAGTGCGTAACGGTACGAGAATCGGTCCCAAAATACTCAACGTTCGTGTGTTGTGAATTTTTGTTACCACAAGGTGTATTTCCGACTTAAAAAAATGGAGGCCACTCTTGAAGGGATGTAAAATATTATATATGCATTGAAATTCAAATTTTTGTATTTCTTATTATGGAAAATTAATTAACTCTGCGCCTATAATACAAACGCGCATGTTAAGGTAACGAAAGAAAAGTAGGAAAATAGTTGGCATCTACAGAGTTCTACACTAATATTAGTGGAATAAGAAATTCATAAAAATTGGCTGCGTCAAAGCAGGTATTCATCCCCGATACAATAGTAAATCCCAACCAAGGGGGAAAATGTATATACCTGGTGTACTCTATTGACCAGTGGAAGGAGAAATATAGGGTATCTCAATGTTCCGTGAAATATATATTTTTTATTTTATACTAGTTAACCTAATCCAACTTAACTGAGGTTCTCTGCGATCAATTTTTAACACAAAATAAGTTTAGTAACCTAATGTAACTTAACTGAAGACATGTTGCGTGCAATTGTAGATTTCAAAAAGTTCTTACTTTTGGCCCTCCATTTCTTCAGGGAGTTAGATTAAAATCTTATTAATGAAAAATATAAATAATCTTATTCGAATCAACATATGTAGCTTTTTAAGAAAATTTTACTTCCTGTTCCCCACCTGTTTTTTTCGGTAAGATTTAGTTGAAATTATATAAGCAGAAAATATCAATGCTCTAATTTTGATCATAATAAGTACCTTTTATCGCGAAAAAATGGTTACATGCGTTTTTGTCGGTCCGCCATTTTGTTTCCCTTTCGAGGAGAGTATTAAAATGAAATATTATTTACAGAAAATATGAATACTCTAATTTGGATTTTTGAAAGTTGCTTTTATCGCAAAAAGCGGTTACTTTTGGGCCGCCATTTGTTTTTTTTTTACAAAAGTACAAATTTGAAATCAGCGACCCAAAAAACATTAAATTCGATATAGTTTGACAAATTTTCTACCTCTCTCGATTTTTAGCCACGATTTTCCTATTCTCACCCACTGTGCGCCGAGCAGTTGTAGTCAAAGGTGGCTTACACCCGAGGAAGGATGGAGGAGGAAGAGGTGGAGGTGGGAGGGAAAGGAGCTCACCGTGTCAGAAGGTTAGAGGAGGCAAATAAAGTTAGAGGCTCATTCTTGGTTGTAAGCTCACAAAAAACTCAAAGATATAAGTCCTTCCCAGTTGTCTAGGGAAATTGCATTTCTATTTCATGGAGGTGCAGGTGGGGGGTGGGGTGCAGTAACAGAAGGTTCGAAAGTGTGAAGAAAGTTTTATGTTTATTCTTGGTTTGACTTGTTTTAAGATTATTCTTTGTTAAGTTTAGTCTTCAGAAAAAAAAAAAAGGAAAGAGTGAAAGTACCTTCTGGTGTCTAAAAAAGACTTGGGGCTGGATGGAAGGAGGAAGGGAGAAGTGGCAAGAGGAGGGGTGGATATATAAAAAAGTGTGGTGGAAATTTTATTGTTTTTTGGGTCCCGCCTGTTAAAGAGTGAAAGCGCTACGTGGTTAAAATGTTTAAGGTCTATTCAATTACAATGACCCAGAAAAAATGATACCCCCTCGCTTTGTTAACTTGGTAGCCTTCTTCATTTTTAATGTGATAAAGTGACGCTAGGGGGTAACGAGGGGGTCTACTTTACTTTTGGTAGTCTTCTTCGTTCTTAGTGGCCCAGAAAACATAGGAATACACACCCTACTCGACATTGTATGAGAATTGACATTTCAACTCTCAGAAGGGGGTGTATGGGAGTGGTAATGGGGAAATGGCTAGTTGAAAATGGTATACTTATTAAAAAACAGTTTTTTGTATTAGTTCTCTAGAACTAACTAATCTATTATTTCCCAGAAAAAAATAATTAATTAATGGCGTTCAGACAATTTGTTTATTCATGGTAACTGTGACTTTGTAAAACAACATAGTCTACGTTCTTTACATCTTAAATATTTCGAAAACAATTAAATCAGTCAATATATTATATATTTTCTAATTTAGAAGAAAATTTGATCTAACCATTTTTTTTTAAATATACAGTGTTCCATTAAAAATTTACCAAGTTTGTGTTTTTTCTAACTTTTTGACATTCATTTGTCGTGTTATGTAACATTTTATGGCACATAATATTTTCATTTAGGATAAACTCTGCGACTTTTGTATTTAAAGTTTTTTTCTGTCTCGTGTAATAAATATATTAGGCGCTGTTTAAATATACAAAATAATCCTGTACATACTCGTATTTTAATGAGTATCGAATAGAAGAAAATAAATGATGAAAAAGACGGATGTTGAAAATTTCGCTCAACGATAGTTGTCCATAGATTAACTATTCACAGCCTAATAATAAATCAATAACAGTCATTACATCGCAACATCATAATTTCAAATAATGTATTTAGATTTGGTAGGTCTAATCTAAATTCAGTTCATGTGACAACAACGGTAAATCATCTATAAAAAAACATCATCAAGGCTAGCCATTAACTAAAAAAAATGTATGATATCGATTGACAGTATTTTATGTTGGAGAAAAGTTAAATTATACTAAATAAATTAAAACGTTTTATACGAGATGGTGTAATAATTACTGTTTTACTTTTTAGTGTAACGAGCGTTGTTTTGAACAGGAAACAATGAACGAAAAACATTATTTTGCCATTAAAATAATTAATTCTTTTTAGATTTTTTATGACAATATAAAATTGATAATAAATACTTGGAGATTTACTGTTTTGAGTAGTGTTTGAGTTGTTTTATTACTTGAAATTTTTGGAGTAATTACTTAAAAAAAAGTGGCCTTATGTTAGGAAAATAAAGACAACTCTCTTCAAACTGAATTTTTTTGACTGGAATTTCGAGGGCACATACAGTAATATCTGTACTAACGATTGAATCAAAATAGAATGTACCTATTATTCAGGTAAAACGGAGGGGGCGAGGGGGCTATGAACTCGGATAAAAAAGCAGGTGCAGCGCTCCGAAACAGTGCATATAGTAAATATATCTAGGTATCTACGAGTACTTACATATACCGTGTGTGTAAAGCCGACATCGGCTAGTGATGAAAAAAGACAAATAGAAGTGAGACGACAGATAGGAAACAACCGCATACGTACCGAAAGTAGTGAGGGAATAAGACTGGCCCTCTCACCACGTTAGAACGAGAAGTGTAGACTTTGTCCTTTTTCATAACCGGCCGATGTTGGCTTTACACATACTGTATATTACCGCGGTGAATAAATAAATAGTTATTTGTAAATAAGTAGTTATTTGTTTATTTGCTCAAAGCATGTATTAGTGGTTTGATTTTTTGTTAATCTTTCAGCACAAATTGAAGGTTAAAGCTTAAAAGAAGCCATAGAGCTTTGAATGGCCAAAAATACTAATATTTGCAAAAGTTGTACACAATCAAACATAGGCAAAAAAACACAAATTGTCAGCGGTCAAATGTTAATAACTAATTTTTCGCTTTTAACATATACATGGTGTCCCGCAATTAATGACACATAGAGCAAGACGAGATTTCTTACATCAAAATAGTGCGATATAGCCAAACTTACCTTAGTCTATTTGTGGATAATAAAAAAAGTTACTGGGCGTTAAAGTTAAATATATTTTACATAAATTAGATATACTTGTTTTATATCGATAAAGTTAATCGTTTTCGATTTATTTACTGTTTTTCCATTGGATGCAATTTAATTTTCAAGATAAGAGTTTGTACTTATTCTCTTGCAAGAAGTTTAAATATGTGTATGTACGCCGATTTTATTAGAATACACATTTTAGACTTTTTTATCACGATACCTAATAAATATGTTTACATTTACAATTTACCATACAGAGTTAATTTAAGAAGAAATAAAATAACTGTTAGTGTCATGGAAACTACAGTTAAATATTAAAATATATTATTAATAACATAAATTAATTACATTCAGCTGGCTACATTAAACTCTCAACATGGCCCCCGTTTACATTAATACACATTCTTACTTGTTTGATAAATGATTGCCTGATATTAAATACTGTTTCTTAATTTCTTATTAAATTGCTAGCATTTAAAATTGCTTGCCACAGCTCGTCCCGTGTGTTTATAGGGTCACTGTAAATATTTGATTTCAAAATACCACAGTCAGAAATCCAATGGATTTAAACCTGGACCCCTTAAGGGCCATGGAAACGTGCTGCCATGACCTATCTATCGTTGTGGAAATTGTGCGTTAAGATAGTTTCGCACCTGTACAGAAAAATGGGCAGGAGCACCGTCTTACATAAAGAATATATTCTGTCTCACATTTAATCATCAAGAAGTTCTAGAAAATCATGTTGTGAGAAATGTAAGTACGAACGGACATTCAAATTAACTGGCAATTCAACAGGCGAGGGCCCAACACATGATTTCCAATAATATCATACCAAATGTTTACTTTAAATTCATGTTGAAAATGACGTTCTTTTAATATATATGCGGGTTTTCATTGTCCCAAACATGTTTGTTTCTGAAGTTGAAAACGTCCCGACTAGTAAATGTGGCTTCGTCTGTAAACAGCACCTTGCTTAAAAAGTTTGGATCATCATTATGCCGGTCTAAGAATCGAATACGAAATTGTTCTCTAGCTGGAAAATCGACGGATAGTAAATTCTGCACTTTGGTACAGTGATAGGGGTACATTTTTTCATTACGAAATAATCTATGAATAGATGATTTAGATACATATACAACCGCAGATATTCCGTCTCAAACTTATGTATTCCAGGATTTTCTGTTACACGAAGCAAAATATGCTCCTCTTGTTCTGGAGTAATGTTTTTTGAACAACCAACATCTCTTTTTTTCAGGACGAAACGATCCAGTTCTCCTAACCGGTCATAAAGATTTTTAAATAATTTATAATTTGGTTGTAATCTGTGTACAATTATGGTAATGTAATGTTTCTAAATACTTGCGACACGCACGGCGTCCATTAAAATTTTCTTTTTGCATAAATGCATACCATATCTCCATTTCTTCATTAGAAAATAAATTATGGCGAGGTATATTTCAGGCGATATTATTAGTTTCACAAATAAATTTACAAGAATTCACTGTTTGAGATAAGTTTACTGATCAATAAATTAATCGTCAATAGTGCGATTTGTTTCCCAATAATCAAAGCTTACTATGATAAGTATGATAGGTTTACGTAAGTAACTATACAAACTTTTATCTTGAAAATTAAATTGCATTTAATGGAAAAACAGCAAATAAATCAAAACCGGTTAACTTTATCGACATAACAAGATTAAACTTTCGTAAGTAATAAGAAAAAATGACTTATGTACAATTTTCAGTACAATTTTCGTACATAATTAGATAAATTTAAGAAAAAGAGTACATTTTGTTGGTGTTTTATCAAGAGTACTGTCTAGTGTCTACAGCAAAGTCAAGTACGGATTCGTTTTTCTCGTCCCAGAAAACCTCCGAATCCAAATTAAAGTATTTCTTTGAACATTTTATAAGAATTATAAGAATGTTGAATTCAAAATTTTAACTTTAACGCCCTGTAACTTTTTCGCTGTAACTGTATCGCGCTATTTTGATATAAGAAATCTAGCCTTGCTCTGTGCCCCATTAATTTCAGGACACCCTGTATAATCTTTTCTTCTTGTTTTAACTATATTTTAGGATTTCAGACCGGAAAATCAATATAATTTATTTAAACAAACGCGTTTAAACAAAATGTAGCACTTGTAAAATGTTGCAAAAGTAACCACCTTATTCGGATTCTATGGCTCAAAACCTACAAGAATCATATTGTCTATTAAACTACAATTACAACTATTATACATCTGAGAGCCATGGGCTAAAAATACTTTTACAAAATTTATTCCCCGAAGCACTCTGATTTTTGTAATTCAAAAATCGCGGACATCTCTGTAATGACAAAAGATATCGATAAGTAAATAGAGGAGTTTTTTTTGTAGAAAAAAATACGAGCTACAAACTTCATTTAAAATATCTTTCTATATCCTCACTTTTTCAAAAATTATAGCAAAAAGAAATGAAAAATCAAGCTTTTTTTCATTTTTTTTTTTTGGAAATACAGGCCGCTTGCAAAATAATCTCTCATTGGATAGTATGTATTTTCAACTACTTCAATCAGAATTTTACTTTATATTTACACTTTGCAAGGTTTTGGGTAAATATTGTCTTGATTTTATATATCATGGGATTATGACGTCTTCGCAGACGTGTGATCTGTGGCAAGAATACAGATGCTGTATGGCCCAGTTTTATAATTGGAAATTATATCTAATCAAGTAATAGTAATCTTATAATGTATTGTGAGTCGAGGTTCTTCGCAGTTTAAGCCTAATTTGTTTTTTTTATTATCATTTTTCGTGTCATTGATGTTACCGAACCTAAATACAGCCTTGTCATGTAATACAAATTTTGTCCCTGAGTACATAAGTAATTAATGCTATTGCAACAATTATTGATTCAAATAATATTATTAAAATATGACTATTGATGACGTCCAAGACGGATTATATTTTAATATTCACCAAATCAAACACTCTAACTGGAAATCTCGTGCTTTCACTGTGGTTGCTCTGAGAAATGAACTTACCAACGAAGTAAACTTGTTATACTGTAGAAACTTCTTCCGGTTTAAACTTGTTACAGTTATATAGACACTATGTATCCCTAAGGCGATCCCAAACCTTACATGGGCGTTTAATTGTTAACTAGCGTATGGCCGTGCAGCCCGTGGGAATTAATAACTTTGCCAAGATTCCTGAAAATGTAGGAAAGTATTTGAAATTGTCTGACTCTTCTACGTTTATTCTAGATTGCTGGAGAAGAACTGCAGCCTCTTTATTAGTAAACTCCGGTGCATATCTGCTTACCCTGAAACGCCTGAAGTCTGTAGATGGCGATTTAAAAGATTCAGATCCCTCAAAATAAGGTCTCTATCTCTATAAAAATCTTTGAGGGAACTTTTACTGAGCAGCACAGTTTTTTCTTGGCATCTACATCAAGTCCTACCCCAACAAATATCTATACATCAGGTTTTAATCGTTTAGTGGAAAAAGTGTCGACCTTTTGGAGTATATGAAAAAACTTTGAATCTTTTGGACTAATTTACAAATTTTTGTCTTCCGCAGAAAAACTTTTTATATTTTTTATGACAAATATATACACAAGATTAACACTTGAACACTTTTCACCACTTAACACCGAAACATTTGCACTTGACGCAGATTTCAATTTCAATATTGGCATCATCAGGAAAGGATTAAAACTAATTAATTCAAATTAGTTTTAATCATGCACATATATAACCATCAGAAGATGATTAAAACTAATTAATTAAAATTAGTTTCAATCATATATATAGTCCTTCTAATTTTAATTGAAAATGATAAATACGCCTGGGGAACCAAAAAAAGCGGTGCAACTTTATGATTCCATGGGCGTGCATATATCTTTTATAAATTCGAAAATTGTGAAATAATTTTTTCATTCAAATCAATATAGGAGATTAAAATTATCCTGCATACAAAACTCTTAATATTTGTAATATAATTTGCTGTAAATAATGCTCATTTAGCCAGACAATCTCAAAAAATTGTCTGTGTTAATAAACCTAGCTGAAATACACGTCACTGGCTTCTTACTAAATCAAATCATAAACAAAAAAAAAAAAAAAAAAAAATAATAAAAAACAAAAAACAAAAAAAAAAAAACAAAAGAAAATAAAAAAAAAAAAATCAAAAAAGAAACAAACACCAAGGATTAAAAAAAAAACACGGGAAAGAAAAAAAACCAAAAAAAAAGAAGAAAACATCCCAAAGGAAAAAAAAAGGCCGAAAAAAAGAAAAGAATAGAAAATATATATATAAAAAAAAAGGGAAATAAAAAAATCAAAAATTTTGTCGTTTGTTAAAAATATTGAAAAAAGTCGAATGTTCAATGTTAAAAAAGTCAGAAACTCTTTTCTAAACGGCCAGTTGTAGTAACGAAAAAAACGTGTTTTTAGTGAAGGGGGGTGAAGGGGAAAAACAAAAACAAGTACACAAAAAAAAAAAAAAAACAAACCAAAAAATTGTAAAAAAAAAAAAGGTAAAAAAAAAAAATGACAAAAAAAAGAAAAAAAAAAAATAAAAAAAAAGAAAGAAAAACCAAACAAAAAATCAAAATCAAATAAAAAACCCACAAAAAAAAAAAAAAATCAAGTACAAAAAAAAAAAATAAATAAAAAAAATCATTTAAAAAATTTTGATTATTTATTTAAAAAAAAAAATAAAAAAAACTTAAAGAAAATAAAAAATAAATTAGTGAAAGAGGTAAAAAAAAGGGAAAAAAGTAAAAAAAAAATAGAAGGGAGGGAATGGGATAAATGGGGTTTATATTTTAAAAAAAAGAGGGGAGGAGGGAGGAAAAGAGAATAAAAATTAGGAAAGAAAGGGTGTAATTCTGGATTGTGAAAGGGGAAAAAAAAAAAGTTCTACGTACTATTCTTTGAATAAATATGCATAGAATTGAATAAATATAGGAAGTTCCGGAAAAAAAATTCGTCAATGCGCCCGAATTCAAAATATATATTTTCTATTTATATGCGGAGGTTCCGAAAAAAAAAAATTCTTCAATGCGCCTACATCTCTAAGTGCATAATATATAATTCTCATGATTTCATCATGAGAACCTCAACACCGGAAAAAACCTCGTTTTGAGGTTAGAATGACAAATAATTTTTTACTCAGATGGAACGCATTTTTATGAAAAAGATGGAGAGGACATTTTCCATCAGAATTCTACGTAAAATATGTGTAATTTTTCCGTTTTCAAATTTGAATTTTCAACAATGATGTCCGCCATATTGAATTCGCCATCTTGGATTTCAGACTTTTTTCGCCAGGAATAACTCAAAATGTACAAACATGAAATGGCATAGGAAAAGTATAATTACAAACTCCTATTTATTTTTTATAATGAAAGACGCGCCATTTCTTGAGAAATCCGGCCGCCATTCTGAATCCGCCATCATTGAAAATTGAAAATTTAGTCAAATATATTCTGTAGTATTGTTTTGATTGAGGAAAAGACTGTGGATCAAGGAAGACACAATAACATTAATACTAGAGAAAAATTCTTATTTCATGAGATTTTATGCAATGTCCAACAGTTTTGAAAAGATTAGAGTCAGTTGAGGTCCGCAAAAAAATCCTATCATCAACTCCAACTATTGCCCCCCCCCCCCCCCACAGATCTCCTCCTCCCCCCAATCCGGAGTAGTTTAGTGCCTTTTTGGACTAAAAAAAAATATATAAAAAAAATCCCTAAATTTTCAGTACTTTTCTCCATAAAGTCAGCCATATTTTTTTTCTGGAGCATTTAATCACAATTCTGACCCCGGAGATCGAAATATCACATCCGAAAACATTGGGATAAGTGTTTTTTATTGAGTGAATTCATTAATTTCCCTTCGAGATTGACGCTCCTAGAAGGACGAAAAATTGTGTCTGTTTGGGCGTTAATGGGTTAATTTAGCAACAAAATTATCCAAACTAATTGTTTTTGTATAAAAAAATGTGCGAAGATATCGTCCACATACCTGAACCAGACTCTAGGGAAATACTCGAAGTTTTCTTTTGCGTCTGTCTCAAACTTACTCATAAAAAAGATTTGAATTCCGCTCCCTCATGTTGCTGAAAGTATTCACCATTATACTGAAAACAATTTTGATTCATACAAATATTAGTAAGCCAAATGTATTCCTTAATAACTGTATCGTCTAAACCATTTAATTCGAATATTTCCCAGAGGTAGTCCAAAGTTTCTGGGATTTGGACACTTGAAAACAATGAGCACACATCAAACGAGACCAAAATTTCACCTTCTTGCAACTGAATATTTTTGATATTGTTATGTGAGTTTGATATTTTGATATATGAACTCTCTAGAATATTTAACTGAAAAACTTGTTTGTGCAATAGGCAAATTTTCGAACTCGTTCATTAACCATTTTGACAAGTTAAAAGTTGGGGATTCTATCGCTGAGACAATTGATCTTACAGATTTTCCTGGTTTATCTATTTTTAGTAAACAATATAATTTAGGTATTATTGGATTTAACAATCGTAATGTTTGCCTCAGTCAAAGGGTGATACGGCTGTTACATTATTTTAAAGATGTTTTAACTTGAGTTGTCATTTTTGGCAAAGGATTTTTTTGATAATTTCTTGTAAGGACCACTGTTAATTAAATTGTCTACTCTCTCAAAATGGTCACTTTTGTCTAAGATAACAACCTTTTTACTTCCCTTGTCAGCTTTTAAATAACCTCTCTTCACACGCAAAAATTAAATGTCTGGGCGGGAATTTTAGGCGATACCATAATAGGTATTTTATTCATAAATGGCAATCTTGCTGGGGATGTTTATTTGAATATGCTTCGAAACACAGTTGTCCTACTTATCACCGAATCACTAGAAAATCGAAATGATCAACACGGCAACATTTCGTGCAGGAAGACCTCCTCCACTTTCAACAAGAGTGCACCATAAGTGCATCACTAAACATCGAGGATCTACAAAATCATCGTGGAGGGCTATCAGGGGGGGGAACTTTTCACAAAGTTCGCGAGATATTTGAACAGTGTTGTTATTACTGTATGGAAATAAATGGAAATTTTGACAATTAATAAAATGAAATCATTTTTAGATCACATATGGTTACAAATGTTACTTTTTTGCTTTCAAACAACGTCACTTTTTACAGTAAAAAACTCAACTCTGTCGCTTCTTGCTAATAAATTTGTGAGGTAGTTCCATTTAAGATTTGAAAGGAAAGGAATCACACCCTAAAAAGGTGTGACTCCTTTGGATTGTGGGTACCTATTTATTTATAGCAATTAAATAAACAACTGAATTTTTAATAATATTCTCATGTTTCGATTCTTTCGAATCTAAACGCAAAATGTTCCTCATACCTTGAATTATAAGAATCCGCGAAAAAATTTGACTCCCCGACTCATTCTGTAACTCAGCATCAATTTTCTTCGATGCAAGTTTACTCTACGCTCGAGCGCCTGAGCGTACGTTCTACGAACACCGAGGAATTAACTCACGTATTTTTAGTTATTCGGGTGATTGTAACTTTTTTCATCTTCGGAATATATCTTACAAGCTATATTATCTGAATTTACGGGATTAAAATTGTGAAACTGTCGGGTATTCTTCATAGTTTTAGCATCTGCAAAACGTTGCGCCAATCGACTTTCATTCGAATCGTGATCCGACTGCGAGCAGAAGCTGAAACTTATTTTTTTGAAAAAACTGCTCGCCCATTCGTATAATGTTCTCGCGTTCGTTATGTGTATTTAAAAAATCACTACGTACGACGTAGTGATTTTGAAGCAAAGGAGCGTGCGACGGTGTGGGTGGATGTGTACAAAGACATCGCGTATCAAGCGAGTTTGCAACGTGTCAACGACAAATACATATAGTCCAGTAAATAAGCCGGAAAATACTGTAAAATCTGGAAAAGTTGATAAGCAGCTCCGATTTCAAATTTTTTGTTTGTACGTGTTCTTTAGACCCTCAGGAACATTCATCACCACTAACATCTGCCTTGCTATGAAAATGAAAAAAATATGGTAGTTTTCCCACCACCAAAGCTTCCCCAATAGTGAAAGTGATAAAACATCTTAAAAATTCAAAATTTCACCTCGGAAATCGTCTCTCGGGGGTTTTCGGGGTTGCTGATTACGAATCAGAAGTCTAATTACAAAACAATTCAAACTCTCAATATGATATGCGCGCAAATTTTGGTTTTAATGTAGTTGAATTATTGAAAAAATAAATTACGGGTGTAATAAAATCGTTTTCAAGTTTTCTTTAATTTCAAAAAAACTGGGTACACAAAATGAGCTTACAATCTACAAATATAGTTGACATCATTCGTAATCAGAGTCGTTTTCGAGCATTGCTGATGCAGTATTGGCTTGAAAGTGGAATTATATTGCTCAATTGCATGAGACGTTTAAATGTTTGTAATTTATTGAACTTAAGATTCTTGACCAGCGACCCCGAAAACCCCGAGAGGCGATTTCCGAGGTGAAATTTTTGAATTTAATTTTTTTTATCTTTGTCACTTCTAGGGGTGGTTTTAATGGGATGCAACCATCCTCACTCGATTTTTGGATGCGTAATCAGCGACCCCGAAAACCCCCGAAAGACGATTTCCGAGGTGAAATTTGGAATTTTTAAAATGTTTTATCACTTTTACTATTGGGGAAGCTTTGGGGGTGGGAAAACTACCATAATTTTTTCATTTTTCATAGCAAGGCCGATGTTAGTGGTGATGAATGTTCCTGAGGGTCTAAAGAACACGTACAAACAAAAATTCTTGATATCAGAGCTGCTTATCAACTTTTCCACATTTTCCGACCTATTGATTGGACTAATAACGAACGCGAGAACATTATGCGAATGGGCGAACAGTTTTTTCAAAAAATAAGGTTCAGCTTCTTCTCGCAGTCGGATCACGATTCGAAAGACTGTCGATTGGCGCAACGTTTTGCAGATGCTAAAACTGTGAAGAATATCCGACAGTTTCACAATTTTAACCCCGTAAATTCAGATAATATAGCTTGTAAGATATATTCCGAAGATGAAAAAGTTATAATCACCCGAATAACTAAAAAGACGTGAGTTAATTCCTCGGTGTTCGTAGAACGTACGCTCAGGCGCTCGAGCGTAGAGTAAACTTGCATCGAAGAAAATTGATGTTGAGTTACAGAATGAGTCAATTCGCGGAATTCATGAGAACATTATTAAAAATTCAATTGTTTATTTAATTGTTATAAATAAATAGGTAAATAAATACATTTACGAATATTGTTTATTTCATTTCAAAATATAAACTTCTAAAAATCTCTCATAAAAGTTTCATAACATTTCGTTGAAAAGTCTGAGTAATTCATTTTTTCATTAAAAGTAATTAAAATGTTTAAACATCCGTATAAACAATAACAATTGAATTTTTGCAAAATCCTTTGGGGCTATGTTTAGTATTGTTATAGGCATTCATTTGATACATGTTTTATAAAAATCAACGACCTAGTGGTTCTTGGGGGTGCTCACTTGACGTGTTTTATCTCTAACACCTCGTATGCATAATGGGGATGCTGGGAAAATTTGAACCCGTTGAACCCACTTCAAAAATACTTGCTTGTAGACCAGAAGTTACTGTATCCGTTGTGTGATTATCCAAAAAAATAATAATATCGTACCTGGTTATATACCACGCAACGATACCAAAAGTAATTTATTAGTATCAAAATCTAAGCGAAAGATCTTTTTCATGGATATTGCAATACTATTAAGTATAATGTATAAGGTACTTGTAGAAAATAATAAATGTTCTCAAGATATAAATTAGAGCAGTTCGTTTTTTATAAAGTAATAAGAAAAAAGCTTAGCCAAGTTTGGTATCTATGATAAACGTATCTACGTAACAGATTAATAGCAACACACCCAAATAGGATTAACCTTTATCACAGTTCGTAGATATTAAAAAGCTGAAATGCCAAGAAATATAAGTAAATCTATAGAACAACCTACATGTATTATGTTCTTTTATCGTGCAAGGTATACTGGATGCTGTAAAATAGGACTGCAACTCTTATTGAAAACAAACTAATTAATTAAGACAACTTTACTGCAAAGTCCAGAACATTACTCTTGTTAGCAGTTTTAATTACATACTACAGCACTGTTTTGCTAACATAGTAATTTATCTGGATTATAGATACAATGATTGTAGGTGTCAGGGAAGAGAATTAATGACTGTAGGTGACAGAGAAGAGAATTAATTATATTTTAGACATTTTCGTGTAACCTACAGTGTGTATATGGTGTGAAAATTAAATAAATGATTATGGTAAATGGTAAATTCAGTGTCTTCATTAAAGTTCTTTTTTTTATTCTCGAAAGATCGATATTTAGTATACGAATCTCGAAAACTAGCGAGGTTAGAGAGACGGTTAAATAGGAAAAGACTTAAAGTTTTATGGGACCAATTTACAGTACTGTAAAAAAAATCATCTAACCACATATTTTGAAAATTCTCTGTGATCTTAATAAATGCAGATCCGTTACTAATTGTTTTCAGAAAAAATGTAAAGGAGAAAGTTGTAGATAATTGTAGTCTGTATAAGAAAAACCAGGTAGTCAAAGTTTTTATTTCGCATCTCATATTGAAGTTATGACATAACTTTTTAAGTGACAATCATAGCTGGTTATGGTTACATAGTTGTGGGCTCATAAAGCATGCTTTTTTTGTAACCCTTTTAATGATCAAATTTAATACAGTTATTTAAAAAAAATCGAAGAGTTACCATTTAATTAATTATCATTTGTGTCTTTTGATATACAAATTAATGTAATTAGCGATGAAAATAACTTACAAAAACAACTTGTCACATAAATGAAGGTCAAATATATGAACATGAGAATGAAGAATACGAATGATAAGTCTTTGATTTTTTTTAGTTAAGAGTTGTAACATTGAAAAGTTTAAAAAAATACACATATTTCATAGCCAACTATGGTTGCCATTAAAAAATCGTCACAAAGTTTATGTCAAAACTTCAGTACAACACTCGAAATAAAAATTTGTATAAAATCTTATACAGACTACAATTAACTACAATTTCCTCCTTTACATTTTTTTTGCAATTAACGAAATCATAGAAACTTGATTTTTTCGAAATATCTAGATAGCTATGATTTTTTAACAAAACCAAATAGTGGTTTAAATTGGTTTCATAAAATTGCACATATTTTCCTATTCAACCGTCTCCCCTAACCGTTAGTTTTCGAGATTCCCATACCAAATGTCGAAAAAACTCGCACTGTATAAGATGTAATCGATATGTGTTTTAATGTCAACTCATATTTTCAACCTTCTGTTTTTAGATAATATTTGTTTAGTTAGTCTGCTAGTCAACGAATTAATTATTTCTTCAGTTACAAAATAGAAAACGCCATGAAACTTCAACGTTAAATAAAATTAAATATTTTAGCCTTAAAATCGAAAACTGACAAACTGATTCTATTGACAAATAATAGGGATTGTGTTTTCTTGATTCGACCTCTAGGAAATACAGGCTATCCCAAATTGATTATGTATGCATTGGTATCTTGGTTATTGTTGGAGATATAAAGAGTTTTAAATGGAGAGTTTTTTTTTCAAATTCGATTTATCTGTAATCGTTTTCAAGATTTTTTAAATAAAGTTTCGTTTTAGAGAATGTCCCTTACCCTTTTCATTACATGACGTTATTTTAGCGAGTACAATTTCAGAACAATTTGTTAAGGTGCTTTTGCTGACGTTATCAAAATATGTCTGTTGTCGTTTGTCTCCGAGTTAATACCATTAAATCTGATTCTTATAACGGACGCCGTATTGGATTTATGTGTGGTTAAATAGTGCTCAAAGTTTGTTTTTCAATGATGTAGATTCAGTGCTTGAAAAACCGTCACCTATGGAATTAAAAAATATATTTATTTATTTTTTTCGAAGTAGGAAACAATTTGCAAATTGCAAACAAAAAAATAATCAACAATTAAAAATAATATAAACTACTTAAATTTTTCTATGTGACGTCCCTCCTCATCTAAACACTTTTGGCACCGCTTTACTGACTAACCCTGCTCAAAGTGTTTTGCTTAATACTAGCAAAGGGATTTCTGACATTATTTTTTTTAAAATGTGTACAGCTTCTGAGGATTCTAATGCGTATACTCCATTTTTTTGCATTCCCCAAAGATAAAAGTCCAATCGAAGTGACCGAGATCTAGCTGGCCATAAAATTCCCCTTAAATATTGGGTCAGTGGGGTGCTATCATTCGAAGGGCAACTATTAAGCTGAAACGAAATTCGATTCGAAACTTCTACAGTTTTCTGAGTTTCTTCTACTGTCTGAGAGCTTGGTATTACGAGTATTATTTGTTCTTGGAACATATGGAGGTGGTTTGCGCCACTCAATCATTTAAGTTCAGTTAAAGCGGTGACAAAAGTGTTATATGTGGAAGGACATAACATATAATAATTTACTGTATTTTTACTGGTTTATTATTTTTGGCATGAAATTTGTAAATTCAACCCCACTTCTAAAACTATATATTTTTTAAATTTTACAGTAGGCAACATGTTTTTCTAGCATGTGATACACCGTTGAAAAGCGAATTTTGACCACTATTTAACTATATAAAAATCCAATATCGTGTCCTTAACAAAAATCAGAGTTAATGGCATTGAAAGCATCTAAAAAGTGTCTTAACAGTGTACTAGCTTACATATCACAAGTCCAGTAATTTTAAAGGTATGGGAGATTTTCTAAAACGCCCCAAAAGATTTTCTAAAAGTTTTTTTTGAATTAGCTCAAAAATGATTACAGATAAATCGAATTTAGAGGTAATACAATCCTCTAAAACTTTTCCCATTTAACCATCTCTCTATCTCCAACAATAACCGATATACCAATCCATGCATACCCAACAAATTTGGGACAGACTGTATACCGTCGAAAATGGTTTAAAAAACCTTACAAATGAGGAATGAAAAAAAAGTTGTTAAAAAAACATCCTGACGTTTTTAAAAAACTTTATATACATACTTAATAGAATGTGCAGTAGGTATATTTTGAGTCGCCACACCTACTCGAGATTTTTAACGCACATCAACGTATTTAGGTGTTTGTTAAATAGTTTTTATATTGTATGAATATAGCGTCCATGTACCACAAAAAAGGTGTGATTGTCAAAAAAATTACTGAAAAGGACTGGAATTTACTGTTTAAGGATCCAGGCTTGCTTGCTAAGGAAAAAGTTTTTTCATAGTTTCATTTTTGAAAAATCAGAATTTTCCAATTGAAGGAAATTTAATTCCTCTCTACAGAGAAAAGCGCTTTACCTACACAGGTAAATTTTGCAAACTACACTACAATTCCTATCTCAACAACTTCTTTCAACAAAATTTTAAATATTTTATTCAGAAAGGCCACTTTATCTACACAGGAAATAAATTCAAAATCAATAAGTCTCGACAAAACCTTATAGATTTTTCAAAAATGAAAATTTGTCTAGATTCCAAAGGTTAAATTCCAATTAAAACATATTTTTGTCAGTCACGCCTGTTTTTTCACGTATTCTGGGCCACGCTGTATGATATAGCCAAATAAGATACTTAAGAAAAACTCTATGTTGCAACAACTGAATTCGAACCTAACGTAAACACAACACATTAATTAACTATTTACAAGCGATATCATTTTCCAACCACTAATACTTTCATCACCAAGATTATATTTAGAAATACACGTGGAGAAATGACGTACTTCTGTCAAACAGACAGATCTCATATGTCAACACAAATCTCTTTGGACACTTACTTTATCTTACATTTGTTTTGATTATATGCGTGTATGCATTAAAAACCTTTTAGTAAAAGTAAATAAATATCACAATCAGGAAAAACATTTTGCCCTGAAAAGAAATTGCGGTTTAAAATAATATTAGATTTTTATTGGGTATAGATGTTTGTACAAACGCGGAATTTTTAAAAGAAATATAAGTATTTGTTTTTGTTTTTTTTTTAGATATAAAAGAAGCTATGCTTTTAATCAAGCGCAAAAATAAACTCAATGGTTATACATTTAATTAATCACAAAACACCAGCTATGAATCATAAAACATTACATAAATACTATGTCTGAATGTAGAACATAATGCTTACCGTTTTATCTTAAATGTGTCGAGTATTCAGGTTTTCATATTTCCCCAGTCTTCAGTCGAATCCATGTATGTATGTTATACGTAAATTTTGCCATTGAATTACTAGATAATAGCATTTATCGTGTGTTGATATATAACGCGATTTCTCACTTATTTTCTTAGAAGGTGACACGCTACTTGATTAAAAATATTGGACCCTAAACACACTATTTACAATACCCGTTTTATACCGATTCTCGCTCGTTATTCGGCGAAAAAAAAAATTAAATTATATTAGGACACGAAACTGATTAAACCAACACTAACTACATCGGTATCAATGAATATCAACGAAGATCATCGGTGCTTCCACCGAGCCCCATGTCACCGAAAGTCTTGTCCTCGTCAAAAGCGTTTTTTTTAAAAGAAGCTCGGTGGGCATGTTTTAACACTTTGCACTGCGACCGCACACATTGTCAGCCGCTCCCGACGTTGGGCATGCGTCATCTCCAGTCTGAACGCCTCTCTGTTAAAAATCACATTTTGAGTTACAGTTTGAGGCGAATTTTTCTGAAGAATTGTAAAAGCAACATAGCTAAACTTAAATCCCTATTCTGATTTCGAACACTTCTAAATTGCATGCTTATAAAATAAAAAATTAGAAAAAATCAAATCTAAAAAATACACTCATTCAAAAAAAAAAACAGTGTTATCTGACCGAGAAAACAAAATTATGTGTAAAAAATTCCTCGAGCTTATATTTAAATGAACTAATACGAAAAGGACAAGTTTAGTTGTTTTATTAGGTCGATACTGAATACTGAATACTATTTATAAATGGACAGATTCGCATGGGTGGACTCCAATAAAAGTAATATACAAGTTATCACTCATTTGTTGTCTTAAAAGTTTATCGCGCTCGAGAATTTCATACAGACATTAATTTTGTTTGACATATATTGTAAGTACCTAAGTACGTATATCTCTAATCTCTATATAGTTTGTCTCTGTATATCTTATTTTCTCTTTACGCAGCAAACTATTAAGACAAAGTCAATTCAACATAAAAATAATTCATAATACTAATACTGCCGTCCTTAGGAAAAACACCTCATGTGCAAAAATTATGAAATTTGAGTTAAGCACGAAAGTCAGTTCTAGACAGCTTATATTACATATTTCCATAAGAAAAAACACCGTATTTACAACCACAAATATTTTTTTTAAAGAATTCTAAACCTAGCATCTACAAAAAAGATCTACTAAACTGAAGAAGAACCCCGCGACTACAACGCTACTTAGGAAAAACACCGCATATACTTGTCGTAGTCTGCAGATGCCGTGTTTGTTCTAAGTAAAATGCAAACGCGGTGTTTTCGCTAAGTAATTGGTTGATTTACAGAATGTAATATTGCTGCCTAGGCTTGACATGTTCAAGAAAGTTATATTTACTCAAAGAATTTCTGCATTCAACGAAAGCTTTGTACCTCTGGGTAAAGTAAAAAGTCAAAAGACTTTTGTATACTTATGGCACGACGCCATTGCTGGACGGGGAAAAGAATGGATAATTGGCTCCTTTAATGCGTGTTTTTTTTACATCACAGGGATTATAAACACTTTGTTCTTTAGGTTGATAACTGCTCAGGATATATCCTTCCTGGTGTATATTGTAAATTCGGACGCCATTGCTGCTGAAGATATTTATGTCAAGTATTTCGAACCAGGACATACCTTTATGTCTGCCGACAGTTTCCACCATCAGGTGGAACTGTCATTAAAAAAATCAAAAGAAAACTTACGATTTTGATGATTTCATTACAGCTGTCGGAAAAAACGAATTAAAAAAAAGATGGAAGTCAAAATTATGCACTGTATAGATTTTTTTTTAAGTGGCAAGATTTTTCGTCGCAAACAAAAAATAAAAGACCTAGATCCTCGTCCTTACTTGGCCAAAATAACTCAAATTGTGGCCAACAGGGGATTCTTTTCTTTAAAGTACAAGTTGACAAACAACTCTGATATACATATGAAATGGATTTTATTCAAAAAACAATTTTAAAGAAAGGACTTCCCTGTCCCAAAGTATTTACATCTCCTCCAAAAACTAAAAAAAGAAACTCTTCTTAAAAACCTCAAAACTATAATTCCTTCAAACAGGTTTCGATTCTCGAAATACCTGGAGGAGAAAAATAAAGATAAATGAGAAAGTTTTGTTCTGCTTTTATAATTAGTTACTTTCCATAAACCGTTTTTCCTGTTTATTGTATTGGCAAAAGTTTTGTGCATCTGGCTAGAACAATTGGCTTTTCCGTTTATTATACTTCTAATAAGTATTCAATAAATTGTTGTAAGAAAAATGTCTGTTGTATTAATTGTTCTTTTTATATATGGGAATATGATTGCAAACTAACTGGTTATTATTTATGGAATTATCCTAAGAAAAAATACCGCATGAGTTTAACTTCAGTAGATGCTGTGGTTTTTCTTAGCATTTTCTAATAAAAATTTAATTCGTTTTCCCAGTATCTACCTTTTTTAGGCAAAATATAAGGAGAAACTGCATTTTTTTCAAAAAAAATAATAATTTTTTTTGAAGATTTGTTCACATAAAGTGAAATTATTTTCATTTGCAACGTAATAAGAATTTGTGGACATTTTAAACGTTGCCTAAACTTTGCACTCGATTTACTCATTATTGTATAATATGCAGATGCGGTGGCCTTCCTTAGGACGGCAGAATAGACATACATATGTACTATATTGTATTATAACATATATTTCAGTAATAACTTGCATATTACTTTTCTTAGGATTCACCTTGCGAATTATGTCCACGCTTATAAATATCATTCAGCATTGCCCGAATTAAAAGTTTTATAAATCTAAATAATAGAAGCTTGTCATAGGAGGAGATTTGGATTTCGGCGTAGAAACAAATTCACACTTGAACACTTGCACCACTTAACACCGGAACACTTTTTCTGCACTCGAAGCGCGTTTCGCCAAGCATGTTGGCATAATCAGAAGATGATTAAAAATGACTTTTAAAACTGAGTTTTATTCATCTACTGATGATGACGAAATAATTGTTGCTAATAACTAAGTTACTAATAACAAAGTTGACGAAATAACTATTAAATGCAAAAAAGAGTTTCGGTATTAGGTAAGTGGTGAAAGCGAGGTTTGAAATATAATTTTTTTAAAAGTATTCTTTACATGTTTTCCATAATCCATCATTATTGGTTTGATTTTGGAGTTTTCCTTCTCCTGCACAATTTACAGACCAGTATTAAAGACGATCATTTCACCGAAATGAGTGGTTGTTCTGGTAACACTAATGAATAACCTCAAACTCGAATGAGTTTCATCATGTAATTGATGAGTTTCTGTTAACACATTTTGGCTCCATTATCAGACTATGTACCACTAACGTATTTTATTCGTTAAACCCTTTCATTTGATATCCATGTCAGGGGGATTGTACAGAAAAAGGTAATCCGCCATTTTGGGATGTGCGCCATTTTGTATTTACAATGACATCGCGTGATTATCGTATGTTGCTCGTCAAGATCTTTCATTTGACAACCATGTTATGGGGGTTGTGAAGAAAAAAGTAATCCGCCATCTTACAACATCGGCCATATTGAGTTCAGAACGGCGTCACATGGTTAATCTTATTCTGCTCGTCAGGACTTTTCATTTAATACCCGTATCAAGAGTGAAAAAAAGGTAATCCTCCATTTTGGGACGTCCTGCAATTTGAATTTCGTGGCTTATCGTATACTGCTCGTACCTTTCATTTGACACCCATGTCAGAGGATTGTGACGAAAAAAATAATTTGCCATCTTGAGGCGTCCGCCATTTGGGTTTCGTCACATAAATGATCGTATTCTGCTTGTCAAGACCTCTCATTTGATGCACATGTCAAGGGAATTGTGAAGAAAAAGGTAATCCGCCATCTTAGAATGTTCGCCATATTGAATTTAAAACGCTATTATTAGAGAAGTATAAGTACTACATTGCACGTCACCGGACTTGCAAAATGTGTGCAAAATTACACAGCTTTGGCCTTAGACTAGTAGAAATTTTTAATGCAAGATTTGACTCAAACATACCTACTACCTCTAACAAACTAACAGGTGAAGTTAATATAAATATTATAAAAAGACTAGAGAGTATGCCTTTTCTTAATTTTACAAATCTAGTAAAGTATCAGGACTGTCATATTATTAGAACTACTTTTACTATAAAAACAGTGGCAACTGGTAGGTCTTCAAATTCATGTATATTCTAAATGAACATAAATTTTACTTATTCATGCTTCTCATCCAAATGAAAGGTGCAGTTGGAGATGTTCATGACATTTCGATGGTCATCTAGGGCCTGTTATTTAAAAAAATATGGTAATTTTTAGATAGATTGGTTCCAGACAAGATTGCAGGAGGTTGATATCGATGAAATATTCTACCATCATCGACACTGTATTTGCATAAAAATTTGAAGAAATATTAAAATAAAAAAGCTTAATAATAGAAATTATTTTTTAAACATTTTACCATTTTTTAATTATTCTATTAGAACAAATTAGAGGCAGATTATAATCTCAAATGCCTGAAGCTAAAGAAGCCGAAGTCATTTTTATGGAATATTTAATTGTTAACAATATTAGTTTATAGTAAGTACCTGATTAAGTAACCGTAAACATTAGGGTGGACCTTAATATTTTTTTTTCGTTTTTTTCTCAGCGGGCCGGGTGAAAATCAGTTCTGGGTACCTAAAAACTTGTGCGGAAACCAAAACTGCCGTGATCGGAACCTTTTTCCCGTGCCGCAAGGCGCCGGAAGGTTTCTTATGGGATTTACATGTTAAAAATCACTGAAAACGTTCGTTACGCTCAAAAACTATGAAAATCATCGAATCTGATAGTCGCAAGGATATATTTCCATGTATTTTTTCATCCTGAATCAGATGGAATCGTCAGATTTGGTTTATTCGTTGAGTGAAAACAATTATGAGCGAAAAATTGAGAAAAAAAACCAGATTAAACTAAAAAAAATTGAAAAAAAACAAAATAATTTATTATGGTGATTGTAACTGACTCTGAGGAGTATTAAGCATATCATGATTCAAAAGTAGAGGTAAAAACCTACAATTTGACGTCCGGTTGAAGTCTGTAGGTGCCTCTGAACCGGAGTTACGATCATTTCAAGTTGTACGCAATATTCAGGAGCGTATATGGCGGAAGGTGATTTTTCTGTTTTTTTCAATCCTGATTCTCAACCGATAGATTCTCCTGCATCGATTTGCATAATTTAACTGTAGTATGAAATGCTCCATATCATACGAATAATTCATTATCTCAATATAATATTACCTTTAACTTGAAGTCATTTTACATTGATTATAAGAGAATTTCGGATTGGAACATACTATAGTGTCCAACGTTCGTACACGTACTTGTAACGTTAGCATCATACTTTGGAGTTGGGGACCTGCGTCGTGGTATAATCGGGTAGTAATACAAATCTCTATGTTATGTGCTTGTTTCTCAACAATCGAGTAGTTTAAGGGTTATTCAAGCTTGAGCAAACGAAAGAACGGAAGAATGAATTCTCGAAAAAAATATGGTTTTTCTCGAATCAAAAATGCGTGTTCGGGTGAACTGCTCAGATTGCTCGGATCGCTCCGAGGCGTATTCCCGAACGAATCTATTCAAACGACCACTTTACGACCGTCGCCAATTTCAATTATTCTCTTCGAAACTTCTCTCTCGAATTCTCTTGAAGTTGGTAGTAATACGAAAAAATTTCCGCGGCTAATGTCAGAGCGAATGAAGCTACCAACTTTAAGAGAAAAAATCGTATTTTTTTTCGAGAATTCATCCTTCCGTTCTTTCGTTTGCTCAAGCTTGAATAATCCTTAAACTACTCGATTGTTGAGAAACAAGCACATAACATAGAGATTTGTATTACTACCCGATTATACCACGACGTAGCTCCCTAACTCCAAAGTATAATGCTAACGTTACAAGTACGTGTACGAACGTCGGACATTATAGTATGTTCCAAGCCGAAATTCTCTTATAATCAATGTAAAATGACTTCAAGTTAAAGGTTTAAAGGTTAAAGGAGCATTTCATACTACCGTTAAATTATGCAAATCGATGCAGGAGAATCTATCGGTTGAGAATCAGGATTGAAAAAAAACAGAAAAATCGCCTTCCGCCATATACGCTCCTGAATATTGCATTCAACTTGAAATGATCGTAACTCCGGTTCAGAGGCAGACACCTACAGACATCAACCGGACGTCAAATTGTAGGTTTTTTTTAGTTTAATTTGGTGTTTTTTTCGCAATTTTTCGCTCATAATTTTTTTCACTCAATGAATAAACGAAATCTGACGATTTCATCTGATTCAGGAGGAAAATATACATGGAAATATATCCTTGCGACTATCAGATTTGATGATTTTCATAGTTTTTGAGCGTATCGAACGTTTTCAGTGATTTTTAACATGTAAATCCCATAAGAAACTTCTGGTGCTTTGCGGCACGGGAAAAAAGGTTCCGATCGCGGCAGTTTTGGTTTCCGCACAAGTTTTTAGGTACCCAGAACTGATTTTCACCCGGCCCGCTGAGAAAAAACGAAAAAAAAATATTAAGGTCCATCCTAGTAAACATATTTCTCACAGAAAAAAGTTTTAGATACTTTTTATAACATTCTTCCATATTTCCATTCATCGTTTGTTTACAGATTTCGAAACTTGGTTAAAAATTCGCGAAAAAAAAAAATAGATTATGTGGCCATGTCTATGAATACTAGAATACAATGTTATAAATATTTTCTTTTTTTTATTTATTTATTTTTAGATTTTGCACCGCAAAAAATATCTAATCACACGTATAGCAGTGTATTATATATACATAATATGTTTAGACATGGTCACTTAATCCATTTTTTTATGAAATTTTTAACCGTGTTTCGAAATCTTCACAGAAACGTTGAATTGAATATATGATATAATGTTGAACTTATTTTTCCAAACATTCCATTCCAAGATAATTAGTAACTTTTTACATTTATTTCATTGCACCAACCTCATAATGAGATGAGCGATTTCTCTTAGGGACAAACCTATGATAACTTGATAACTCTTAGGTTTTAGTCATTGAGAGTTGGCAGTGTTGAAATTGGCAAATAAATTGTTACAAATATTGCAAAGTGTAAACAATTACTAAAATTGGACAATTTCTTGAAAAATAAATTCTACAATTTATTGTGCAATAAATTGGTAGGTATGTATAAAACAGTCTTAATGCTACTGGAGAATTTAATTTTCAATAGTGGTAGAATAGAACAAATGTAATACCAAAGGTGACTAAGTAACATGCCATATTTATGAAAGAGTCACAGCAAAAAGTAGAAGTATGTTTAAAAGTAGGGGGGAAGAATGAATTTAACTAAAAAAAACGGAGAGCTCCTCCGTCATTAATAAAAGTTACCATTGGCGCCTCCGTCATTTTAAATAAAATTTGCCATCCGTGCCTTCATGATCTTTAATAAAATCTACTATCGGTGTCACCTTCATTTCTAATAAAAATTATCATCGGCGATTCCATCCACATCCACGTCGTGGAGTGGAAATATAGTATTCATAATTTTTTTTAATTTCTATTCCCTAAACGGACCTAAAATGTTCTGAAATGTAGATATTTTAAGTGGAAAAAAATATGTCTGTCTGTTAACCATTTTTGTGTACAAGTCGAGAACGCTATAAAATATCAACTTGAAATTTGGAATACTTAAGTACCATGATGTATAACTTCGATATAATCTGGAGTTGAGATTTTGAGTTAAATCGATTTATATCTATAAAATACACTTTTTCTTTATCTGTAAGTAATTCGCAAACGGCGCAAGATATCCATTCCTAAATTGAGACAAATGTACAATTTAACAGTGTCTGCAAGTGTAAAGACCTTTAGTGTAAAGCGGTGGGGGGTTGGGGGGAAGGGTGTTGAAGTTGGGAACTTTGTAAAATAGACGAAATAAAATTTTTAACATGAATTTTAATATTTGTATATAACGGAGAGAGTTCTAAAAAATTTGCTAGTTATTGATTAATGATTTGGCTAATGGCCAAGCCAAATCATGAATTGATTTTTTATTTCATTAAATATATTATTTGATGTAGGTATACTGGGGGCAGGGGGAAGTAGAGTTCTGTCACAGTGTGAAATAAAAATATTAGGTGGTATAATATGAAGGTAGAACAACTGAATTATCACATTATTATGTCTCCATCCTGATTCGTCTTCCACATCTACGTAGTGAAGCCAATCGGGTCGTTGTAGTCAATGGTTTATGTTAATGTCGTTTTGATAATTTGAGTCGTGAGAGTAAATGGGATTACTGAGATGAATAGGATTATTAAATTATGGGATCATTGGGATACGAGATCATTGCGATCATGAAATCACTGAGATCATGGGAACAAATTTAATCTTAGATGGTAAACCAGCAGAACAAAAAATTAGATGATCATCACTTACCGAATTTAGAAGTTAGTGTAAGGTTAGTAGTAAGTAGAGGATACTGAAAGAAAATTTATTACAAATATATATAAAGCACATATAATTGCGAATTTCATCCGGATCTATTTCAATACACATAACATAAATGACAAGATGTTAAAATAATTTTGAAAAAATTTAATGGAAGTAATTTCGTTTTGTTGAAAATTGTAGTGCTATAACAGACAGTGGGAAGAGGGTTAATACTAAAATGTAAACAAAAATATTTTTTTTTTAGAAATCTACTAATTAAAGGTGAAAACATTAAATGTGGAACATATGATTCCTTAGGCAGCAGTTTTAATAAAATTTACCATTAACTCCTTCGTCGTTTTTAACAACATTTATAATTGGTACCTTCTTAATCTTTAATAAAATATACCTGAGGCGCCTCCTTCAGTCCTTCATACCTTCACAGTCACATAGTGGAGTGGAAGTATAGTATCCATGGAATTGTTTTAAAATATTTTTTGTTGGCTAAATAGGTCTAAAACGGTCTGAAACGTGGAGATTTTAAGTTTAAGCGCAAAAATTGTATCTCTCCGCGATCTGTTTGTCTGTTAACATTTTTTGTGGACACGACGACTCGAGAACACGTTAAGATATTAACTTGAAATTTGGATCACTTATTGACAAGATCTGGAGCTGTTTAATATTTTGAGCTTAATCGGTTAAGGGGTGGTGGACTAAATGGGGGTAATACACTTTTTACTTGCCTATAGATAATATAATTTGCCAATGATGCAAAACATGCGCTTTGTTAACACGTACTTGTACAACATGACAGAATCTGCAAATGTAAAAGTTTTAAGCTTAATGAAGGGTGGGAGGAGACATTGAGGGGGTGATGACGAGGGTAAGTAGGATTTAAATAATATTCTTTAACATTATTTTTAGTGATTACACAGTGAACAGAACTCAATAACAGTCTCCTTCTCTTTTTTAAACATGTAGGTTCATTTAGGTTATTGAGGTCATATAAGTTATAGAGGTCATATTACATATACATATACATATACAAGTAATTTGAGACCCAAGGATCACAGAGGTTATTCAGCTCGTAGAGATCAAATATGTCATAAAAGTCATATTCAAATATCACACGTTTAAGAACATAACTTGATTTTTTTTATCGATTTAGTCTAATTAAATGGGGAAAATGGGATATGACAGCAGTGATTCCTTAGGACAGTGGTTTTAAATAAAACTTATCGGCACTTCCATTCTTTTTAATAAAATTTACTATTAACTAATCCGTCATTGTTAATGATATTTATTATGAGCGCCTCCATCGTTTTTAATAAAATTGGCATATGAGGTATGTATGTAAATTAAGTATTGAGACTGGCAATGTAAAGCCCGATCTAGTAAACTGAGGATACAGGACTTGGAAGGGCGGTATGCACCTTCAGTACAAATTTGAACTTCTTAGAGTCATTTGTTTGTTCTTTGTGACTCTTTTCGTAAACCATTTTTTTTTTCTAGTGCGTTTTAAAAATGAAGGACTTTAATTTTTAGCAAACGGTGTGCTATCAGCTTTTGCTTCAGACTTGGACACAGCGCAACGGATACTTTCAAAATTTCAACACACCTACGGAGACAATGTTTCTTCAAGAGCCCAGGTTCTTCGGTGGGTTTCAAGGTCTTCATCTTCAAGAATATTTCACTTCATCACACCACTGTTCATCAGATTTTGACCAACGAATTGGGGATAAGAAAAATATGAGCAAAAATGATTCCCAAAAAACTTTTCTCAGGAACAAAACGACATCAGGAGAGAAACGTGTCTTGACTTTTTTGGAATCGATTGAAAATGATCCTCATTTTATGAAACGTGTTATTACTGATGATGAGACTTGGGTGTTTGAGGACGACCCGGAAACCAGGCGCCAAAGTATGGAATGGTACACTTCAAGCTCTCCAAGATCCAAAAAAAGCAAGAATGAGCAAGTCAAAGATCAAATGCATGCTGATCTGCTTTTTTGATAGCCAGGTAATTGTCCACAAAGAGTTTGTGCCTCCAGGTCAAATAGTAAATAAACACTTTTACAGAGAGGTTCTTTAAAAACTTCGAAAAAGGGTCATACGTGTGAGACCAAACATCAAGTATAACTGGATGTTGCATCACGACAATGCGCCTTGTCATTTCGTTAAACGAATTTCTAGCCAGTAAAAATATTCATGTGGCTCTTCAGACTCCTTATTCGCCTGACTTGAGTCCTTGTGACTTTTTTCTCTTCTGAGATTGTAAAATCACTTCAAGGGACGTCATTTTAGGACCATAGAAAACATTCAAATGGTTGTAATCGACCAGCTGAAGGCTATTCCAGTATATGAATTCCAGTACTGCTATGAGGAATGGAAGAACCATCTCCAGCGCTGTGGCTTCCCAAGAAGGTTATTTTGAAGGAGATAATACCGAATAGCAATTTTATTCGAATAAAAAAAAATAAAAAATTAGTCTCATTACTCACTTAATTTATATACCTCGTATTATCGGCGCCTTCGTCATTTTTAATAAAGTTTACCATTAGAACATTCGCTATCTTTAATAAACAGAAATAATTAAACATTAACTTTTAGGTTTAAAAACCTAAGTTTTTTTAGGTGACATTGACAAGTAGAATTTTAATTCTACTTATCATTTAAAAAACAGTTTAGAACCCACTAATTCTAGTATATTTACTTCAGAATTTAAATTACAGTACATATTTTGAAAACTTTTGATTGAAATATCAACACAATATATAATATTTTAAATCAAAAGGAGGAGTTCTTGCAAAAAATAAAAAACATACGGGGTGTTTCCGATTAAGAAAATATTTTCGATTTTGTTACTTTCCGACATTCAGTTGCTCATTTTGATTGGATTACAAGAATATATAACAACACAGAAATTTTACCAAAACATTGAGCTAAAAAGTTTTTCTGTCTCGTATAATAAATGTAAACGTTTTGTATAAAAGGTGGCCGCCAAAATGTAAACGAAAACCTTGGGTGTCCTTCAGGTGAAAACAAACCGGCGAAGTTTGCTTAGATTATGCCTGTAATTGGCCTAACTGGATAATTAAGAACTAGAGGCAATAATCACTTAAGGTATACTTTCAAAATTGCAGAAGCATTTGTATCTTTCTGATCGTCCTACATTTCATAGGTACAGTTCTTACGCAGGATACACAATATACAGGGTTGTTAAAAAAGTCTCGAAACGCTGGTGTTATGCATACATGAAAGCGGCTCAGATAGGACATCCAATTTATAAGTAGACATATTTTTGTATGTTTTGCTATAGTGACAGCTCCCACAAGCGGACACTCACGAGGCAGCAATTTTTATCCGGTCATGGTCGATGTCCGGTTATAAGAATTTGTGCACTACATCCATGTTAACACGCACAGTTTTAAGTTATACCCAGTGACATGAAAATTGCAACACCAAGAAAGGGTAGGATTTTTTTGACCAAACTTGGCTGAAATGTTTAGCGACTCACTTTAATAATTGATTAAAATGTTGCGATAGATCAAGTGATAATGGTCACTTTTTGCTAACATTATTAACGGGTGTATTTCTTGCGTGTTTTGGTTGAATTTTAACAGTTTTCTCTTGTCATACTTTTGTTTAACGTGTCAGTATGGGATTATGCCTAGAGTGCCGCAACATAGAAATTACCGCCAGTAGAATGAATTTGACAGTGGTCGAATTGTTGACTTGCGCGAAGGTGGTTTTTCCTTCAGGAAAATTGCAAATCGCCTTAACCGAAACCAATCCACCATCATGCGTTGTTGTCAGTTAAGAACCGGGGCCGAATACAAACTAATAAGATGCAGGACCGCCACCGTCTAATGGCACTAAGAGACTGATTCTCCAATACCAGGTAAATTGCTGATCAATGGTTAGTTAATGAAGGTCGTAAAAAACTTATATAGGCCTGAAGAATGGAAATGCATACAGAAGTACCTAAGTAAAACCCACTGATTTTTTTTCAATAACTTTCAAATGTTTTTTTAAACATCATTATTATTAGGTAATTTAAAGGATTTCAACATTTAGTGTCAGTTTTATACCGGTTTTTTAATTTTATTTTATGTCTTCCTCAAACCTAAAATCTCAAACCTCAAATATTCAAAAAATAAAAATCAGTAACTTCATACAACCAGATAAAATAATGATTCACCCATATTGTTTTCACTCCCTTCTACCGTCCCACGACGATAACATTGTATATATTATTTTGCAAACTTTATTATATGTTCGAAATGTTAATAATACGAAAAGTAAATAATTATGGTAAACCTAGTAGAAAGCATACTTTTTGAGGCGATACTTTTGTAATAACAGTTGAAAAACATACATTATGGGACATTTCATGTCTAACGGATCACGTGCACCCTCAAAATTTGTGTCTATGGATTTTAATGTTTGAGGTCTCAAAATGTTTGTTAAGTTAGGTATTTTCAAAAAACTGGTGGCCTTTAAAAAAATTCAAAATGACGGATCTAATATGACAGACGAAAACCTCTTCTAACTCATTTCTAGGCTGCAGTGGGAACCCAGCTTATTCGAAACTACTGGTATATGGGTTTTTCCTGTCTCTGATTTCAGATGTACCGCCAAAATTGCAAAATCTAAAATGGCGGATCCAATATGGCGGACGGAACCAATATGGCGGCATAAACGCCTTTTCTAACCCCATTTTCGGCTACATCATGAATGCAGATAAGTTACAATTATTGATATGGGCGTTTTTAAGATCTCTCATTACAAACTTCGTTCATCGGGAATCCGTTTTGTCCGTATGTCCAAGTTTGAGTACACTGTTGATATTTATACTCGAATTCGAGTATATAAACTCTACTACTAATAAGCGAAAGCAAGTGTGGAAGGTGAAAGGAATGTTGATGCTAATGTTATGCTGATGCCGATAGGATATTAAAATAGAAAATCGTTTCTTATTATGTATCTACCATTTTAGATTTTGCAATGTCGGCCGTACATCTGAAATCAGAGACACGAAAAACCCCCATACCAGTAGTTTCGAATAAGCTGGGTTCACACTGCAGCCTAAAAATGGGTTAGAAGGGGTTTTTGTCTGCCATATTGGATCCGCCATTTTGAATTTTGAAATTTCGATGATATAATAAGAAGATTCAGAGACCCCAAAAACCCCATATCAATATCAAAAACTGATTCGAAATCATTTTGTGCGATAAAATAGTTTTTTAAGGAGTTAGATCCGCCATGTTGGATCCGCCATTTTAAATTTCGTATTTTCAATGGTGGATTCATAGTTAGCGATCCTAAAAACTATGTAATATGTATTTAGGTGGTACTTTTAAAAGATTATTAACATTTTACTACACTTTTTAATTAATTTTATCTCGAGAACCGACATTGTAGGTGCTATATTGAATCCACCATATTGAATTTTTTTAAAGGCCGCCCAGTTTTTTGAAAGTACATAACTTAACGAACATTTTGAGAACATTTTGGGAGTGCACGTGATCCGTTTGACATGAAACGTCCCTATGTTTTTTAAAAGTACAGTAACATTTAATTCAAATATTTTAAAACGTAATTTAAATCGATAAAAATAAAATTATTTCCACCTTATGGCAGTTATGTTTCTAAAAAACATTTATTAAAAATGTTATACACTCGAACCCCTCTTATTTCACCTTCGCTTAATTCACATCCTCTGTTATTTCACCACGTTTCCCCCTATTAGGGCGCGAAACCGTCCCGGTTAAGTCGCCGCCTGTAAAAGTTTTAGAACTACGTTTGGAAATTGGATTCTCGCATGAATATGTACAATTTTTATTGAAAAAAATGATTGTGTAATACATTTATTGATTTAAAATAGGTTAGGTGTCTTTTAAAAATATTTAACCTTTGAAATATTCATTCAAGTGGAAAATTGAACTTTGTCACGCACGACTGGGTATACTTACATTGATTTTTCGTTCAGTTGGCTCATTTTTCTTTATAACAAGTGCTGTGGTATATCTCTAAATATTTCTTTTTGCAGTTGAAATACAAAAAAGTTGAGGTTATGATCGCGACTTAAGAGAAGCAAAATTTCGCGACTTTAGCGAGGTAATGATGCACGGATTTGGCGACTTAAGAGGGGTTCGAGTGTACTAAATATGCTTTCTAACTTTTTTCTATTATTCTTGAACATAAAATAAAGTTTTCATCAAAAATTTGAGAAGAGGAGTTTTAATTTGTCAATCATTTTGATATAAATTGTAGAGAGTGGTCTCTGCACCATTCTGAATATATAAAATATTATTTATTATTTATTATATTACATATCATTTATTGACAGAAAAGGTATACCGTTTAAATGTCACTCTGAATAGCCGTTTTAGAGATATTTGAGTTTAAAGTATTCAGTGTTTCATTTATTCCAGATAGCAATCATATATACATAAAAACAAGTAAATTTGTTTACCGATTGCAGTAAAATACACCAAAATAAATCTAAAATTGTATCATATCAAAATTAGATGTCCTAGCTTTGGTCGTTTAGTTTAGCAACCCTATACATCCTACCAATATTGTTACGTCATTGAGTTGCTAGGAGACATAATACACACATAAGTTACAACTATACAAGTTAACATAATATAAATAAAACTCCAAATCAGCCTGTCAGTATGAATAGAGGGTAAGCATATTTGAAAAAATATTTTGTATCGTTTTTTTTTTAATTTATCAAGTTTATAACTTAAAAATCATATAATATTCATACGTTTTTACTTTATACATACATATATTTTTAATGCCATAACTGAAGAAAATTCCCATGTCGTTTAATGTTTAGTATTCCCATGGTATCAAATCTGTAGAAAAGTCCACCATAGAAAAAAACGTGTACACGGAAAATCAAATTTCTGAAATAAAACAAAAATAAAAACTATTATTTGTGCTTAAAACAATATGAAAAACGAAGTACATTAAATCAAATAGGGTAATTAATTTACTTCCATGTCCATGTAGTGGAGTGGAGATGTAGTATCCATGAAAACTTTTTTAAAAAGTTTTATTAGCCGAATAGGCTTAAAATGTTCTGAAACGTCGAGATTTTTTTGATAAAATACATCAAATTTATATTAGTCACTTAATGTATACATACGCACGTTGACCAGAAGGTAACGATCGCCAGAACACAAATAATGATGAGAATCAGGACCGTCGTGGCTGAGATGATCCAGAGTGGGCTTTAATATTTGATAGCTTGATCAGCTGATTAAAATTCACTGTGTACATTTCCTTCAGGGGTCCGATTAATCAAATGTATAGGTCCATAAAATAGATCCTGTGCCATATACAGGATGTAACATTTGAAATGTACGTCTATGCCAATATCGGCTACATATTATAACATGATATTTATTAAACATATTTAGTCGGAATCTTTTCGTCTTAGTATTTATTTCAAATTAGTTTTGAGCCAGCCTTCAAACAACCTGGACGTGCTAACTGAGTAAAATTGCCAGAAACTTGTCTCAAAACTTTAAACGCGTTTTTCTCAAAACTACTTTTTTCGAGTTGGCGTGCACGATATCTCAAGTTCTAATGAACCGATTTATTTGAAATTTGGTGTGAATGTTCTTTATACATTCCTCTATCGCCTCAAGCACGCTCAGATCAAAATTTTTAATTTTACTATTTAAAAAAAAAATCGGAATTGTTAAAAAAACATGCAAAACAAAATTTTTGTTTTCAAACGGCCGCCATTTTATGAAAACCGTTATTGTTGACTTTTCCAAGGTTCGGGCTATAGGGGCATCTATACTAATTAAGAATCCGTTCGGCTTTTTTGTTTCAGTTGACCAGAAGGGTTGAAATCATAAAAAAATGGATAGTAAAAATATTTTTGTTTCGTTTGTACAGAGCATCAAAAACCGCCCGAAATTCATGACTCTAGACTAGAATACCCCCTTAATGTTTAATTAATAATTTAATTTTAATTTGTTTTCGAAATAGTTGCGGAAAATCAAAACGACGTATTTTTAAAGATTTTTAATATACAGGGTAGGATCAAAAAGTAGTAGGACTGAATTTCTGTAGCGCGAACGGTGAGGGGGGTCGGACCAACTGGGCGTGGTAGTGGGGAGCCTTCCGAAGAGATCGATATTTTTTTCAGTCGCCTGCGGGCAAGCGCAGAGTAAGCACGTCGATTTCCGTGAACCTCTGTTAAGAAGTGTTGTCACGATCCAAGGTGGAGAAAAATCTTGAGCAGCGCTATGCCATCAAGTTCTGCGTCAAACTCGGGAAAACCACGACGGAGACATCACCGCCAGACATCGTCGATGCCTGGAAGCTTCACCACGACAACGCACCGTGCCACACCGCGGTGCTGGTGAGGGAGTTTCTGGCCAAGCACAGGATTGCCATGTTACCTCACCACCCTTACAGTCCAGATCTGGCACCGCCGGACTTCTTCCTCTTTCCTCGGCTCAAGCGGGACCTCAAGGGAAACCGATATAGCTCCGTAGAAGACGTCCAAGGGGCCGTGACGGCATCTCTGAAAGGGATCCCGGAAAGCGAGTTCCAGAAGGCGTACGCGCAGTGGGAATCGCGTTATACGCGTTGTGTCGAAGCACAAGGGTGCTATTTAGAGGACTACCAAGGATTTGTACCGATTAGTTCAATAAAAAAAATAAAATTAATTCAGTCCTACTACTTTTTTATCCAACCATGTATCTCATTCTTGTCATTTTTAAGGGGAGGTTCTCATCTAGCGACCCAAAAATGACACAAATTTCTCGAATTTTTTTTTTCATGGAAGGAAGTAAATAAAGAAGGCAACTTTTTTGGTAGTTATTTAATAGGTCTTAAAGTATGTTTAATTTTTTTTTTTGTAAACAATAATATAATGGTAATTGTTTATTTCTGCTGAAACATGGCCGCTCAAAAAAAATATCCAACTGGGCGCCACTGTAGCGCTTCTAAATATTATCTGAAATCAGAAATTCAAAAATTTTTATGAAATATATTACATTTGTTGAATGCTGAAGCTATAAAATCAATAAAAAAATCAAAAATTGAAAAAATGGCTGATATGCAAAATTTCGGTAGCGTTTTTCGAGTTTTCTTTTCGCTCTTCAAAGTGCTATAAAAAATCCTCAGGAAAGCCTTCTTTAATACCAACCCTATAGGCTACCGAAAATTAAGATGAAATTTTTCAGTTTTTTCAAGATTTTTCCCAAACTACTCGCCCAGCCTAATTGGGGTTAGATATGACTAATGGCTATTATATAGAATTAAGACGGTTTCGTTGACGGAAAATAAAAAATATACATATATTTTTGTTAGGTTTCATTTGAATTCCATAACGAATCAATATCACATAATGAAAGTAGTAATATTTTAGTCAGTGGCTGTAAACCTAATTATATTATAATTAAATTGTGTTTACAGAGACCTTAACTGTTCAAAATGGCTAGAAGTCCATTGTGACAGAACTGCTGGCATTAAAACACTTCCTAGAAACGCAGTGTTGGCAGACACTCTTGGAGACAGTAATTGTCGTTTGGTGATAACCGATGCGAAACTACAAGAAAATAACCGAAACAGACTACAAGTGTACAAAGGCACTTTGTGTTCTGATGTGATCCTACCTGATGTTCCAAATTCGGTAATATCATTTTATACGAATCAGTTTGATCCAAGGATTCCAGGTAATTTGATAGAATTTATAAAACGTTTTAAAATGTTTGTACTAAGTATAAGTTTGTACTAAATGTACTAAACATACCGGGTGCATCATTTAACTTGAGACAGCAAACTTGACTGCATTTTTTATCAAAATATTTCAAATAAAATTTGTATAATTTTAGAGAAATAACAAATGGCCATACGACTTTTTGACCTTTATAACGTTTTTCAAGGGTCAATTTTATTTTTAAGATGGAAACCAATATTTCTTTATTGATAATCTTAATCTACAAAAAAAATGGGAGTATTTTTTAATTAATATTTTTCTTATCCGAAATATTTCCACTTAAAGTAAAATCGGTACATCTTATTCAACTAAAATATTCTATGAGGTGTCAGACTTCTGCTTATACTGGAAGTAGGTGGCAACTTGCTTACTTTATACGGAACGCCCTGTATATTACTGTAGTTTTGGATTCTATGGGCAGATCTAAAGTTCGTTCGACAGTTCGTGCATGGTATCTTATATCTAAATATATCCCACAGTTATTTACAATTTTCGATCACAAATATCAGTTGGGAACCTTATGATAATTGCCGATATTTTATTCGATATTCAACGTTTTTCTGTAAATCCGTGTAAAGATTATATTTTTTACTTTAATAAAATTCGCACGCATTACAGAATCAGGGGCGTGCGATCGGAGAATAGGTGCTCTCTTTTTTCAATTGGAATTTCTTCGATATTTTTTCAGGTTTGATCGGTTTCACTTATTCTTTGGAAAACTTTAATGAAAAAAATTAATCAAAGGTATCTTCTAAATATTTTATAACTTGATAAGATTTTGAAAAACTTGTAGGGGTATTTCTTAAAAAAAAAAACGAAGTTCTTTTGGAAGATAGTTATGATTATTTTTTTTATTACAATTTTCCAAAGAATATGTGGAACCAGATAACTCTGAGAAAACCATTGACCTAAAAATTCTGATATAAAAAGGGGCACCAACCCCCTGTACGAACACGACTGATTTTGCTACTAAAAAGTTACTTTATCGAAGATTGAGTTATCATTGAGACTACTTCACTCGTAAAACTGGAACTCTGTAGCTCATACCGTTGTAGAGTAAAGAGACAAATCAAGAAAAAACTAAAGTTTATCACCTTGTGTGCAAAAAATTAAACGTTTGAACCTAGTTCATATTAAATTTTTTACCTAAAATCACTTTTTCTACAAAAAAAGCGTCACTTTTTCTACAAAAAAAGCGATTTACAGAAGGATTTCTATCGGAAGTTCTGATCAGAACATCCTGTGTACCAAATCACTTTAATAATGAACTGAAAAAAAAAGTACCATACTTCCACTTCACTACGTGGATGTGGAAGTAATAAGAGGAATTAGTTTCATTCTATGTTTTAGCTGTTGGTGTGGCATGTGGATCACATTTACTTGTATACAAAAATAATAAACCATTCTATGTGTTCAGAGTACCAGGTTCACCAATTTCTCCTCTAGAAGTGACTTTCTGGCAAAAGTATAATGAAGATGGAATGGCTCATGAAGAGTCAATCGAAAAACTCAAAACTATTCCTTTAAATCTTTTAAGTAGCAGGTATGTTTGTTATAGATATTATTCTCGATTTTTTCATAATTTCATAAGGAAACAAATGACTCACATCATGTTATGTGTGTGGGAGTGATCATTAGATCCAAACAGAAGGCTGCAATAGCAAAAAAAAATAAACGAAACATTTTAATTTTACAGTAAAATTGTCTGCTTCACAAAAAAAATCTTGGAAAACACATCTCCAGATTTCGAAAATGCCACAATAATGCCACAAGAATGCCACAAAAATGCCACCACTTTGTATTTATCAATAGTTAAGGATTAATTATTTTGTAAATAGTTTGCAAGACGTTTCCAAGAGTTTTTGGTGAGGTATATATTTTTAAATATCTTTTTGGAAGTTTTGCTCTTATAGCCTTGCTCCATATGAAGCGGGTCCAATTTTTCTTTACGAAAATACTAGAATTTCCAGTTCCACCAGCTGCTAACTCCACTTCCTTTCCCTTAATATGGTCTTGTTAGAGTCCGCGATTTCTTGAGAGACGTTAGTACTAATAATTTTTCATTATACGGATATAAGTCCTCGTGAACTATTTTATATTATTAACCTAAAAATAAACTGATTCTTATGGTACAGAAATATAATATTTCCGTGGTAATAAAAATGTGAATTAATAATAATGCCTCAAAGTTAATTTGAAAGTACTAAAACGGCGACATCATGTATCAAAATAAACTTGGAAATCTATAAAAATACACCCTATACATCGCTGGAACAACGTCCTCGAATGAGAGAATAGGAGAACCAGCCGCACCATTCATCACTGTAGACCCGGATCACTTCATACGAAGTACAAACTTCCATCTATCGCAAAACCCTCCATTCTGTCGATTGTATAATATATTTTAAGGGTATAGAGATTTGGAAAGGTGAAGCAATCAAATTAGCAAATTCATCCGGTATGTGCCAACTAAAACAACTCTTTTATGCAACAACTACATATATTATGTTCTGCAGTTTACAGTTAATAGGAATAAAAACATGATTGAATTTAAAAAAAAAACACAATCAAATTATAAATTAAATAATAATAGGAAAGAAAAAATAGATAAATTAAAAAATATATAAATAAGAAAAAAACAGTCGAATCCAAAGTGTCGAATAATTTTAGACAGCAAAGCAATTTACGCGCTGTTATTAAGGCCCAAGAGCTGATGTAAAATCAGTGTAAGTGTTTTGTAAAGGTCCGTATTTATAGATAGTATTGTATTATAGGCGTTGATGAGTCAGCAACAACTCGCGATATTAAGTAGCGGAACAACTGCCGGCGGCATACTTTGAAGTATGTACATACATATATAGTAAAAAACACTGTCGCAAAAATTTAGATCGTAAATATTTTTTGACACAGCGAATTTAGAAGGATGCGGTTTTCGTCATTCGATTTACTGTTTCTAAAAAGTTTTTTCGTAGAATGTTAAAAACTTGTTACTTCTTCTACATGGTGTTTTTGAAATATGGTAAATTTCAACGTTAAAATTCGCTACTATTTTACTATTTTACATGCAACACCCTGTATCTGTTTACACCAAACAAAAGCTGCAATCTTCCGGTTTCCCAAAATGTATAGTCTGTTACACTTTACTTTCAAAATGGGTTAGTAATTTTACTTTTAAAAACATCGTGTTTGGACGTCCGAGAAATTTTTTACCCATTTTGATCGTAAATATCTTTTGACAGAGTGAATGAAGGTTTTCGTCAGTCGATTTACTATTTGAAAGAGTTTTTTTCGTGCTATGTTAAAACTTTGTTACTTGTCCTACAGGGTGTTTTATGTGTTCCAGATTTCAAGTTGATTTCTTAGCACGTTTTTAAATTATCGTGGACACAAAAAAGGTTAACAGTCAGACATACTATACTTCCACGGCCACGATGTGGATGTGGAAGTAAAACTATGTGAACTGCAGCTCTATAATAAATGTTATAGACTTAAAACATATTTAAATTAAAAATTATATGTCATTTTAATAATAGTGATCTAGATGTCCTTTAGAGGAGTTAAGAGAAGGAGCAGAAACAATACTGTTAGGAAGATCATTCCACTGGTTACGCGGTGAGAGAAGTGTTGTCCCACAGTGGTGCTGAAATTTTCTTTCTTGACCTTGTACTCATGTCCACGAATGCGAGGGTCCACGTCAAAATTAAATAAATCCTGCCTGCAATAAATGTCGCCATGAATGATTCGGTATAGTTATGAGGTCACCGCGAAGACGTCGTCGTTCAAGAGTTAGCAGTTTCAGTCTACTTAATCGTATCTTATGTGGCAATTTTCTTAAACAGGCGGAACATTTTAGCCCTCTTTTGAACACCTTCTAGACAATTTATATCATGTCTAAGTAGGGAAGACTATACTATCACGGTAAATTCGTTTATACATACGTACCTAGTGATCTTTTAGTGCGTATTTGGTCTATATAATCGTAATTTCATCAGAAAATGCCAAAATGAATAAATGTGTATTGCTTTCATCCATTTTTTGCTTCCTTTTTAAAATAATACCAAATCTACAGGGTGTTCATATTTTTCTGGTCATCGACTAACTTCTTTATTATAAATGGAACACCCTACACATGTTTACACATTTGGAAAGAGTACACAATTTTGAGTTATAAAAATAATCATAATCTACAGCCAAACAGAGCCGTTTAAAATATATTTGATTGTTTCAAAAAAATGGCAGATGTTAGGGTCTGGAAACAACACAAACATATAAGACGATCCACACTATGCAATTAAAATAAATTCGAAAATACTATACCAAGTGTTCAATTTTTATGTTACTAGTCATGAATAGCAAACTTAAAAAAATGTGATTTAATAATTACATAGTATGTTACCTGATCTTCTTATGTTGTTCCAAAAATAAAATGGGTGTCTACAATCCAAAAAAAGATATGTCCAGATCCTAACAACTGTCAATGTTTTTTTAAAAATATACTGGAACAGCTGCGTTTGGGTGTAGGTTATGGTTATGTTTTCGATTCAAAATTGTGCTCTTTTCAAATTTGGAAAAATATGAATGACTCCAAGTCATTCCGTTGCGTGACTGAGGACAATTCGTTGCCATTAATCACCACATGAAATCATGGGGCTATTTTTACCCATGCAGCACACAGCACTCTTTGTATGATTTAGGAGAATAAGCCAGTCAGAGCACCAAGAAGAAATACTATTTATACATATAGTCGTCCTGGATATTAGGGAATGGAATACAGGATTTTTTTTACACTCTACTTAGAGTACATTTGATATAGTCTTGCGAAAAATCTCAGACGTAAACTAAAAATAAGATAGGTCCCAAAACGGAACTCTGTAGCACTCCACTCTATATATCATTATTTTCTGAAAATCTGTCTCCTACTCTAACACGAAAATGAAGATTTTGCAGAAAAGACTCGATCCAATTTAATAACTGTCCGCGCACACCAAATGTTCATATTTCAAAAGAAGGCACTTCTTAATCAAACTTATGAGAAAAATATAAATCTTACTCATAGTTCGGGAGAGACCAAATGGCCTGTAGTTAAAAGAGAACATTCGATACTCACCTGATTAAAAAAGGAAAAATGTGTCCGCTTTTTCTCATCGCCTTGATCAGGTAATTCTGGTGTGCCTTCATTGCTACGACCTTTTCAAACGATGTGTAATCCACATCTATCTTGATAGCTTCGTTCTTTACGAACCACCAAACATCTACTGTATGCTGATTTTCACGACTTGGGAGTACTTTTTTTATCGTTCTTGAGGGTGTCCAAAGCATGGCAAAAGTGACACTGGAAAACTTGGGCACCGCTCTATTATTAAACTTTCACTATAAATCCCATGTGTTTACCATATCGAGTACTCGTTCCTTCTTTAGCTGCAGTTGAACTAGCTTGGGGACCATTGCTCCGCATCCTCATCCTCATATACTACATAGGTGGTATTCTGACTTCTCCGTTGAGAACATCTAGTGATCCTCTGACCGTCATAGCATTCCACCTCCAAAATTTCCGTAGTAAGATGGATTTTGACGTTATTAGGCTCGTTGGATTCCTTGTAAAATTTAGAAAAAAATGTTACCTATTTTTGTCATATACAAATCAGAAACTACATAACTGCACCTAAAAAATGCATTTTTGGGGTACAATTTTTCCAGCCAATTAAAGAAAAAATCATAATTCAAGAATACATTGTTGAAACGGGCTGAATTCGGTTACTCGGGGGTTTTTGGGGTCACTGATCATGAATCTGATGTCACGATCAGAAATGACTCCGATGAACCTGTGGTCCCGGAACCCTGGTCACCAGGCCCATCCCCGAGGTTATCCCTCGAATTTGGCCTGAAACTAAATGAAAATGGTTACTCGGGGGTTTTTGGGGTAGCTGATCATGATACGTTGTTAGTTTGTGTCCGTTACACCTAGAGGACCAGGAACCCTGGTCACCAGGCCCATCCTCGAGGTTTTCCTTCGAATTCGACCTGAATCTAAATGAAAATGGTCACTCGGGGAGTTTTGGGGTCGCTGATCATGAATACGTTGTTAGTATTGTTGTCCGTTACACCTGGAGGACCAGGAACCCTGGTCACCAGGCCCATCCTCGAGGTTTTCCCTCCGAATTCGACCTGAATCTAAATGAAAATGGTCACTCGGGGGTTTTGGGGTCGCTGGTCTGAATCTTTAGTTTTGTTGTCCTAAGGACACCCCCATTCACCTAATCTAACGGGGGTTTTGGGGTCGCTGATCATGAATACGTTGTTAGTATTGTTGTCCGTTACACCTGGAGGACCAGGAACCCTGGTCGCCAGGCCCATTCACTTCGAAATTCTCGGAATTGTGACTATAATATCTTGAAAGTAGACAGATAGTATAGTCACAATTTCCATTGAAGCGAATGACCCCGGCGACCATGGTTCATGATGAGGCCTACAGGTGTAACGGACAACAAAACTAACAACGTATTTATGATCAGCGACACCAAAAACCCCCGAGTGATCATTTTTGTTTAGATTCAGGTTGATTCGAGGAAAACCTCCAGGTGTAACAGAGAACAAAACTAACATCGTATTCATGATGTACCCAAACTAGTAATTTTTTTGTTGGTAATTGAGAGAAAACCTGGAGGATAGGCCTTACGACCAAGGTTTCTGGTCCTCCAGGTGTAAAGGACAACAAAACTAACAACGTATTCATGATAAGCGACCCCAAAAACTCCCGAGTAACCATTTTCATTTAGTTTCAGGCCGAATTCGGGGGAAAACCTCGGAGATGGGCCTGGTCTCCAGGGTTCCTGGTCCCCAGGTTCATCGTGGTCAATTTCTGACATCATATTCGTGATCAGCGACCCCAAAAACCCCTGCAGGAACCAAATTCAGCCCGTTTTGACAATGCATTCTCGAATTATGATTTTTTCTTTAATTAGCTGGAAAAATTGCACCCCAAAAATGCATTTTTTAGGTGCAGTAATGCAGTTTCTGATTTGTATATGACAAAAATAAGTAACATTTTTTCTAAACTTTACAAGGAATCTAACGAGCCTAATTACGTCAAAATCTATCTTACTGCGGAAATTTTGGAGGTTTGGCTCTTTTTTGTGCCAAATTTCCTCGTCTAATAGGTGTGGTATTTTTATCCCCTCTCTTTTTGGTCTTCGGTGGTGTCCAGATGAATTTTAATAGGAATTGGTATAATTTCTATCAAATTTGTCTATCTCACGAATCTTGTTCCCCTTCCTCTGAAGAATTATTATAATATATACAGCAGCATTTTAACCTTTCTCCGTTAAAGTTTCGTCATTCTTCTTCTTAGGGTTCTTCTTGGATATATTTCTCTTCTATCACCTGAGCTTCTGGTGCGAAATTCCTTACCTAGTTTTTTCGATTTTCTGGTACCTTCTTTGATATCGGCACTAACACACGATCTGGTTTCCGCACTGGTCTTACGAAGTAGATTAGGTTCAAAATTCGTCTCCTGTACGACAACTAGCGTTAGTCCATACCTACTGCCCCCCCTCCAGTGTAAATTACATTTTAAAAGGAATTGCAAATAAGACTACTCACAAGAGCTTTTTCACTTCTCTCTTAATCTCTGAATAGAGTAGCCTCTTCGTAGATAGACTAAAGTTCCGAATAGCTCCCTAACGTTGTTCCAATGGCTACAGGCATATGTTGACGATATATTTAATGCATATATTAGTAAGAGAAATACTATAGTATTTTATGTAAATTCTTCAAGAACTTATTTCCCGAAAGTGAGGTACCTAATTACTATCTTGTTTAGTAGTCTTTTAAGATCTAACGAGGAAAGCATTGCTGCCTATCACTGTTTGCTCGCTACCAAGTTAGGTCAATCTACCTCAGTGTCTAGATAAGACTATGTATTTAAATTTTACTAGAACTGCTATTATTGAAGTAGCATCAGAATGGTGTAACATTGAAATATTTAGATGCATTGATGAATATTAACATTGCAATAGTTATAATTAATGGATTACAATTATTAATTATCACAATTAATTGGAATCGTAATTAATGGACAGAAAAGTCGAATATCTCGAAAAGTATTTGATATATCAAAAAGATGATTTCAGGTTCTAAATCAGCGTTGAAAACTACTTCGAATCCATATATCATGTGTCCTAATATAATGTTTGCGGATGTTTGCACTTATTTACATACATACATCGATTTTAGTAACCAAACTATTTGGCTGAAAATGTAATGCTGTAAAAGAGTGTAATAAAAACAAGGCCAGTATTAAGTCATATTTTTTTTACAATTTTGTTGTAATTTCAGAGCTCAAGCGATAGTATGTGCATTGGATAGAAAATTTACAGATTTAATAAAGAGGAATAATGTAAGTTTACCGTATAAGGAATCGCCAATTACTTGCACGTCAACATTAAGAAAATCTTCGTACGACCAATATGCAGTATCCTGTCCTATTATTGCGACCGAGTCTGGAAACGTTTATATATTAGATCCGCCGACATTAACAATATTACATCAGGTAGATACAGAATGTTAGGGTTTGTGGACGCAATTTGTTCTGGATTTTTTCTATAGAAAGTGGGACAAGTACAAATAACAAAATGCATATTACGTTTGTATCTTTTTTGTTGTTTGTTTTACCATGCCTATAAGATATTATAAATTAACATAATCAAATAAAGCCCATTTGCGACAAAGCCTTTATTGTAGCTTTAGAGAATAACAGTTAAAATGTGAACCACGACTCAAATGTTGGCATTAATTAGTTACGCTATCACGCATAAACACGAAGTTTTGGTAGATAAATATTGCGAAAGGCATGATGACGACGTTCCGGAAACATCCTTAATATTGTACTCAGCTGTTAATGCACCATTGGGTATGACAACTAACTTTGTACGAGCCTCCGAAGTGATGTCATTACTGAATCACCACCAAAGAAAATACGCGAAGTGAAGAAAACTTGATTTCGTTCCCCAGGACGTTTGAAGATCTTTTCTCTTTCATCCACCTTCGGTAAAAATTTTACTCAAAAACAAAATGTAAACTCGTCTTTCAGAATTCAGCATCACATCTTAAAAACAACTATATATTTCACATGTATTGAGCGTTCACTTTAAGTGGGTTTCTCAAAACAACAAACACAAATATTTATATTTTACTACCCAACTAACTACTCAAAAAAAATTTAAATCTTCTTTTTTATATTTTTAAAAAAATTAAATGAATATTAAAAATTTAAATTTTAACTTTAAAAATATTTTAAATAAAATATTTTAAAATAAAGAAAATTAAATTAATTAAATTAATTTATTTAAATTTTTAATTTTAAAAAAATTTTTTAAATATAATAATTATAAAATATTAAATAAATATAATTTTTAATATAATTTATTAGTAAAAATTTTTATAATTTTTTTTTAAACATTTATTAATTTTTTTTTTATTTAAAACTCTTATCTCTTTTTTTTTTTTTTTATTTTTAAAATTATTATATGTTTTTTTTCTTTTATTAAACACACTAATTTTTAAACCTTTAGTTAAACTTATTTTTAAACTTTTATTAAAATTCCGTCTAAGGAACCCAAAAATTTTATATATTATAAATAAATTTTTATATTATAATATTAAAAAACTAAAATTATAAAAAAATTTTTTAATTTAAAATACATAAAAATTAATTATAAAGACTCGTCAATTAACCAATTAATATAAAAATAATAAAATAATAAAATTTATTAATTAAAAAATATTTTTTTTTTAATAAATTAATAAAATTTAAAATATAAAAATAAAAAAATTTATATAAAAATTTTTTACATTTAATTACTATCTCACCTCCAGTACTAAATTATAAAAATCTATTTTTATTTATTATTTATTAATTTTAAAAAAATATTTTATTTAATTAAATTATATTTTTATTAATAAAAAATTAAAATTATTAAATATGCAAATTGCGAAAAAACGAGTCAATAATTTTAAAAAAACTAGTGTTTTTTACTTAGGTTCTTATTAATAACATACAAATTTCTTCTTATTAAGATTTGGAATATTGATTTAAATATATGTTTACTTCACAATGTGTAAATCATATTTCTTAGGAGACAAAAGTTTCCATTCAAATCAAAAAATAATAGCACTCTCCCGTGTCCTAAACGGAGGTCATTAATAAATTTATTTTTTTAATAACATTGCTCCTCAAAATTTGCAATCTTGTTCAATATAAATTAATACAAAAAAGCCATAATATTTAAGGAAAAAATATAATATAAAGAGACAGACAGAGTCTTTCTCTTTGTTTTTTTATTTTTAAAAAGTATTTCCGCCGCGCCGGACGACCTTTATTGGCCAGAGCTACACCTAATAAATAAGTCAGGTTTATAAATTAACTAATGTAAGTAATGAGACTGGTTTTTTTTTTATTTTTTTATTTGAATAGAGTTACAATTCAGTACTGTCTAGCCTTCAATTTAGCTGAACTCGCATGAGAATAGCCTTCAGCTGTTTACATGTTCAGTTCCAGCCGTTTGAATGTTTTCTATGGTCCCAAAATGACGTTCCTCACAAGGAGAAAAGGACTCAAAGTCACAAGGACTCAAGTCAGGCGAATAAGGAGGCTGAGAAGCCACAGGAATGTTTTCACTGGCTAAATAAAAACTCGTTTACTGAAATGGCTGTGTGACAAGGCGCATTGTTGTGATGTAACATCCAGTTGTTCTTGATGTTTGGTCTAACACGCATGACTCTTTTTTGAAGTTTGTCAAGAACCTCGCTGTAAAAGTGTTGATTTACTGTTTGGCTTGGAGGTACAAACTCTTTGTGGACAATTCCTTAGCTATCAAAAAAGCAAATCAGCATGCATTTGATCTTCGACTTGCTCATTCTTAATTTTTTTTGGGGGCTTGGAGAGCTTGAAGCCTGCCATTCCATGCTTTAGCGCTTGGTTTCCGGGTCGTACTCAAACACCCAAGTCTGTTAGATTCCAAAAAGTCAAGACACCTTTCTCTCATGATGTCCTTTTGTTCCTGCGAAATTTATTAGTCAAAATATGATGAACAGTGGTGGTGATCCAAATTTAACTCTTCCCCGATCATTCTTGTCGTCAACCGCCTATCTGAACGCACAAGATCCCGTATTCTATTGACATTTTCATCGGCTCTTGAAGATGAAGGCCTTCCGCTGCGTGGTTTATCTTCAATCGACTCTCTTCCTTCTGACTCCTTCCTTAAACCACCGAAAAAACCTGGTCTCTTGAAAAAAACACTGTCTACGTAGGCGTGTTGAAGTTTTGCAAAAGTATCCGTTGCGCTGTGTCGAAGTCTGAAGTAAAACCTGATAGCAAACCGTTGTTAAAAATTAAGTAACTCATTTTTAAAAAGCACTAGAAAAAAAACGGTTTACGAAAACCGTCACAAAGAACAAACAAATGACTAACAAGTTCAAACTTGTATTGAAGGTGCACTACATGTTAACCTACCGCCCTTCCAAGTCCCGTCTCCGTAGTGTTGCTAGATCGGACGCTACGCTGCCAGTCTCATTACTTAATTTACACACCTCGTACATACCTATATATTGTAAGTGCTCAACATCTACAAAGCAGATATGCATAGACTTAATTTAAATCTGTATATTACACAGTAATTCTGGAACGATGCAGATCGATGAGGCAATAGCGATACGCATCCAGCGTACCGTTTACACCTTCCCGCTTCACCCCAAATGGTGGTGCGTCCATGCTCTTTCCACTATTTATATTTTAATTTATCTGATCCACTTCTGATAAAACTGAAGTTATTTTTACAGCATCGTTATTTGTTGTGCAATTATTATTACATGTGAAAATGTCTATTATATTTTCAATATTAACGAAGATGTCAGTATGGTATATTTTATTTAATAACTCATTAAATAAAGGATATTTCTCTTCGTAAAAATATTATTAAATTAACATAACATTTTAATGCTACCTTAAACAGTACAAGGAATCATATGTGCAAAAATCGTTTAATTCTGTCCAGCAATTTTTTGTCTGCAAACGGTCAAAGTGAGGGCTCAATACATTTGAAAGGCATAATAAAGGATTATATGATTTTTGCTTATTAGGACTTGTCCCACTCATACATATAATAACGAGTTATCAAATCTGGCTATGAACGAGAGAGATGGAGATAGCGGTTTTGTCGAAGCTCGAAGCTAAACTTTGTTGTTGTCAAACTTTTTACAAGCGACTGTCACAGTTGTAAAATAAATAATGGTTATCACGTAATATGACAAACTTGACAATCAAGTAAGGTTATAAATTTAAGATTCGGAATAGAAATACGTTATTTTTTTTGCTCGGCCAACTTTGATGACTTTTTTTAATGGCTCGTTATAATAGAGAATGAAATAAAAATGGTAAATTGAATCAAATTTTTCAGTCAAATGTATGTAGGAAAGAGGCGACACCCTTCATCATGACATCTGTTGGAATCTTTGACGTAGAATATAGAATAATAATTGGATGCAGAGAAAAACTAATATGTGTTTTAAGAAGAGGCTGGTTAGAAGGAAAAGTAATCGTCCAACTAATAAATAATATTATTGATATCATAGTTGTTCCAGGAGATAATTTTATAATGGTAGCTACTGAGAATCAAATGCTGACCTGTTACACTAAAAGAGTAAGTAGTAGCCTTTTAAATGAAAATTTCAGAGTTTGTTTTGGTCGATCTTTTAACGCCATGTTTTTCATATACATTCATAAAACAATTTTACTCCGAGGTAGTTAGACAAATGAAGTGATTAAAAAGTGTTACCCATTTTTTATCACACATCCATGAATGAATGTGAAATTTTGTTAGGCTTGCATCATTAAGAGTCCTTCTGAACAGTGGAGGCTGGTCCAATTTGACATGCTCGTATTTTCGTAAGTTATATACGTATATATATTTTAGGGGGTGGATACTAGACCTTAGCAGAAGGCTTCAATAACAAAAAAACTTAAATTAAACTAGTGTTTCTTTTTTTCCAAAAATGATTGCATCCCCAGAAGGTCTTGGAAACGGCTTACAAAATATTTGCAGAATATTTTTTCATAGTCATCAGGTAAATAGACAGTTTTTTTATACTTGTGATATTCTCGAAAGTTCGAGATCTGTATAAGTATGATAGTTTTAATTTTTATATTTCACCTCAACATTTCGTGTTTAAAATTTTACATTAGTTGTATGTGAAGCAAAATGAAAATTTTGCAAAAACCACAAGAATAAAAAGTTTTTGTATTCACGTTAATTGTAAAAAAAATATTTCGCAAATATTTTGCATGCCGTTTCCAAGATCTTCTGTGGAGGCAGGCATTTTTTTGAAAAATGTTTTCGCAAGTTTTTTTTGCTATTATAGTTTTCTACTTAGGTCTATGAATCACCTCCTATTATACAATGTGGGTCCCATGTCTCGTTACGAAAATACGAGAATTTAAAATTTTACCAGTCGCCACTGCTGCTGAACAGTTTCAGCGGTGGTTTCCGCTAAATTTTAATATAGGTGCATATGTATGTCTATATATACGTATTCCCTCCAGACTTTTTGCAAATGAATGTATCCCGAACTGAACGTGTGGGGTACCACACGCAAGCGGCAACATTTTAAATCCAGTAAATCCCAACCCAATTTCTTCAAACTTAATAGCTACATTCTCAGAGTTAGATATAGATGTCTGTCTCCGACGGGCATATCGTGCACACTGTATAAATTAGACTTGCAATTAATACCAAGCATACAAGGATAGGTAGCTACCAGAGTCGAACACAAAGAAGAAGAACAGGACAGATGAACACCAGTACATCACCTGTGCAACCAAGGATAGGGTACTAAATAGATGATTATACATTACTTATGCTAGTAAGGAATATCCATGGCAACTCGTATATCCCCTGGGAAGACAGGAATAGTGACTTACCCCTGGAGATTCCTACATCACCTGTGAAACCGAGGAGTGGGTACTGATGCGTAGGGTCGGGTTTTTTGTATTACAAAATAAAATTTCTTTTATCTTGAGATCTTCCTTAAATAACTTGTTTGTATGTTGTTTTTAGAAAATCGCAGGTTTTTAAAGAACGTACATGATGTTAGCTGATAAGTTTTACTTTTAAATCGACGATTTACTAAGTAATGAATTCATCTTACATACTAACGAACCCATATTTGCTTGTACAACTGTATGTAAATTACCGCTAATTTTTCTAGTATACTGCTATCATAGACTTGTGATATATGGCAACAATACAGATACTGTATGGTTAACTTTTATAACTGGTAATTAAAAATTATAACTTGTGAATCAAATTTTTTCGCGTTTTAGGCCCAAATTTTCTGAGCTTTATGGATGTCACTTTAAGTGTCATGTTTCGTGACCACTAATTTTACCACATCTAAATACGGCTCCATAATATATGTATTGTGTATGTACATATGTAATATGTAATAGCCCCTTAGAACGTTTATTTGAGTATTCATTATTGAATTGATGTATTTTCTGTGAACTATCGTTTTGTAATAATAGTGACCTGAGTCCGACTCGCCGGAAGTACGACATACGTAACCACCACATCCATGTTAGTAGCATCTGCACTTGTCAAAACCTGCGGATCCAAAATCACTGCGCCACCGCTCGAGAGCTAGTCGTTTGGTTAGGTTAGTAATATGCGTATATAGAGCCATCCAAAAAAAAGGTCATCAAAGTTGGCCGAGAAAAAAAAGAGGTATTTCTATTTTTAATCGAATTTATAACCTTATTTACTTGTCAAGACTGTCACATCATATTTCAGCCATTGTCTATTTTACAAATTGTGACAGCCACTTGTCAAAAGTTTGACATAACCGAAAAGCTTAGACATAACCGCTATTTCCATCTCACTCGTTCATAGCCAGAGTTGATGACGTTTTTTTTTATGTCTCTATATTTATTTGAAGAGGATGGACTGACGTATGTGTTTTAGCTTACATACGTACGTAAAAGCCTTGATAAATGACAATATTTACCGAGACTGCATTTTTTCTATGGGACCTAGGTGACACGCAGCCATGTTTTTCGAAATTTTTAACAATCGTTGATATGGTCGGAGAGGTCCTATTGAGAAATTGTTCGTTAAAAATAGTTTTAACATCTCTTACAGACCGACCCCCAAAATACCATTTAATTATTTGAACTTTTTCGGCAATTTGGATTTCGGCAATTTGGATTTCGGCAATTTTACCGGATGCCTGCCGCACGTCTGCGCTCGCGATTGGTTCACACCTCATGTTTAGGCGATGGTGACGTATATTCAAGATAGAAGTTAACTTATCAATTCCCCTTCATTCTACAACGTATGCATTAGGGTGATTTGTACTGTATAACCTGGTAGATCAAGAAAAGGTTTTTGATTCATCAAAACTCTGACAAGGATTATAAGACAGATTATATTATAATTATAATCATTATGTCGGCATCGAGTCGGAACCAAATGAACATACTGTATATGGTTGATACTGATATAATAATATACAGTTAATAATGCACCATTATTACAGGGTATAAAATGCTCAGTGAAAACTCACCCCTTTGTTATAATTAGAATGTATAGTGCAGTCTATAAAAACACTATGCACTTCATAAGACACATACTATCTAAAATGCTTTGGGGTTAGTAGGTACAACATGGATAGCGTCATTCCGGATGACTTAACTTTTGGGCCCATGTGAGTCAACAGAACCAGTAGGGTGTACACTTCCAGCGGCCAGCTTAATAATTACTATATAAACGAAAAAATATTAAATGAAAAGGTTAAATTAATACTCTGTTATAAATTAACAAAAAAAAGTATTACATACAGTAAGAAATTTAAAAAAATGGTTAAAGTGTTTTAGTTGCCTTTTAGCGGATTCGTATTGTACCATTTAATCCGTGAAGACTAAAGAAAGTTCATGACATGAACTTTCGCAATGGTACGAACAACATAATCAAACCTAGAAGGAGCTTGGTGTATGTCAATGAATCACGTTTATTCGAATAACATGTAAATAAAAACAACTCAAGTTAAATAAGGACGCCCAATAATAGAGAGCTACTTACAGGTAGGGATTGCAATCCGGAAAACCGGATCCGGTGATCCGGCATCCTAAGACATCTATCGGATCCGGCACCAATTTGCCGGATCCGGTCACCGGATCCGGTAAATTAAAAAAAAAATACATAAAACATGAATTTATTGACAATAAACCGACTATTGTACGAATAGAAGCAGAAAGGGCCTTCTAGGCCGCTGGTTACATTTGTAGCTCTGTAAGAAGTCGATTGGAAGATGATAAAATTAACACTACTTGTTTCCTAAGATAATGTTTTCAAAACCAAGTGATTTTATGATTGTTTTACTTAAAATAATAATTTAAAGTAAGTATGTTAAAAAAAAGGAAGTTTTGAACTCATTATTGCGACAATTGTGCCATTGATTAAACTGATTTTTGGTGGTGACTGTCATAATTATAAGAATGAAACTGCCTGACATGCCTAAATTGCCTAATTATTGTGATCTCAGTTGATAAGGTTGATTTTAGTTTATTCATCAAAGTTACGACAAAAAACTTTTTTTTACCTCTTATTGATCTGGTGTACAGTCATTATTTATTTTACAATTCTGACAGCTACTTGTCAAAAGACAGTTTCATTTTGAGCTTCAACATAACCGCTATTTCCATCTCTCTCGTTCATAGCCAGATTTGACGCCATTTTTTTATGGATTTATAATGTATTGTACTACATCACAAGATATCATTGATGTTATTTGTGAAATCTAATAAGTGAAACTGAACTTAACCGCTCGTCATTACCTAATTATTACTAAACTAATATATAACAATTACAATTTAACTAGTTACACTATATCTACGAAATTATTATTGTTGATTCATATGTAAATGTTGATTAATTATAACAGTGTATATAAAGTTGATGTCATAAGAAATAAACGTTTTTTTTTATATACTCTGTGATACATTCACTTGACCATTTTTTATACAGTTGATTTTGGAATGAAAAAGCAAAATGGTTTTGATGGAACCAATACGACCGAATCCGCCCGGATCCGGCTGGATCGATGGACATTCGGCCGGATCCGACCGGATTGAAATTGGTGCCGGATTGCAATACCTACTTACAGGTAAAAGCAATAAATGCCGACATCCAAGTGGCAACGCACTGCCTAGTTGCGAATTATCTCTCCACCGTGTCTGTTTACGAATTATTCCGTGTGCATTGTTTACGAATTGATGTGAGATTCAGGAATTTGGTGTTAGAGCTCATTGTAGTTCTACGATTTCGTTGAGTACGAGTGTTTTCATTAAAAAAATCCTCCAATACATCGATTTTTGATTTTCAACAATATTATTCTCAAACGGATTTTTGAAAACGTTCTCTACAATATTTCAAAATATGTGGTATATAAGTTTTTTTTTAATAAAACCTCCACTCCTAAGTTATGAAATGAATACTGCTGTTTCTGTGTTTAACGAATTTATTACATGTAGAGTTTACGAAAATTTTTTACTCAAAATTCGTTGTAAATAAATGTAATCACTTTTTTGTTACGAAAATAACTAATATTCAGTCGACTTCAGTCCAAACTCTGTTGACTCGCAAACCTATCTACATCAATATTGTGTCCAATGTACAAATAAGCATACGCAGTATATCAGTGGAAAAAAAAAACAGTTAAACCGAAGGAACCATAAACCCAAAACTTTAAAACTAAAAAAATCTCTAACTTACAAAAAACATTCTAGCTCACTATAACCTCCAAACTATGATTCTCGACAGATTATACCGTCTGGGTGAGAGAAACAAGGACTCATATTATAATCAAGCACCACAAAAAGTACTTCCCACTTATTGGATTTTTAAACAATTTTCACTCTTAGATAGAGTTTGACGCTTCATGTGGTCTTGAATCGACTGAATATTATTTCTTAAGTTACAAAAAAGTAATTCCACCTACATACATATGTACAACGAATTTTGAAGCGGGACCTTCATTATTTCTGTTGTACATTTTTTGGATGTACAACAGAAAAGAGATTCAATAAGATTTTATTGTAATTTCAAGTAACTCCAGTAGTTTAAAAATGATTTATTCGTGTAAGATTTCTGAACAAAAGTACAAAGATTTCACCAGCGAACTACCCCTCGCACATAACGTTATTCACCTTATATTTCTTTTATATCAGAGTTGTTTAGGTTTAGACAGTGACAAATTATATTTAAATGACTTTCTTTTTATTGTACTCGTATGTGTAATATAAAAAAAATATATATCTGCAAACGCTGATTTATGTCAGTTAAACAATGTATGAACATAGTAACTATAGAGACATCAAAAAAAAGTCATCAAAGTTGGCCGAGAAAAAAAAGACGTATGTATTTCTATTCTTAATCGATTTTATAACCTTATTTACTTGTCAAGACTGTCACATCACATGAGAGACATTGTTTATTTTACAAATTGTGACAGTCACTTGTCAAAAGTTTGACATAACCGAAAAGCTTAGACATGACCGCTATTTCCATCTCTCTCGTTCATAGCCAGCCTTTTTTTCGAGTTGATGACGTTTTTTTTTGGATGTCTATATTAGAATTCACATTGATTGTTGTAGGGTCAAAATCTCTGGTCTGCTAAATTGAGGAGCTTAGTGACATGTCTTTGCTTAGTGCCACTTCATCATTTAAGCTTAAATTTAGTAGCGGTTGGTTTAAAAGAAGGAAAAATACATTTGTATCATGGAAGACACGTGGTGGACTACATTTCTGTGACAGATACACCATCAGTCGTCGCTTTTGGACAGTTAGAGCAAGAAGAAAATGTTATGGTTGTAGTTAGCTTGGGTATGCAACAAACGTTTGTATTTTTCGTGGCGAAATTTTGGGCAATAATCCAGATATAAGTTACAGATTCACCTAAAAGACCACAGTAAATTAATAGAGGGTATAGTTAATTTGGGATTAAATATTAAAAAAAACAATTATATTTTTTTTCACCGATTTTATAAAGACAAATGACAAATATCTAACAAAAGAGCCGAAATCGTTAAAGTCGCCACAGATATATTAAAAACTTTTTTTATGTCTATTTTATATACAGGGTTTGTCCGGAAAGTAATGTCAGTGATTTTTTTTTCCCGAGCTGTGCGCGCCAGCCCGCGCTTTACGTGCTAGGATTGTGGTGGGGGGGATCTGGCAACAAGATCCAACAAGCGTCAGTTGGCTACCGGTCACTGTAGCGGTCGCATCATTCGTTCTTTGAGAGACGTTACAGTGACCCGGTGCAAGAAAAATGCAACGTTCGCTTGAGCAACGGATGGCGATTAAGTTTTGTGTGAAACTGGAGAAGAGTGCTGCGGAAACCACTCCAATGTTGAAGAAGGCTTTCGACGTCGATTGTCTTTCGGACAGGCAAATTATCCGGTGGCACAAGGCCTTCGCAGAAGGTCGGGAAGATGTCAACGACGAGAACCGCGCTGGACGGCCATCAACCTCCAGTTCCGACGACAATGTGAAACGTGTGCGTGACTTGTTGAACACTGACCGTTGTCTAAGTGTCCGTTTAATTTCCGAAACATTAGACATTACGAAAACCATTGTTTACGAAATTGTGTGGGAGTATTTAGGAATGAGGAAGGTGTGCGCGAAGCTCGTGCCAAAAGTGCTAACGGACGATCAAAAAGCGAGGCGTGTCGAAACCTGCCAAGAACTTTTGGACACCTGCGAAGACAACCCCGCTTTCCATGATGACGTCATTACTGGGGACGAAAGTTGGGTCTTTGAATGCGATCCGGAGACGAAGAGACAAAGTGCGGAATGGCACACGTCGAACTCCCCTCGCCCCAACAAGGCCAGGATGTCCAGGTCAAAGATCAAGACAATGCTGATTGTCTTTTTTGATTGCCGGGGATTGGTCCATCATGAATTCGTTCCGCAGGGGACAACCGTAACCGGAAACTTTTACGTCGAGGTGCTGAAGCGGCTGAAACGCAGGGTGAATCGCGTCCGCCCAGACATCTCAAAATCCTGGAAGCTTCACCACGACAATGCGCCTTCGCACACCTGCTTCCTCGTGGCCGATTACCTCGTTAAGGCGGGCATCACCGTTGTTGCCCAGCCTCCCTACAGCCCCGATGTGCCCCCCCCCCAGACTTTTTTCTGTTTCCGCGCCTCCACAACCCCAATGAAAGGACAGCATTTTGGGTCGGTGAAAAACATTCAGAAGGCTTGCACCGACGCTTTAAAGGCGATTCCGGAAAAAGGACTACCGTGCGGCTTTTGATGCGTGGAAGACCCGCTGGAATCGATATGTGGACGCAGGAGGAATGTATTTTGAAAGTTTCTAAAGATTTGTACACATAGAACCAATAAAAATCATTTTTCAAAGCTCACTGACATTACTTTCCAGACAAACCCTGTATATATTTATTTGGTTTCACTTTGGAGGTTTATGCCTAGCTAAAAACTAAAAACTTTAAAACACCCATCCAGTTATGCGTTGTTAGAATTTGGCAAGCGGGATGATAATAATTTAATTTTCTAATAGAATTAGAACGCTATTTGAAAATAAAACTTCAATTTGTAAATAAATCTTCATTCGTTATGTTTTCTCTTAAAATATTTTTTCTACTGTATTAAACCCACTTTAAACCAAACAGATTAATTAATATTTTTTTATCTTAACTGTAATTAATATTCCTGTCAGCTGACTATACCTACTTACTGCACGCCATATTTACGTACACAGATGTATACCTAAATGTCCATGTTACTTATTTAGCGACAGATTTGTCAAGAAAAACTTAAAATAATCACAAATCGTATTTTAATAGTCTAGTTTTTTTTAGCTGGTACGATAACGTACAGGATCCTCAAACGTACTGCTGACTTTAATGTATACGCCAAAGAAAATGTTACTCTACCTCAGAGTATGCAGTTACCACTTCCTAAAAGAAGTAAATTATTTTTTGGAGCAAAGCATGAGAGAGAAAAATCACTTCATAGGTAAGTATTATGGACTTAAGCAATAAATAAATTGCATATAGAGTTCATTCGGAGAATCGCATTATCGATTTGTGTCAACAGTAGTTGCCGTCAAGTAATCAAAGTAAATGGTGAAATAATGATCAGTAAATAATAGTTTACGTCGAGTCTTGGACCCAGAGGGTTCACTGTGAGCGAATATTGCAGAGGCATGCGACTTCCATTTCCGGGTTATAAACACTGGAACGAGTAATAAATACACAAACCCAAGTAACAATGGGAATATCATAAATACAATTTATTAGCTCTGTGAAGAGAATTTCGTTGCTCACACACATTTTATACGCAATAGTCGCAATAGACACAATATACGAGTACCTACATACATATACAAGGTGTTCCGTATTGTTATATTCAAAATTCTGGAGCATAAAGTAAATTTGATTCTAAGGCTAAAAAAACACAAAAGCGGTAGGTCGATTTCTATTCATTTCAAAGTTACAAGCCTGTGAAATTATGATAAACAATACATAAACAGATTTAAATACGCAATATTTATTCTCAAATTATCCACAATGTCGAGTTCGAAGGGGTTCTATTGTATGGTCACCTAGATCTTTTAACCCTAGTCCTCTAGATTATTATTTCTGGGGTAAATGAAAGATTTCAAATACCAGATGGAAATTATTGCAACGTATTCAGCAAGCTGCCCAACAATTACGAGAAAACAAGCGTCAAATAAGAACATCATTTCATACATCGACCTAAGTGTACAGTGTTGTATTCAGCAAGGAGAGACACTTTAAAAATTTCGGATTTACATATGTTTATATTTTCGTAGACCTGTAGCTTTAGAACGAATATACATCGACTTCCTACTTTTGTGATTTTTAGCCTTAGATATAAGTTTACTTTATGCTCCAGAAATTTACACACAACGATACGGAACACCTTGGATGTAGTGGCGGTTGGTGGAATTTGAAATGTTTGTATTTTCGTAAGCAAAGAACCACATCATATCTCATAGAGTGATTGCTAAAGTTAAGTAAAAGGCTATAATAGTAAAAATGCTTCAAACGAAATCTGCAAAAAAAAATAAAAAAAAAAACGTGTGCCTCACCAGAAAACGTTGGAAAATATTTTTGTTTTCACAATTACCAAGTGGATATAAACACTTTTTATTCTTGTGCTGTTTGCAAAATTTTCATTTCGTTTAAAGGTATGCATAGCTATTCTATATTGTTTAATATCAAAAACGAAATGCTGGGGTGAAATAATAATTCAAATTATAACAACTTTTACATATCTCGAAATTTCGTAAGTATAACAATATTTTGTGTTTACTTGTTTATGAAAAAAAAAAAATATTTTGCATATATTTTGCAAGCCGTTTCAAGATCTTCGGGTGGCCACCCGTTTTTTCATTTTTTTCCCAAGTTTCGTTTGGTTTTTTTGCTACTATAACCTTCTACTTAGGTCTAGTAATCACACCCTAAAATATGATCCCATGCTGCGTTCTGAAAATACGAGAACTTCAAATTCCACCAGCCGCTCTATCTATATGTCATAATAATTTCCTCTTTTTCAAAGTTCTCTCACAGGTGGGTCAAAATTCGTGGCAATCACCAAAACATAAAACCTGAGCACTAAAGCTAAATTTATTAATTTATCATTATGCATTAAATGTGATAGCTAAACTTCGGAATGTTTGTCAGCCCGCGTGTAAAACTGCGTAATAGCCCGCGTGTAAAACTGCGTAAGAGTATCCCGCGTTCCTGCGGCGGGATGGCGTACTACTGCGCATACGCGGGCTCTGGAGCGTTTTCGGGAAGGGTCAATGCCGTATGTAACACGAACAAGAAACACACGCGTACATAATTTACAAGGCACTTAAAAAAGACGGTTTATATAATACTTCATTCATATTATCATAGTTTTATAGTTCCGAGCCTTGCGTTGCCGCACACATTTCCGTACCCTAGTGAAAGCAACTGGTAGTGATACTAAGCCCAAGGAATGACCCATCTTTGGTGCTGATTAATAGTGGTAAGCGAGTGGTAATAAATCGCTGACTAAGTTATCACTTAGTTATCATTACTTACACATCTACTTATGTATGTAATACTCTCCCCTTCTGCCGGACAACAAATAACACTATCAAAAAGTGAAAACAAATTCATGATTTAGCTTGGCCATACATCTCGTAAACGTTTTCACAAATTTTTAATATTTCTCCCACATTTTCATTAACTTCGTACCCCCCTGAGGGCATTAAATAATAAGAAAAAGTGTATTAACACCATTTATCCACCAACGCCGTATCTGGTTAAGCTCAAAATATAATTTCCTCCAGATTTGATCATGATGTTTCAAATTGATATCTTAAAGCGTTCTCGAATTATCGCGTACATAAAAAAGGTTAACAGAAAGACAGACAGAAACTGTTTTGTCTAATGTCACAACCACATATTTTCATAAATGAATGAAACAAAAAAGTATGTTTCATGTTTGTTAGGATGTGAAGTAAAAGTAGGTAGCAGTGACAGCTGGTACTCGTATTTCCGTAAGAAAACACCCATATTTAGTTTAGTTTAGTATAAAATACAACGTAGGTTGGTAGGTCCCAATCTGTGCCTAATACCCAAAGGGTATAATAGCAAAAAGAAACTTCGAATATGTTTGCCTCACCAGGAAATATTGGAAATGGCTTATGAAAATTGTAAAATGTGTACTTTTTAGACATGCACCAGCATTTTCAACAGGATTTATTTAATTTAAGATTACGAAGTTCTAGAGAACTGGTTAATAATATCACTAAACAAGTGGGGGCAGGAAATGAGAAGCATCAAATTAGAATATCTACACAAGTAAGTATGATGATCCAACGGAAACATGGGGTAGTATAAGCAAATCTCGTATATCATAAGGCGACATTTATTAATTGCATACATATACCGAATGTTTAGGGAAGAATAGGGTAGAATTTTGGGTTTTCACTGTTGTAGGTAAATTGCTTGGAGTCACATCATTCACGTTTTCTCATAGCCAAGTATGTTTAAAGAAGAAAAACGACTTCCATTTTTAAATATCAATGGCATCAAAACATTTATTAAGACTTTATTTTTTCCTTCTAAAGTGCTATGAGTGGTTCAATTTTTTTTTCTCTGGAAAGTCTTTAATAGCTTTGCACCCCAATTAGTCAAAAACGTGCCTAATACAGTCAGCGAATCCTTTTCAATCAGCTTTATTCATATAATCAATCTAACTGTTTAAAATACTCGCATTTGCTTGCAACATCAATTTAAACAGGTTAGTGTACTTAGTTGTATAGTTTAGACAACCCGAAAGAGTTACTATTACTTATTGAATCATTCAATTACCTAATAATTACAATATAATATAATATAATTATGTTTCTCGAACTTCCAAGTGTTAATTTTTCTGAATAGTTCTATAGATATTGAAAAGTAGCGTAGATATTAAAAAGTGTAGACATTAAAGAATGGTCAGATTTGGCATACTCATGTAAAATTTGGAAATAAATAACTTTTCTTGGTAAAACTTTTTTTGAACCTTAAAAAACACGCCCATTTTTAGCGATTTATTTGGAAAAATGAAGCCTGGTTCTCAGAGCTTCGTCGTGTCGCTGGCGACACATCGCCGACCAATAAAAACGTTTTATTTAATTTCCCCTACATCCCACCAAGTTTATTTTACTGTCGCTGCGACTACCGTGTGTAGTTGAAATATTTCAACTACACAATCTGTCGCGAGTCGCACTTCTTACTTTGTTTATGTAAATGGCCATTTTTTCCGGGTTTCGGCGTGACAAATATCCACTTGGGCTGTATTTTGGGCCATATACGGACTATCTCCAAATCGTTTAAAATTTGGAATACGGGGTTTTTTGGTGTGCTGAGTACGAATCTGCGTATAAAAATATCCGCAAGTGCCTGCAAGTATCCGTAAGTGCCCACAAGTAAGGTTAAAATGCATCAAAATCGCTAAATGAAAGTGTGGGATATCTCGCTTATCAGTATGGATTTCAGTATTCGGCGCTATGTGTTTTTTTATTAAAGAAAGCAAAGTTGCTTCGTCTCTCTTATTCTCTGGGCAAATTTCGATCCTGTATTTTTCTGGTTCTCCGCGTACGATCATTCTGAGAAGCTATGATCCTTCGACAACTCGTCCACGTTCGTACTTTCGACGTCCACTTTTACACTCGCCAATCTCAACAATAACACCCTCACCTACAATTTGGCCTTCCCTGACAAAACTATTAGTAGTTCATTGAAAAAAATTAGTTTTCAAATAAATCATTTCAAATGCCACATAGGAACTGGTATACGCCAATATTACAATTTAAAACTTCCACCCTCGATATCTCGCAAACCAAGCGAGATATCGAACACTTTTTTACAAGAATAAAAAGTGTTTATTTTGCCCTGTTCTATGCGAATATACCTGCGCCTATGTAAGTGTTTATTTTGCGGCGCCACAGAAATCGTAATCGTGCACATTTTAACCTTACTTGTGGGCTCTTCGAGGCACTTACGGACACTTTCGGGCACTTGCGGATATTATCACACGCAGATTCGTGCTCAGCACACCAAGAAACATCCGTATCCCAAATTTCAAGCGAAGACTTTTGAAGATAGTCCGTATACGGAAGTATATCCACAACTTCCGCAAATACAAACTGTCTATTTAGATGTTTTGTGACAAACTGCAATATTTCAAATTCAAACTGTGGTATTCCGTGTCGCGACTACTGCAAATACTAAACATTTTTTTAAGTAGTGGGGAAATGTCGCCGCGACATGACGAAGCTCTGAGAACCAGGCTTGGACAGGTACCAAAAGTCACGTGATGCCGTTAGATTAGGTATTTTTTCATATTGAAGCACAAGTTAACCCCAAAGTTAGAATTAAAGAAATTATTAATAAAAATGTGTCCCTTATGATTTTATGAAGGACGCTGCATATTTTAATTTACATAATTGAATTTTTAGTTTTTAGGACTGCGGCCAAAATTCTTGATGGTTCTAACATTACAGAATATAGACCCTGAAAAGCCCGAAAACGAGTTTTTAGTAATATTTCATGCGAATACATCAGCCTATACCTTTTCTTCAAATGTAAAGAGGGTAAGCTTATAAATTTTTCATTTAGTTCACATATTCATATTTTGATTTTTTAAAATCATCTTTCGCCATATTAGAACGGCTGTCTAAAATTTAGAAAATTAATACACCGGATTCATAATCAGCAATTCCAAAAACTCTTGCACACCATATTTCATCATAATGAGCTGAATAGAAAAATGTTAAATTTTATGATATTCATTCAGAAACTCAAGTACCTATTCAAATTAATTAATCTTTATAAGGCCATTTTGGATGGCCGTCTTTTCAGGCGCTGGTCCAGTCGAGAGTTCAAACATTTGTCGCGCGCAAGATCGTTATCAAAATCGGCCCCTTTTAAAACAAATTTTGGTAGCAATTAAATGTTAATATTTGTTGTACTTAAGCCTTTAGGAAATGTTATGCAACAATAATCTGATAAAAAATACGCCGAATGAGAAATATTGCAATGAACATCCAAAAAGTCGCATTTTTCTGAAAAATCGTTGTTTCGGGGTATATTTGTTGTTTGAAATCTAGATCTCTGGTATTTCACATTATAACATGAGTATTGCAGATCATATAAGTAGGTGTTTTTTTAAAATGCCATATGCAGATTTTTTTCGGAAAAGGGGCCGATCCTTTTTTAGTGACATGATAGAATCGTGCGGTGGCACATTAACAAAACACATGTGAAGCCGCTTAGTTTGTAAAGACACCGACACCCACAAATCTTGACAAAAACCTTGACATGACCAACTTTCTTGAAAATCAAAATTTAGAGAATATCTGATCGCAACAAAAACACTACCTCCGTCTAGTTTACCACTCATCTGGAGTTCCGATCCCTTCTATAGATATTGAAGGAATTGCAATCTAAGATTACCAGAACTCTGAGACACAAATTACATCGGCTTCGCTTGCAATAGACGCTAAGTAAAGAGACATCCAAAAAAACGTCATCAAATCTGGCTATGAATGAGAGAGATAGAAATAACGATCATATCGAATCTTTTCGGTTATGTCAAACTTTTGACAAGTGACCATCGACATTAAGAATGGACTGGCGATTGACGACTGCGCATCCAAATTCCAGTAGAAAGAAAGGGAAAAGCTGGGCGACAAATTTTTCTCTCTCTAACGCTCTATGATTGGTAGTTGACTAAAGACGTTCCTACCCGTCAGTACCATGTCTTGAAAAAATACCATACCCGCCGGCAAAATGCCAAGTTTATGTTATGTGTGTCCAAGTGCTAAACAATCACAGGAAAATATAAATTATCATAGGGAAGATATTACTAAAGACACTGCAATCAAGGGCGTAGCCAGTAGTTATCTTTGGGGGGGGGGGGATCAATGCAGTTCAAACAAATAAGCTAAAAAAAAAAAAAAGGTCACTACAACCAAGGGCAACCGCATTCCCCCGAGTATTTCGGTTTTTTTTGACCCTTTGGGGGGGGGGGGGGGGCGATCGCTGCAGATGAAACAAATAAGCTAAAAAAAAAAAAGGTCACTACAGGCAACGGCAACCGCATTCCCCCGAGTATTTTGGTTTTTACTTGACCCTTTGGGGGGGGGGCGATCGCCCCCATCGCCCCCCCCTGGCTACGCCCTTGACTGCAATATATCTGCGGCTACGTTGGAAAAAAAACTCAGTTATATTATTTATAGCCTTAAAAATTACTTCATTAACTTGATTTCCTTGATGCGGCTGGCCACTAAATAAAACAACTATTACAATAATATTATACTTTTATTAAACAATTATTTTATGTTATTAAAATAAATTTATCTTTATTTAATTTTAATTTATATTTCTTTAATTTATTATATAATTAACTTAATTTGAATAAAATTATACAATATTTTATACTTTTTGACCCCTTATATAAATCTAATTTTCAATGTGACATGCAGAATAACAATTAAAGTATATGAACCAGTCTAAAATAAACAAAGATTGAAATATTGGTCAATAGATCGTGCCGCTTTTTCCTCAATTGTTTATCACTTATAAAGTATTAAACTTTACAGGTAATTTGCTGCATTTGCGGCAAACCCTAGAGCCGTTACTGCTAGTAAACAAAGACAGAGATGTCGCCCAGGTTTTCCCTCTCTTTCTACTAGAGTTGTCAACGCGCAGCTCAGATAGCCAATCCATTCTTAATATCGATGCAAGTGACTGTCACAATTGTAAAATAAATATAATGGCTGTCATATAAGGTGACAACTTTGACAATTAAATAAGGTTATAAATTTAAGATAGAATAGAAATACGTCTTTTTTTACTCGGCCAACTTTGATAACGTTTTTTTTTTTGATGGCTCAATAGAAATCGTTTAACTGAGACCTAAGGCCACGAGTGTTCTGGTAATAACACAAAAGGTCCATATTACGTATACACTATTGCCTTTTTTTATTGCATATTTCGATTATACGTTTTTTTTTGTAGATTTTCATTATGCTTTAAGCATACTGTACATAATATTAAAACCATTATTGCAAATATACAGTGTGTCCCAAAAAGTTGGAAACAGGCCCGCAGAGTCAAAACTATTAGTATTTTCAAAAAAAGTTTCCTACAAAAAACATTGGCATCATAAACCGCCATCGGCCAGTCAAAACGACGTCGACATTCCTCTACAGGGTGTTTCAGAAATAAGAAAAAACTATTTCGTTTAAATGGCAACACCGCTTAATTCGCGTCTAATCAAAAGAAGTTATTACGAAAAGTTTTTTCAGAATGCTGAAATATGGCGATATACGAAAAATCGACGCGATAGTCAAATGTTTACGAATTAACGCTGCTGGCCCAAAAATAGGAAACAGGCCGAGAGGAATGTCCGAATGTTTTTTGTAGGAAACTTTTTTTGAAAATACCAATAGTTATGACTTTGGGGGCTTGTTTCCAACTTTTTGGGCCAGCAGCGTTAATTCGTAAACATTTGACTATCACGCCAATTTTTCGTATACCCCCATACTTCGGCATTCTAAACAACTTGTCTTAATTACTTTTTTTGAATAGACGCGAATTAAGCGGTGTTGCCATTTAACCGAAACAGTTTTTTCTTATTTCTGAAACACCCTGTAGAGGAATGTCGACGTCGTTTTGACTGGCCGATGGTGGTTTATGGTGCGGTTGTTTTTGTAGGAAACTTTTTTCAGTGAAATACTAATAGTCTTCGATTCTCCAAACATGTTTCCAACTTTTTGGTACAATATATTCACTGTATATTTAGTCGTCCTTTACAAATCACAACTTCATCAATACTGATACTTTATTTTCTAAAAATGTTACCTATGCTAAATGTTATTGTTATAAATAAAATATAATCAAGCGTATGATGTTATCTAATTTGACCAGTTTATTTATAGCACCACTGTTAACAGCTTCAAGCCAATCGGAAACTGGGATTGATAGGCCAATCTCATGAAAATCTACCTAAAAAATACATAGTATCGAAATATGTAATAAAAAATGACACCATTCTGTTTAAAATAAGGAAGTCTATGCTGACTTCCGATATAACCCGAAGGTTTATATAATCTTGAAAAAACGTTCATCAAATTCGTAATAAACCTATTAAAGAAAGTTTAAATTTTCAAAAATCAATCATTCCTAGCAGCCCTCATACTTTTAATGAATACTTTTAATCAATCATCCTGTATAATATTGGGTATATTGTTCTTATCATCTTTATCAGAAAAACCAGTATCATTAATCTTCATTCCTTTACGTTATGTAAAATAATTATGACCGAAGGAGGTGATTTGTTATCCTGCCTGATTGATTTGTTATCCTCATGAAACGAAGACATATTTCAATCATATTAATTCCGTTATCTAGGCCTAAGACAGTGAATATATTTCTCACACTTTTATTTAATCGTAATTATTTTAGATTTTACAGTTTCGGCCTGAAAGTTTTTCATCTCCGACATGATTTATTTAATCTGAGCTGTTTACTTGATCCTTGAAAGTATTTTCTTCGGACTTGACACTTTTCATTTCAGAAGGTAAACCAGAAAATATGTATATCGAACGTTTCTACGAATTTTTGGATTATACAATTAAATTCATCAATTTTCCGCCGTAAAATTTCTTTTACAGATTTTACAGTTTCGGCCTGAAAGTTTTTCATCTCCGACATGATTTGTTGAATATTGTTCAATTTAGATAGAACCCGTCTGCTGCAGGTGTACTCACGGCACGATGAACATTTCCATGCCAGAATCTTTCGAATTATGGCGGGGCGGAACTAATTCCAACACACTTACAAGCAAAGTGACGGAACTGTCCCTTTCCGATTTTCATAATATTTTAGGAGGTTGTAGAGCACTCAAAATTAAGTGACATGTATGTTTTTAGCTGCTCATAAATGGTCTAAGGGGACGAAACTGACCTTCAAAGTTACTCCCCAAAAACATATTTTCTGCTTTATTTCTGAAACAAGAAGAGTTATCGAGTTCGTTCAAAACATATATTGTTCCACTACATTATCTCTACATTTTGGATGGAACAAAAGTCAATGCCGCGCCCGAGGGGTTGTCAGGGGGTAAAATTGTATGTATATTTTTTACCATCTCGTCGTACATATTAATTTTTTTTCTGTAAATTGGATTAAAAAATTTAAGTTGCTATGCGTTTCTATATTAAACCCATTTTGGTTGGTATCATAAATATTTTCTAAACCATATTCAGGTATTAACCTGTGTATACTTCTAAAAAATGCTATGCTGTCTGCAGCGATATTTGCGGCACCTGTAATTTGCCTTCTTGCTCTAAACGTTGTAATCTTTCGAGAAACTATATTGTGATTCATTTTTGGATCCACTTAAGCGACGCCTGAAAGTTGGGAACTTGCAATTTTTCTTGCCCTTCAGACACCTTTTGAAGTCGTAGTCATAATCATTTAACGGTCTCTAGCACTCTTGAATTGATTAAACATATATTCGGATAAGCGATATAAATTCTTGCGCTTGGTTCCGCCGCTGGACACTTGCTGTTCCCAGTGTCTTAACTATCGTAATGACATTACCTAGCAGTATCTGCGTTGAACAGTTTTTAATGAAAATCGACACTTCTTTCCACTTTTCCAGAAGTTTCATTCTTCTCGTAATTAATATTAGGTACTCAGAATTAATATGGGCTCAGGATGTTCCTCGTTCACATATTCTATATACATATACATAAACATATTCTCCTTCACATATTCCTTCTTCGATGTCATAGTTTACTGTATCGTCGACATCCACCAGTTGCGCCAGAAAAATAGGAAGATGAATTAAATTCAAGGGTACCAATGTCTCCGCTTCAAACCGCCTGCTCTTTTTTTTGTGCGAGGGCTTTGTCACCCCCATTTTGTGGAGTCGACGGTACCAAACTGGGCAATGTTGTCAACAAGTTAAATCTATTTAATGTGAAACCTGCATTCTGTACACGTACTCAGCATATTAAAACTATCTAATGCTGCATATAACAGAATCAGAGGAAGTACTGACTGACGTCGACGCTGATAGTAATTTCCTTATATACCTTCAGGAACACGATCATTTTCTACGCAAAATTTTTGTTAATATAAAGTTTACGCAAAATATTTATTAATATACAGTAAAAACAGTGATGTGGAATTTGACATACTCGTATTTTCGTAAAGAGGCATGGGCCCACACTATAATTTAGGGGGTGGTTACCAGACCTAAGTAAAAGGCTATAATGGCAAAAAATCTTCAATAGAAACTTGCATTTTTTTTTTCAAAAATGGCTGTCCCCTGAAAATCTTGTAAACGGCTTGGAAAATATTTGGGAAATATGTTTCCTTTCATAATCACTGAAGTAAATACAAAGTTTTTTTTTATACTTGTGATTTTCTCTAAATTTTGAGATCTGTAAAAGTTACGGTAATTTGAAATATTATTTCATCCCAACATTTTGTCTGAGATTTTACAATAGTTGTATTTTTAAGTAAAATGAAAAAAATCACGGATCATGAATCATCAAGCGAATAGAATTTTGCATTCAGGGAAACAATACTATTTATTGTTATTGGGCCTGCAAATGTTTGTTCTTATTAATTAATGGTTTGATAAACTATTCCTACACCTGGAGCACATCTCCCGAGTCACTTATAACTAATTTAAAATGTTTACAGTCGTACCTCACGCATTATAGTTCGTTTTAGAACACTGACGTTAGACTGATCTACACTGTGAACACACAGTGAACTTAACTGACAGTGAACTGAATGATTGATGGCTTATATTATACAATTTGCCTGACAATGATGCGTCAAGTGATTTAATAACATAGTAATAGATTAAACCAAATTTTACAGCCATTTTTGATGGACTTTGCATTCCATCACCACTACATTTGCATTCATGCTGGTATGCAAGTATCTATATAACCTCCCAGTATGAACTGTTGGTTGAAGTCTAATTTATTTATTCTCCAGAATCATATTTATTTCAGCAGTCATATTATTATATTTTAATTATAGGTTCCTTTTATGGCTCCCGGGATTTCATACAAAATATATGTCCACGTTGAAGAACTTACTAGTGAAGTCAAGTGTGAGGAATTGCCTGCATCAAATTCATTGGCAACTATAAAAGTTTATGCCAGTAAAGGGAACCAAGGTCAACCAATCTTTGCTGCGATGATGAATATGCCTGCGTTGTAAAATATTAAAATAAAATACATGATTTACTGTTTATTAATTAGTTGAAGAATAATCAATATACATAAGTACACATTGCAGTAGGTGCAGCTAACTTATGGGTGATTCTACAAAAACTGGGTAACTCGATGTCTTCAGTCAATAGATAAGACATTTTATTAACTTTCGTATATATGTCATTAAATTATAAAATAACTAAGCCTCCCTTATGTGTCCACCCAATTTAAATCATTTACTCCAAAAGCATGTTTGTAAAATAACGAAATATATACTCAAAATGTCAGTCCTTTGGCGTGTCACAATCCTAAAAACTCGCAATCAAGAGATATAATTTTAAAATGTTTTTAATTTATTACAAATCTTATTATTTCACTACAATGTCTAATATATTTAATAATGTATTTAGCAAATCTTACCATAGAATCTGCAACTAGATATTTTTAAAAAATTAACAAACTTTGTGTTCACTTTCACCCGTCAGTACGTTGTGCAATGTTAAAATTTGAAATTCCTTCAAATATTATTAAATCAACGTCAAATCCCAGTACATTTTTGAATGTTGGTAATGTAGTTAGCATTTTCACGACTGCTATTACGGTTCCAGCGTAAGCGGCGATGTTGTCCATCGTGCATGTACCAATCCAGTCAAAATTTCAGGACTGTGGCAAGTCATTTCTTTACTTACCAGTATTTTATTTTGATGTATACATAGTTGATTATAATATCTTAAAATGTATCCCTAATAAGTAAAAATACCGATACAAATTTTAATATAAATTATAATCTCAAATTTATGTCCGTCAACTGTCGTTCAGTCCCCCGTTTGGTATTGCGCCAGAGGACTGACGCGTTAGCTCATAGAACGTTCCTCTGTGGAAATGTTGAAATTGGCCAATAATGTTTGAAATGTTTAGAGTAACAATAAATCTTATGATTTCCTATGAAATTGTTTATTTAATCAGTACCATGTTACCCTCGTCAGTCCCCTGGAAGTGAAATTTAGGAAAATCCAAATAACTCACAAACTATTTGAAAAACTGACTGGCCCAATCTAGAACAGTATTTAATTATATTACCGATCTCCTCATACCGAAATACATATAAATTATATTTAAAAACTATATAAAAAAATAAGGTCAAATGTTACCCAACTTTGGTAGAATCAGCTTTATATCGCTAATGCGATAATTAGGTTGCAGTACCTCCCCCGGACGTGGAAGTCCGCCACCGTCATCCCGATCCTCAAACTCAACAAACGAGTCCGAGTCGCCATACTACGAGATAATCGCTGGGGTCCCATAAGGCTCAGCCATATCGCCCCTCCTTTTTAACCCTTAATTACTAACACCTCAAATCTATCGCGTAGACACTAATCCCCCCGTCTGTAAGACGTCTTTTTTAAAAAAAAGATAATAGGCTTATCCTGATTTTTTATATCCTGAAGAAAATATATCATTCAATTAGATTGTTAAACTATTTCTAAACTAGAATCAAGTCACTTTGTAGAAAATAAACGTTTTTTAATGATGCTGTATAAAAAATACGGAAGTAGTGTATGAATAACGTTATATTTGCATTACCCAATAAAACTTCGTTGCAAACTGAAAATATTTATTCTTATATAAAAAAATGCACAAAACCAACAAAAACAAAGTAGAATTATATGAAAAATATTAATATAAGCAACAAAACTTTCAACATGTCAAAATGTACAACGGAATAATCATAAAATTTCTATGACGAAAGTCATCATACACCCACTTTTTGAAGTTTGCTTAAATTCTGACAATTTTTGTATTACAGCATTGTTTTTTTTTTGCTTCTGATAGGATTATAGCTTGTGAGATTCTGCGTCTAATAAGCCGAAGTTGAAGACGGTATGTCGATTGTGTGAAAATATATCGCTAAAAAAGTAAAATTTCGAAATAACTCCGAAAATAGTAAATCCCTTTCAAAGTTGTTGGACTCGTATTAAAGGGAAATCTTCAGTGTATCTATTTGACCTGTCATTTTGTAAAAAAAATTCCCTGTTTCTAAAGTTGAACCAAAATCATCATAAAAATTCAAAATTATCCCTTCCTTACTATCGTTTTCGTAAAAATCACTGTTCCTGAAATTTTAATAAAACACAGGGAGTTCTAGAGGGATATTAATCCTTAACTTTTGTTGGAGTGATGTGTGGCATACAGGGCTTTATTGAATTTGCGTGATATTTTTGGTTCTACTTTAGATTTTTTCATGTCTAGGAATTTTTTTTACAAAATTACTCAGTTAGTCAAATAGTCCCTTTAATACGAGTCCTATAACTTCGAAAGGGATTTACTATTTTCCGGAGTTATTTAGGTACATTATTTTAAAAACATCGAAATTTTACTTTTTTAGCGATATCTTTTCACACAATCAACATACCGTCTTCAACTTCGGCTTATTAGACGCAGAATCTCACAAATTATCAGAATTTAAGCAAACTTCAAAAAGTGAGTATATGATGACTTTTTTTTAATGTATACGGCCTGTACATCCAAATACCACTGTGTATGCGGACATCGGTGGTAATGCCGTCCCAACACATCCAAATACCACTAAAAATTTGAACAACACGGGGAAGGTGTTGTGGGGTTTAAAAAAATCAAACACCGGCCTGCGACGGCCAACTGTCGACGGCGTGACTTGGGATGTACTGGAGTGGCGCTGGACACCACATTTTTGTACACATGGCCGACGCTGTCTAGGCACGTACAGGGCGCTCAATGCTCTCTTAAATAACTTGTCGACGCGAAACAAAGTCCTGCTGTACAAAGTGATGCTACGCCACTTATTGACATATGGGTGCCAGATCTGGGGCAGATCATCGACCCAGCATATGCGCCTGCAGCGCGTCCAGAACAAGCTGCTTCACCTGTTGACCGTCACGGATAGATACGTCTCCCTGGCCGCGTTATACGCACATACGGACATGCCGTTGCTAGCCGACCACATGCACGCGATAGGACAGCGGTTTTACCGCCTGCACATTCTCCATTCGCCCATGACGGCTAACTTGACCGACCAGAATATACCGATGCACAGATGACCACCCAGGATATAAGAACTGTATTCAACTAGAATTGCATTGTTGCCATTCAAAAAAATGTCATCAAATCTGGCTATGAACGAGAGAGATAGAAATAGCAGTTATGCCGAGGCTCAAAACGAAACTTTGTTGTCAAACTTTTGATAAGTGGCCGTCACAACTGTAAAATAAATAATGGATGTTACATGATGTAACGGCCTTGACATTAAATAAGGTTATAAATTTAAGATAGACGAGAAATATGTCTTTTTTTGGCTTGGATGGCTCGTTATATATCAGAGACATACTTAGTAAATTTCGTAAACACTTCGTACACAATTTAGTAGAAAGAACACACCAATTATTGGTGCGTGAATTATTATGTACTAGGGCTATCTAATAAAGCAAATAAAGTTATTTTTGTTTTTTAATTGTATCTACCAACAATACAACCCTAGAGAACTGAACTGTTGGAAAGTAGTCGCTTTTGAAAATGATTCAACTCTGTTGTGTTTAATGAAATCGTAATCCTGAGAATTTTCTTATTTTTGGCAATTAAATATGCGATTTTGTACAATAAGCAGAAACTCTATCTCAGGACTGCATGTATGCTTATTAGAAACCTGTCTTCTAGTATTATAATTTTTTTTTTTAATTAAATTTTCGGTCAGTGCCCATTTTCTTTTTCACGGGTGGCGCAAAAGTACATTCATGAATTAAAATTGACATAAAATTACCAATAAACCAAATCAATATTTATTATAAAAATGATAACCATGTTTGTTGAATTTGTATTTTAGTTATTCGTGAAATATGATATCTGGCAAATGACGTCCATTTTCATGGTGACAAAAAAGGCCCTTTGTACAACATCTTCCATGATTTTAGTTAAAGTTTCCTGCGTTATTCCCAATATCTCCTGTCGAATATTTTCCTTTAGTTGCTCTAAATTGCTTATCCTTGCTTAGCTTGCTTCAGGAAGTGTTGTCGTAAAAGCATCACTGTGGCTCTGGCAGTATGGGCAGTAGCACCATCCTGTTGGAATCAGTACTCTTGTTCCCCTTCCTGTTGTTGTTACAGTAAGTTTTCCAACATATCCCTATATTGTTCGCTGTTTACAGTTAGTACGGTTCTCTTCATCTTGAAAAAAGTAGGGTCAAATTATCCGTTGTGCAGAAATAGCGCACCAAACAGTTACCTCACTATGAAGGGGCCTTTGATGAAGAACTTGAGGATTACGTGTACCCAACTATCGCGCATTTTGCCTGTTTGCCTGCCATATCCATTTAGGTGAAAATGCGCTTCGTCGGACATCCACAATTTTTTCATAAAATTTTTGACAGCTTCTGCAGGAGTTAGTAAGACACAACTATATTCCAGACACAGTCTTGATAGTGCAGTTTCTGTACTACCTTATATGGGTATATATGAAGGTCTTGTGATGATATCTGCTGTAGAGTTGTTTGTCTAACTGTACAGCTCGTTTGTCTAACTGTACAGCTCGCCTTTGTGTTGAGTTTGTGGTCCTTCATGAAACTTGCCCTTAAATTTTTTTCGTTTGCTGTGTTGATTATCCTTGTCTTCTGATCTCCACTGTCCTTCTCTTGAAATTTGGCACGTTGCGTAGTGTGATCAAGGGATTCATAAATTATAACAATTTGAATTCTCTCGTAAAGCGTATACCTTTCCATTTTCAAAACTCCTACATTTTTACTCTACTGTGAAAAGAAAACAGAACAAAAAAATGTTTACTTGAAAACACTATCTGACTTTAATAATGTGAATGTACTTTTACGCCACCCAGTATAACATCTCCACATCTAAACTCTCGTTTAAAAGGTCGATATAGAGGGCAAGTTAAGTTTTTCTGTGCTTGCATATACATGTTTATTATTATTGCCGAGACGTCCCTCTTGACTGACCCTGGGGGTCCAAAGGCTCATCGACGATGGTTGAAAAAGAAGTCTGAGGAATTGGCGATGGATATGCTTCCTTGGGGTGGCTCGCACGCTCAAATTCCACTCTCGGGGTCCACCATTTCGTCAGAGCAGTAGCTATTTGAGTTGCTGAATCGATGAGTGAAAGCAGGGTAATCTAAAGATCCCCATATCTGTCACCACACTCTTGAAAAATAGACTCACTGCCACGCTTTTAAAATCTACATCAATTTTGAAAAACAAAAACCTTTTTTACTCCTTGTTTGCTGTGATCCAGTCTTAAAAGACTCTGGTTGGAATTCACCTTTGCCTTTATCTCGATATAGGCCAATCCAGCTGTTCTGCATCATATATATAACATATGTTTATTTCAAGCATAAAGTAACTTGTTATATACTTCTTCAATACTATTTACCGTATTTTCGTATATTTTAAACACAAACTTGAATCTATTTAAAACTTACTTCTAGATACACGGATGTATTTGTAAAGAAAATTAAAGTGATCTAAGCTTTATATGGGAAAAGTTTCTCCCATATAGGTTGAAAATCAAATAAAATTTTGCTGAGCTTCGAAAGTAAAATATCTGAAGAATTTAGCATCAACTAAAAAGAATTAGTGATGCTCATCTAAACACTTCGAACGCTTCTATTGCTCTGGGTCTTGAGTTATTTATGTTTTATTTAGGAAAGAGCACAAATATTTGAGGTCAACCAGAAAAAAATATTTTTATTTTATGTATGTCATACATTTTTTCATTAATATGCATTTTTTATAAGTTATAATACATTGTTGGAATATTTTGTAGCAATGTATTTAAATACAACCGTCAGGATGTTGACTTTGTAATTTTCTAAATTTACTTGATTTTATCTCACACTTAAATTGTTCTACACTCATTTTCCTCGGATTTCCTAAAGTTACAAGTGCACTTGCAATGGCCAAACCAGCCGATTGCCCTTTAACTGTGTAAAGTTCTCCACCGGTTGGTAAACGGATAAGTAATGTTAAAACAGCTGCTCTGTTGCCACAGCACGGTTCCAAAGCTATAGGGCTCGGAGAATTTCGCGTTGTCCGTTTTACATCGGAAATAAAGCCGTTGTTTATATCTAAATTTTTTATTTCCAATTCTACCATAACCTGTGAAAAAGGACGGGAAGCCATCTGTTCCATTTCAACAAAAAGCCTTTGGCGCCTTCTGTACATATCATATCGTTGTTTAATCTTCCATAATATTGCAGCCACCAGTAAGAGTAGTAAAAAACATCTGAAAAACATTTTTTTTGCATAACGGCGGAAATTGCAAATATATAACGAATTACATTAGACTTCGAAAAACCCTAAACTTCATGTAAAAATCCTTATAATGCACATACATTGCAGTAGTTCTGCCATACAAATTTCTAATCTCAAAAAATGAATACAGGGTTGGTTGGCAAAGCCACATCTTCAAAGTTTCAAACTTTTCAAAATCTAATGTCAACCAATAATCTACTCTTATGAAATCATAATAATAAATAAGAAAGAAATGAATTTACTAAAGATACTAATGGGGTCAATATTAAATTATTTTAGAAAAAAGTTAACAATTAACAATTTCATTTCATCAGAAAACTCATTTCAAACAGAAAAAATGTCAGTAATACTTACGAAGAAAAAGTAATGAAGAACTGTTGTAAATTTAATTTGGGATACTGACTAAAAGATATTTGTATCCATAGTGGAGGTTGAAAATCAAAGACGTACACATAGAATGTGGTCAGAGTCACATTATCTTCTACTCCAAAATTATAATCTGACTTTGAAAACCTCCATCTGAATGTTGTACAATTAAAATTCGTATGAATAGGCGTTTCTTCCATTCCACTTGATTTTCTTACTGTTATATTCATCTTTGCCAATACAGAACATGTTATCAGAAAGTCTGCATCAATATCAGATTTTATTGGAGAGTTCCTAAAGTTTATTTGTGTGTAGTGTCTATCTTCCTTCTTAGATAAATTGAACGTGAACTGATAGTCAATTGTCAAGTCATCTAAAATAAATAAATAAATAAAAGTAAACACATAAATATAAAAACTATATATGTTTTTAACTACAAGTATTATAATGTACATGGAATTTGAAATTATCATATATTCATGACAAATCATGGGACCCACATCATATTTTTGGGGGCTATATCTCGACTGACGTCGAGAAATTCGCGGACCATAACAGAACTAAGATTAAGGGAAGTAGGTAGCAGTGAAGGTTGGTGGAATTAAGTTATCATATATTTGTAAGGAAACATAGGACCCATGTCATATTATTTAAGAGAGTGATTATTAAACTGAAATAGAATGCTATAATAGTAAAAAAAAAAATTCTGAAAAAAGATCTGAAAAAGTTATGGGAGTAATTTTTATTTCATACCAGTATTACATTTCTAATATTTTATAACAGGTTTAAATTACTAGGAGCAATAAGTTTTTATACTTCACTTATAATTGTAGATAAAATTAAAAATATTTTACAAGTCGTTATCAAGATTTTCTGGAGAGCAACCTGTTTTTCGAATATCTTGCAGCAAGTTTTTGGGCGTAATAGTCACTCCCCAAAATATAATATGAGTCCCATGTTTTTTATAAAAATACAAGTATTTTTAATTCCACAAAGTCATTGCTGCCTGCTTCCCCGTAACACGATTCTGTTCGGGTCCGCGATTTATCGACGTTTGTTATTACTAGGGTCCGGAAAAGTATGCTGTTATGCAGAGCCGCCACTATACAACTCTATGATAATTCAAATATAAACCGTATTTTTTAAGCGTATATTTCTTGCCCCTGTCACTGACCTTGCGTAGAATGCCGTCCCGAACGAAGTCCCATATGGGAACCCGGAACGCCGTAATACAATTTCCCCATTGTGACAAGACAGTGAGTTATTCCGATAGAGTTCTACCTGACGGCGGTGTAAACGGGTCGACCGCCGCATTGAAAACAATTTTTTGTCGCGAGTGACTAATTCATGAGTTCGTGTACTGTATTTACATGTTACTTGAATTTGTGTGGATTTCTACAATAATGGCACAGGCGTTATTTTTTTTTAGGTTGATATATAGTCCACTTGACTTTTAGGGGTACAGTAAAAGTTTTTTGAACAGAATATTACTGAAAAAGGACCCCGCACTAATCATGGAAATTGGGTTTCGGTCAAATTTACTCATATTACAGGATTTAATAGATCTTGACATCCTGATCAAAAGTCACCATGGGCACAAAGCTCTGAATGCTTTAGTTTAAGAGCTAGGTCCGTTTAAATGTCAGAAATCTGTTATTTTTAGGAAATTATAGACTATCTGCAGAAAGGCGGAGCTTAGCGATTCGCGACAACAGTTCCGCCCGCGGCGGCTTACTCTCTAAGTTTCGTGCTGGCATATTACAAGGAGACAATACGCAAAATACGATTTATTGCTCATTATGTCATTGTAATCATTGGGGAAGCCATCGATTCATAAAAGTAATAAACTATAACTTGAACACGAAGTCCTGTGGACGTCACATCTTGAATTATCATCGGGCATATTAGCAGTGCAGTGTTTTGTGTCGCGCTACATAACCTAAAGTAACCAGACGTCCGTCATTATGACGGACAGTTCGTCATTCAGAAAGCTTGTCCGTCTTCAAGAGCAGTCCGTCATTGAAATTTTTTTATTAAAATGTCCGTAAATACGTCTTCTAGGTTAATCTGAAGACGTATCAACGTATCATATCGATCGTGATTAAATATCAGTATTTCAAAACGGCATCAAATTCCAAAAAGTAGGTATCCTTGTGAAAGTCTATATTTTTATGTAAATGTATTTTTTCATTGAAATTCTGAAGTGCCAGAAAACGCATGACATTGAAAGTTTCAAAAATTTTTGCCTGCGGCGCTATTTAGCTCGCGCCTCACGGCGCGAAAAATAAACTCTAGCTTCATCAGTGTGAACCAGCTGAACATGTTCGTCTTTGGCAAAATCAAATTCTGGTCACTTTAACATTTTCAATGACATTGTTCTTATGGCAGCTATTTTGGTTAATTTACAACCTCCAATTTTGAAAGTAAGCACTCATGAAGATTTTTAGCGAATAAGGATTAGTAATATATATGTCTGTACAAAATTAATATAAACAAGAAATGTTCAAATTTGAAGAATAAAATAATGCATACATGTGTATGTAAGAAATAAATATTATTTATTTTTCGCCCAACACCAAGAGAGTTGTATAAAACATTTGTCAAAAATATATATGATATAAATTGCGGTACATAGACTGTCATTTAATAAAATATAAATATCATTAAATGTGGCTCTTTATTTAATTGCACTATTGTTGTACATACTATCGTAATTTTGCACGTGTATTATTTTCTTTATCAGACATTTCACTTAATTCTTTACAATTACATTCATAACCTATAAATCAAATAGTTTAGACAGTTTCAACACAAAATATAAATATGATTCTGGTGAAAATTATACTTACTTTATCAAGAAATTCTTCCCCCGTGCAATTAATAACATTTGCAACACTGTGAATTCTTTCCCAGATTCAAAAATAGTACAAAATACAATTCGACGCATATGACACAATACAAAATCCACAGTACAAAAGTTATCAAAAATTCGGCGCGCAGCGCTTCTAGTTATTCTGCAGATAGTCTATAGTTATATGATATAAATTGTTAAAATACCAATTGTTGTGTGCGCATGTGTGTGTGTCATCATGATTTTTTTTATAAATTACCCTTAATAAAAGACGTCCTTTGTACCCCAACTTACGTTATGTCTCTCAGTTTCACCTATTACGTAACTCTGGGCTATATATTTCAGGTTATTAAGGAATACAAAACATTTAACCCTTTCGGGACGGCAACGGTTTTAGCGCACCGTGCTGCACAGACGGCAGCGGACGGTGCTGCGGATTCGTCCGTTTCCCGTCGCGAACTACACCGCGCCTTTGTCGAATGCAGACGCAGGTGGCTGCCGCCGTGAACTGTATATTAGTTATTTTTGACAAAATAAACATTTTTATGAATTTTGGGCAAATGTCAATAAAAAAAGCAACCAAGAACACATAGTGGCACATCACATTGGTCGCAATTGTAACTGGTTTCGCGTCTAATTTTTTTTTGGCACAAACCACACAACGTTTTTGGGTTATCTTGTTAATAATATTTAACACGCGGATACGTATATTTCCAGTATTTAAGTGCACCTCTTACCGTGCGTAGATATCCGGTTCCCGACTACACAGCACTAAAAATTTTTTATTCGTCCGTTTCCCGATGCCAAAGGGTTAAGATATGATCAGGATAAATAGTTACTATCTAGTTTTTTTTTGGTTTATTGGATTGTGCATATAAAAAATAAAAAAGATTCTATTGATTTGTTTATAAATTGAAAATTATTGTAAAATATTACCAATAAAAATAATGATCATTTTATACCTTAGTATAAAATGCCGATAGCTGCTGTGTGGAAGTGAATTGTGGAATATATGCTTTTAAGTGATTGGTTATGAGCTAGCTGTCAATTTATCTAACCTTATTACTTTTAATGTCACTATCTCTGTTTGGTATGATTTTAAATTGTAAAAATGTATTTACCAATATTATACATTTTTAGAACACTGAGAAACCTACAATTTTCGTAAAAGGTAAGAATATCTTCTAAGAACAATTGTTTCAACGAATATTGTCTACATCTAATTTGACAGTAATAAATGAAATTAGATACAAATTACATACAGGGGTGGAAACTCCAAGATTTCAAAGCCGAGCACTAAAGGATAGAAAAGAATAAACTATTCAAGTAAAGGGAACTGACAGAGAAATATTATATCCTTAGTTGCCAGACTCACATGTCATTTTAAAACTTTTATGAGCATTATTCTCTCTTTCGTGTTTACATCAATAGGGTAGCAATAAAATTATGTAGGCGGGACGCCCCGCCCATAAATTATAATGCGCACGTGTGAATTGAACTCTTGTCTAGACTCTAGAGAACAATATCTAATTCGGCGATAGGCGGTCGGTGGATGTATCAACTACCCCTCTCTTCACTTCATTCACGCGCGGGTCTCATACGTTTCTTATAAGTGTACGAGCGTGAAACACTGTGGCATCTAACTGTCTTTGTCTGTCCTTCCTGGTCTCTTTTAACTTGTTCTCTTCTATACATTTATCGCCAATATGTAAAGGTGCAATTTCCTAATCTATATGTATGTCCACTCATTGTAACTGATATTTCCACGCATGTGTTTTTAAAACTATATATATTTATTGCCACTTTTTTTTTTTTCGGTTTGTATTTCATGAAACCAAATAACGACAATCATAGTTTCTGCTCACCCTGAAATACTAATGCATACAAAAGTACCCGGAAATTGTAAAAAAAGCACATATATTGTTATTTATTCATCAAAACTTATTTTGTCCCCTTCAAAGTAGGCTCCATCGAGTGCAATACAGCTATGCCAATGTTTAACCCAATCCTCCATACACCGCTCATAGGCCTCAGAAGGTATCACCTTGAACTCCTTCAGCGAATTTTGTTTGATGGCCTCTATCGTTTCAAAGCCGCGACCCCATAGAGGCAATTTTAGTTTTGGAAAAAAAAAAAACACGGAGCCATATCCGGTGAATACGGTGATTGATCGATCGTGTTTATTGAGTTTTTGGTCTTATATTCAGCCACAATCGTAGCTCGGTGAGATGGCATATTGTCGTCATGCAAAGTCAAAGACTTTTCCTTCCACAATTCCAGCCGTTTCTCAACGGATACTTTCGCGCAAACTCCTAAAAATACCGAGATAATACTCCCTATTAACTGTCTGTCCTTCCGGAAGGAAGTTCGGAATGTACCACGCCTCGATAATCAAAAAAACCCATTAGCATCACCTTCACTTTCGACTGACTTTGGTGCGGGTTTTTTTGGTTTCGGCTTATCATCATAGCGCCATTTCGATGATTGATGACTTGTTTGCATGTCATACGCATAGACCCATGTAACGTCTCCAGTAATGATGCGTTTCATGAAATTTGATTCACTGTCGGCTCTGGAAACCATGTGAGAAACCATTATGAGAGCAATCTGCTTCCAATGCTCTTTTTAAGAACATTCAGCTCTTTCGGAACCAGTCTCGCAGCGATGCACTTCATGCCCAAAATATCACTCAAAATACCATGACCTGACATTGTTCATAAGTCACACTCGAGCCAACTCTCTAACACTCATGTGACGATTTTCAAGCACTAATGTTTTGATTTTGTCGATATTATTGGCTATCGTAGAGGTTGATGGCCGACCGGAGCGAGGCGAATCTTCGACGATTTCACGGCCCGCTTTGAACTCCTTATACCACTCGTAAGCCTGTGTTTTGGACATAACGAATCACCAAAGGCCTTATTTAACATTTCAATTAATCGGTACATGAAATTTCGTTTACGGTATAACATTTTAAACAAATGCGTTGTACCACTATTTTTCCGATTTTACAATTCGTCAAGCACACTTGAGGTCGTCTATTACTAACAGTTGCTGTAAACACACTGAGTGACAGATCTCGCCCTAAACAGGCTTGGTAATTAAGGAAAGGGCTACAAAAAAAAAAAGACATTTTACCAATTCCTTTTAAGCGGTTCATTTAAATCCAAATTTCCGGGTACTTTATGTACATAATGTAACCTTAAATGACCTAAATCACCACCAAAAAAAACAGGGTCAAAAATGCTGTAATTGGAACACAAAAAAATCCCATTTAATTTGTATAAAAAAATTCCTCTACAATTGTACTTTAAGATTTGGAACCCACTTTGTATATTTGGAAACAAAGTCACGACTGGTAGTCTAGCATTTAAGGGAATACATCAATTTTATTATTGGAGTGATTTTAATTCAAGCTACTTACAATAACATGACTTGTTGTTAGGGTCTGAATGATAGTGGTTAGTTGTATCACATTTTTCACACTGATCTCCTATGATGCCTTTAGTAGTGCAATAGCATTTTCCAGTCTCTCTATGGCAGTCGTCTGCTTGTTTATTGCAATGACACTGTGTGCATTTACCTCCATTGACGGGATTACCAAAGTAACCTCTCATACAGTACTCGCAGTGACTTCCTGTGGTTAAATTATTGCAAGTCATACAGTTACTGGTATTTTCTACACAATTTGCGTGTCCATTACACTGACAAAGCGGACAGGTGGTGAAATGCCAACGCTCAGAAGGGCAAGTAGTTGATGGCAACGACTGAGTATGTAGGGTTGGACCTAAAATATAAGAAACCTCACACATCGCTCTTAATGGTCTTCAACTAAAATTCATCATTACAATTATTTTTCTGTTAAGATATCTAACAGAAACAAAGAGGGTAAATAGAATCTAGGTGTGCGTGATCTATCCACAAGGTACAAGGAAACTGGCAAAATGGCAAAAACATCATATACCCTCACAGACGACAATATCTTTTGTGAGAAAAATTTTCCTTTCTCACACATATTTCATAACACTTTTAAATGAAGCTTTAAGGTGAATCTGACCTCCACTCTAATGTAAAATTGCATGCTTTGTCAATTCTAAAATTGTAGATTTTATCATTGAATTAAATGAGTGAAATTTGAGTCACACTATTCAAAGAGCTACTGGTGTTCCTACATATTGGCAATAACTGGTGGGTACTGCATATGTGCTATAATATATTTATATATTATATAAATATTGCAATAAAATACAATAATTGTATTTTATTGCAAGTCCAATTATTGGTCTTGCTTCTCTTAAGGGCCACATACACGTTGAAAGACATTGTACAATATATGACACAATTTATATAAATCTGATTGCGCAAATGGTCAAAATGCACAATATGTTGCACAATATATTGTGCATCGCACAAATATTTGCACAATATATGTGAACGTGTATTCCCTTGTACACCCTTGATTATGATCCAAGTCCTATTCACAAGGTTAAAAGCAAAGCAGATAATTTTATTTATGTGAATATTTTCAACATCACGCTCCTTTATGCAGAGTAAGAAATACCACTTTTATGGGTTTTTGTGTAAGATAATGAGCTAAAGTAGAACAGCCAAAATGCGATAGAATTGTTTTTTCGCAACTAAGGTTGAGGAGTTTGGAGTGACTTGAATAGTCACTCAATTCAAAATCCTGTTGAAAATGTGTAGTGCGATGCACGGTAACACTATATTCGAAACAAAACTAATAAACCACAGTGAACAATGGAATTGTAGTAAAAAAAGAAAGGTGCGGAATTGCTACAGAATATTGACAAGGTTTAGTTAACTCAACATCTAGTCATAGTAACGCACTAATCAAAAATTTAAATCAACCTCAAACATCAAGTTTTTCATTGATTTATGTAATTATAAAAAAGATAAAATTCAGAAATGTATGTTCTTTTAGTTTTTTTGTTAACCAGTGCTATTATTTTGCCCCCTCCATTTTCTTAAATGAACAATAAAAATGACTTGTTATATCCAGTAGATTTGAATGAAATTATAAAGTAATATTAAAAGAATTTCACTGTATCAGTTCAATTTTAATTGACAAGCAATACCTCATAATCATTTATGCTATATTCCTTTAACCCAATCATTTAACATAATATTTTTAACTAGATAAATTGTCCTTAAAAAAAAAAAAAAAAAAGGAACATATATAACATAAATATATTTTTAAATAGAATGGCAAAACATATGCAGGTTGTGCAAGCAAACCACAAAAGACTATTTATGTTAGCTGCCATTTAACTACAAATATTAACCAACTAAAAACGTATTTACCAGCATATCCTCCAGGCATACAGGAACCCAGACCTGTTCTAGAACCATCATCGCACCATCCACAAGCAGGATCATCTCTGCACTTAGAGCATGTTTTGTAAAAACTGCACTGAGAATTTTCATTACTATCTCTAGTACGACACTTTGCTCCCACAGTTGTCCATTCCCTACACTGGCCATATGGAAAACTTGAGGTATACGCATTCTTATCTACACAACGCCCTTCATTTTGACACCAAATGCATTCTTCTTGAGTACAGTTGAGACAAGAATTATAATCGGAACACACAGTTTGACACTGTATAGGTTCAACAGCTTCTGCTGAATAATTAGAGTTCAATGGATGAGGGACACATTTGGCATGTTCAAAACGCCACCAACAAAACGGTTGCGATGTACATGCTTTACATGTATGCAGTTGTTTACATATTGGAGTTGGATCCATTGGACAATAGTTAAGTTTAGATATTGGAGTTAAATTATTTGCATTAGGTCTTGGACACTTTGTATTAAAAACACAAGAATTACTGCACCACACGCATTCACTAGTAGTTTGGACGCAACTTAGACAATTATCCATATCTTCACATTTTTTACTTTTCTGAATTGAGGTTTGTGTAGCAGTAGTACGATTTAATTTTGGACAACTATTTAAATGAGTTTCTTCTTCTTTTAATACTAGATCTTTCGATACACGACTAACTAGACTACAAGAACTAGTTTTTGATTCCCAAATACATTTCATGCCTGATTCTATACTTAAACAACTGGTCTCATTAGCAAATTTGCAATTTCCAGGAGTATACTTCAAGATATCAGATAACATTTGTCCATCGAAACCACCGTATATGTACAAAGACCCTTCAAAGACAACAGCTGAATGTCCATACCTCGCCAAATCAGCATGTATACTTTTTGGCACCGTTAAAATGCTCCAATTGTCACAAAGAACATCATAAGCGAGTAATTCTGAATTATAACATTTAGCACCGAAACTATGTGAAGTGTCATTATGAGTATTGCCACCAAAAACTAACAATAGACCTTCTGAAATAAAAGTTGCCGTGTGTAAAAATCTTGCAGATGGAGCATCTGCTAACAAGGTCCATATCCTCTCATTTGGTTCATATGAATACAGGTTTTTGCTAATAAACTGTGCGGACTCACTTTCAGAAAGTATGCCGCCGTATACGTAAATTTTTCCAGTCAATGGATCCCAGCTGGCTGTATGTCCATAACCACCTTTAACAGGATATCCTTTAGTGTTAATTATATACCACTCTCTTGTCCCAAAATAATACTCTTGAACAGTATTCAGATAACCTAAATAAGGGGAATGTCCAAATATAACGACCATTCTGTCAGCTTTTTTGTTAATATTATTAATCACAACAGTTGCTGTGTGTCCAGCTGATTTTAATGGGCCGCACATTAAATAACTACCATTACAAGGTGCTACTTTAACAGTTACATTCTCCCATGTCTTAGCACTGATATCAAAAGCCCAGAGTTCAGATGTAGGACCCCGATTTCCTACTACTCCACCATATATAAATATTTTGTCACCATATATCACTGTCGAGTGTCCATATCTCATCGAAGGGCCTCGTTGAACGTGAGGAGTTTCCCATACGTTACCTAGAATAAAATCATAATTAAACCTGATTTATAGATACATCTCTTACAAGATAATAATATTTGTTTCATCTAGTTCATGTATTTATTGCACACAATGCTCCCATAACTACACACTATACAAAATTTTACATAACAAATTTTGTCCTAAAATGTACAATTCTAAAAAGATTTCAGTAAAATTTTGTTCAATATTTAATCAAGCACTATTACCTCCAAAAATTACAAAACCATGTATTAAACTGAAAAAAGTGATTTTGATTGTCAACGGTCAATCAATATCTTCAAAATCCGGAATGGACCATAATTTCCAAAAAGACTATTCTCACAAATTTAATGTATGGTGCAGTATACTTACTGAATTCTTGATCCATTTTTTTTTAGAGGTTAAAATTTTTTTTTAATTTTTAAGAAAACAATTTTTCAACGCGTTATATAAATAATTTGTCACTGCAAAACCGTCTTCATTTGATTTTTATCTGTATGGTTATCCTGTACACAACACAGTAACTATGAGGGAATAAAATGACAATTTTAACAACAAATAGGTAGCCTCCAGCTTCAACTCAAAGGTTTCCAGATTTAACTCCTTTGATTTTTTTTCCAAGAGTAATCCCAATAAAAATCTGCATAAATCACTACTCCAGAAAGAGAAAGGAGAAGGAAGAGACACTTGTGTAGAAATTGGTCGAAGATATTTAAGAAATATGTCAAATACGAGAAACTTGCGCAAGAGGTATGAGAAATGTATTCATAGAATTGGAATGGCGGTGGAAACGTCAAAAATTCAAAATGTAATGTGGCGAAATCGCTGTACAGCGTGGGTTACGCCGGCCAGCCGTGACATCGCCGTCAACAAAACAAGGGTGACTCAGCGACAATTCACCGCATTGCGAAAGCCTCTCGAGCTTCGAGTTCTTTCAAGCGGCCCACCAGAGAATACCCGAGTATCCGAGACGAGAACCAGGCGACTGGGGTATATAGTACACTCAACATCCACATATCCGAACTCCAAATTTCCGAACCTTTTCTCATGATATTTCCGAACTTGTACTTCCACACAACCGAACTTGTCGCTGATTGGTTGACGACAAAAAACCGCGAAATTTGAAATGAGAAAAAAAAATGTAAACACAATAATGCGATTGTTATCAAACATTTCGATTGTCACAGAATTCAGCAAAGAGGAAATCGCCCTCCCTCAGCAGCACACCTGAGACAGGTTCTATAAGAGTTCTTTGTACAAACCAGTGGAAAACACTTATTTCAAATGGCGTATCATAAGTGCCGGTGCACTTTTTTGTGTCAATCCGTCCACTCAATTTTCGTCTTTTTTTCAACTTCCGACAAGTAAATTTCTTTTTTTCCAAGAATTTCTGCCACTGACGATTTACAAATATTGTACAGCTTACATAGATCAACATTTTTTACACCGTTTTTTGCGTGATTTATCAGATCCAGCTTTTGCTCCAAGGTTAGCCTCTTAGCAGGCTCTTTTCACTGCAAATGAACAGTACCCCCCGGGGGGGGGTTTTTTTTTTTCCCAAAACCCCCGGGGGGGGGTTCCCTTTTTGAAATAATGTTTGTTTTGTATCACAGTTTTCTTAAAAATACATATTTTCTCATCATTTTTCATTTCAGTTTTAAATTATTATAGGTTACGTCAACAAAATGTTCAATAAAACAAACCTTTACTTTGAATTACAAAATAATTACCTGCATCACTCTCACCTTTGGACCTGACATTTTTTTTGTTTAAAAAAACGTTATTTTATTAACATGTACACATGTATGTATGTATTACATTTGCATAAAAACCTCGAAAAACAAAGAAAAGTACTAGAATGAGCCAGAAAAACCCTTTGCGCATGCGCCAGCAGTTCGGTAGTTGACGAGAGTTCGGAAATGTGGAAGTTTGCGGAACGGAAAAGTTCGGATATGTGGATGTTGAGTGTAGTAGCGGTGGCGGACAGAAAACAGTTGGAAATAAATTTTATGCTGCAATCCGTGCTTCCTAAAATGCTTGAATATAAATTGTATATAAATAAATTAGTGTTTGTACTTAATTCGTATTTGTATTCCCTTAAAATAAATTGTGTTTGTTAAAAGTGCGTGTCTGATTTTTCACACCCAATGAACACATAGTGGACGAAACGTTACAGTAATTTGAATTGTTTTATTTATTTATTTTGTTTGTATTGAATCTTGTTCAATTATCTTTTCCTTTTATGTTTTTTGTTTTATTACATTTATATATATATATATATTTACAAACATATATTGAAGAGTGCAATGAAATTAAAGTTAAAGGCCTTCACAATAGGTTGCTCCTAACTCGATACACCACTTCCAATGACGCTCCTAACTCGAAAAGTAGCCTTGAAACACTTTCAAAGTTATCTCTTTAAGAACGCGCTTGCGGTCGTTTGGATGTCCTTAAACACCTTCAAAATGGGTCCCTGTGATCAGACTCTTCATTTTAGGGTAGAGGAGAAAGTCGGAAGGGGTGAAATCCGGGCTATATAGGGACTGAGGGAGCAAAGTTTTCCACTTCTTGGCCAAAAATTCTTGAATGTATTAACACTAATTGCGATGGAACGTTGTAGTGATGCAGCAACCAAGCTTTCAGCCAATTCTGAATGAACTCGGGTTACTCTTTCTCTCAGGTGCTTCAAAATTTTGAGGCAGAACCACAGAACTCACCACTGAATCATCAGACAACGGCCGTGAAAGCCTTCACTCTGAAAATGAATATTGTGACTATTTGTGACATTGACATCTTGGTTTACATTGGTCTTGTGACTCTCTCCCGCAACCACTAACTGCTATATCTTTTGGTCTTCAGCCTACAGAATATAGTGATATAACAGATAGAGCATCGATGTTGTCACTCTGGGTGGAAATTAAAAAGTCTCGTTATTTAATTGTCATTTCTTCTGTCTAAAATTATATTTCCCTTTTGCTCAATGTTACATACAGTTAGTAGTAATAGTAGTATGAGGTAATACTATACAAACTGCATTATTTGCAATTTCACCTCCCTGTGCAAAAAATACAACCCTCCCCCCATTACTGATTATGCAATATATATATATAACACACTTACCATTAAAATCATAAACATAAAGTAATGATCCTCTGTTATAACTCTCTCCGGCAATTATATACATAGAGTCCCTCCAAACAGCAGCACCGTGAGATGCCGAACCCGGTGGCGTGAACCCTTGAACTACTATTGCTTCCCAGTAACCATTACTGCCTATTTGACTGCAATCGTCGCCCTTGTAGTTTCCAAAACAGGAGCAACCTTTCTCAGGCTCACAAATGCCCCTTTCCTCTGCAGCACCGCAGTTGTTAGGGCAGCTCTCTAAATGACAGGCAACTCCGCTCCACCCACCATTACAGGTACATGCTCCTTCGATACAAACACCATTTCCAGAACAGTCTACCTCTGACACCTACAAAAGGTATGCATTGATACCTAGAAAAGAGTACGAGCCATATGTACAAGTACTGTGCATTATTCACTTTGGCACTACATGCGCTGTTATTTTAGCTTTATTAGCACAGCATCACAGTTGAGGTGACAACATAGGCGTAGAGTCGTACCCCAACACATACTATTGACAAAAAGTATCTAAACATCCTGTCAAAGTGGGAGAACAACAGCATAGAAACGCCAAATTGTAGATCTAACCGGATGTTATCAAGTCTACAAAATAGACAAATTGTCTGTATTCAAATTTTATAGTTAGTCGAAAATAACAGCGGGCATCACGATAATAACTGTGCAGCAGACTGACACACGTAAATAACAAAAATAGTTCGTGTACGGGTAATATATAGAGACATCCAAAAAAAAAACATTATCAACTCTGGCTATGAACGAGAGAGATGAAAATAGCGGTCATGTCTAAGTTTTTCGGTTATGTCAAAATCTTGATAAGTGACTGTCACAATTTGTAAAATAAACAAGGGTTGTTATATGATGGGACAGTCTTGACAAGTAAAAAAGGTTATAAATTCGATTACGAATAGAAATACGTGTTTTTTTTCTCGGCCAACTTTGATGACGTTTTTTTTGGATGTCTCTATACAAATGAGCTGGTCATAAATATTTTTGGCCAATTGTTACTGATATGTTACCAGTATCCCACACATTTATTAAAATTAGGTTTATAGTGAAAACTAATTCAATAAGCCACAAGCACCATCACATCAAGTAAAACATCAAATTGCACATAAGTTCCTCATCATGGACTCGAAAACCTAGGCAAATCCTAAAAGTTGGGCAGGAGCCACGTTTATTAAACGCAGCCGATCGGCAGCATCGGAGTAACATTTGCACACAACTTCTCTCTCGCAGTCGTCGTTTTGACTAGTTAAACAATCTTGTTATCGGGGCTGAAAAGTGGGTACCTAAATCTGACGTCCACTCGAGAAAGGTGATGTCAGTTTGGTGGGGCCTTGGGGTGCTGGAAACTTTGGAGGACAATACCACCGCCACCGTCGCTGTCTATTGTGCTCAACTCCGCAATTTGACCGTCCAACTCGATCTTTTGCTGCCGCGGTTGGACAAAGTTATACTACTACACAATAATGCGCGTCCCCATGTAACAAAACAAACACGCCTGAACTCTTGGAGTTAGGTTTTGAAATTTTTCCCCATCTACCACCAAAGGTTGTGGTCACCAGGCCTCAAAGGTCACTAGACCTTTCCTCCACTGACTTTTATTTGTTCTGTGCCCTCAGCAAACATTGAATAAATAAATAATTTGCCCATCGTCACCATCTACAAATACACAACTTTTTCGCTTCACAACCGCATGAGTTCTGAAAACGCGGTATCCACAGTCTGCCTATTCGTTGGCGACAATTTATAGTCAGATGGCATTTACATTCTAAATTAAATTCATTCTGTTTATAAAACAAATAATCAAATTTGAACATATCAGCAAGGCTTAATACTTTTGAATCAACACGATACAGGACAGCTGTGTCCAAAGTATACCACATGTTTGCAGAGCAAAATAATTGGAAACAGTTTTTTAAATCAATCACAAGCCGCGTATGCATATTAAGAATAATTAAATTATCAAACTATTGGAACATACTTCTTCAAAAAAAGCTTATGTTAATGATTCAAATAAAAAGTATGTTTCTCCTTTTAGAATCACTTTTTAGATTTTCTTCATTGCTACAATTTTGAAATATTTATTTAAAGAATTTTAAGTCTGTTTGAAATATATCGCTCTTTGTAGACACTTTGCACACAGTCAATATACTGCTGTATCGTATCAGCTTCTCCATTTATTTTGTGATTGGTCTTGTCAAAAGCATTTCCACAATAACCCATGATAAGGCATAGCTCTGAATATAAGTTACAACTAATTTCATGATTAAATTAAGATTTAACAACTCACTAAAATTAGTAAAGTGAACTTAGAGAAAACACATTTTCTAAAAATACTATTAAGCCACTAAAAGTAGGTTAAAATTGCAAAACTAAATATTCTAAAATGTATCTTACCGTAGAAGGGCATGCATTTATTCGGTAAGTCAAATTAAATCCTGACATGTTATATGCATCGTCACTGAAGAAATGGACTAAAGCGGATCCCGAATGTGCAACTACTTCAGGTATTCTTCTGATGCTATATGTATCTTTGTACATTAAACCACTTAAGACGGCTAATAATGGTGATTCCACGCTATCTCCGTCAAAAACATACAAGTGATCCCACCCACATTCTGTGGCAAATTCTTCAATGTGTAGAGTTATTGTAGAATTTGGAGCATCAATTAACCAACTGCACTTGCTAGTCAATGAATAGTTGCCTAGGCCATCGTGTATAGTTCCTGTTGCTGCACTGAGCCTATAAAAGTATATATTCTATGGTTATTTATGTGGATTTATATAGGATGTCCTAGATTGATTTATACAAGCCAATAAATATATCAGAGTGCAACAACAGCTACGTCAATTTGTTGTACGACCAGTGTTCGCCAGCATTACGAATTCCGCCCCCGCTGTGCCACCCCAATGTTTATTTTTAAATTGAAAATCAACCCATAAATAGTATGTTTTAAATCATTTTTTTTGGGTATAATAAATTTACTGTACCTAAAAAAAGTAGGCCACGGATAGTCTTTAGTTTATATTTTCATTTTTCAAAAAGAACATATTTTTTTACAAAAAATTTTACTTATCCTGAAATTTAATCCTGTATGTCTCTGAAATTGACGTCAAAATCTTGTGAATTCAAATTCCGACATGGAGTTGCTTTTTGGGGTGTGGATGGCGAGCCGTTTAGATCACAACGTAGCGCCTTCGGGGCATTCAAACCAACCCTATAGGCTACCGAAAATTAAAAATCGTAAGCAAAGTTTACAGAACTGTAAACTTTGCCGTAAGTCTCTAACTCGAATACAACGCAAATGGCGCTAATCTAAAAAGTGTTACGGTAATTTTGACAAGTAGTTTATTTGCTTCAATAAAAACATAGGAGTTAAGAGAACAGGGCCTATGTATTTAAAGGCAATAAACAGTAAACATTTCTCAGATATATGAACTGTGTATGTATTCAATATAACGGGTAACAGTTCTATCAACTTATAATATAATTTTAAATATTTATTACAAATTTTGTTAAATTTGTTAATTTCGTTGCATATACTATGAAATCAATTTTTTAATTAACTATGCTATAAGTTTTTTATTTATGAAAATATATATGAAATAATATATTTTCGAAAAGCATAAAAAATTATCTTCTCGAACATATGACATATGGCATGTGGCCAACTATGGTTTCCATTAAAAAAAATGTATAATAGGTTTGGTCCATAATTCACAAACCGCTAATCATAGCAAAAAAACTACTTACACCACTAAATAAAAAAACTATGAGACGCCATTGTAAGAGTATCATAATTATTCAAATTGTAGCCGCTATAGAGATGGTTAGAGATGGATAAAAAAACCTGGTTGGCTCTGTGAATTTTCCGCAATACAGCAGCCAAGGTTCGAGAAAACGACATTCCTTAGAAAAACGTCGAAAATGGAACAGCCTGTGCACTTCATCACAAGTTTGGCTACTGTACATGGTATCTCAGGATAAGCAAAACTTTTGTCAAGAATGATGTTTTTTTCAAAAATGAAGAATCAGAAAGTTTACAAGAGTGCAGTACCCAATCCGAGGACACACTGTACTTACATACATAAACTGTTAATTTACTGCCTTAAAATAATATCGATTACATACAAAAACAGAAATAGTAGTAAAGTTATAAGGATAAAAAATATACGAGGTATCAATTTGAAAAAAGAAAGTTGGAGGCGGCATTTTTTATGATGGCTACAACAAATTTACGTCACTTTTGTTGCATTCTGATATTTTTATTATTAAAGGAGTTGTATTCTGAGACATCTGGTATATAATGTACTGAAATCGGTATACAGGGTGTCCCATAATTAATTGTACACAGGAATTTATTGTACACAGGAAATGTACACAGCAAAATTTCTGAGTAATAATATTGCGATTTAACCAAACTTACCTCAGTCCAAAAGTTGTTTATAGTAACCAAGCTATAAGATTGTCACCAAGATACAAAATTATAATAATTCGACTTTCGACTTTTTAAAATTGATTTTGATTTATTTTGTGGTGAGGAATTTTAGTTGGCCCGCAGTTTTAATGTATGTATGTAGAATACCCCAGAGAGTGCCCTCTATAATCCACATTAAAATTATTGACAAATTACAATTCCTCACCCAAAAAAATTCCCAAATACATTTTGTGCAATGAAATTTAACTTTACTTTAACACCTTGTATTTTGGTTAATATTAACTTTTGGACTGAGGTAAGATGGTTAAATCGCAATATTTTAACCCAAAAAATGTACAGTTTTGCCGTATCCTATTATTTATCGGAAACCGGCGGGGACCCAGTATAATATTTAAGGTCATTCCTGTGACCTAATTAAACTTTAAATCTATAATTTCTAGTGATTTCCAAAGGCAAATTTACATAAAAATTTCATAAGAAATCAATGTAATTACGTTATTAAAAGCAAATGTCACACAAAAAATTAGGTGAGTACAGAAAATAGGTCCTAATAGATCCAACTAGAAAAAAAATGTATAATGACCGGTAAAAAATTTGCATACATGTGTGAGAGATTTTATGTCATCTATTACTTAATAAACTAGTAACTAAGACCTGAAAAAAAAACGAGTTCACTGATGTGGATATCTGTTTATCACAAAATTTATTATGGATTTCATTTATAAAACTATAAATGGCTTGCTACCAAAATATATACAAAAATATGTTATATTATTCAAAATCTAAATATTTATTCTTATCATAATAATAATACCTGTATTCAAATACAAAACAACAACACATTGTTTGTTAAGGTTTTAATCTTTTAAAAACCTACCACATTACTAAATTAAGTCGTCCTCGCCTTTTGATTCAAGTACATTAAATCAAATAAACATAAGATATAAAATATTTTGCTATGAAATATAATTTGTTTTTCTTTACTATTTAACTTAATATGTATACAAATTAATTCAATAATACTCTGTAACTTCGTTTTATGCTGAAAAGTTGTATCCGTAGGTAGTATCCACTTTTAAAAATTTTAGATAATTTGTTTTTCCTCATATATTTCAATGAACTTAAGATTAGCGGCTGAAACTAATATGAATAAATATTTTTATATACAGCCGAATATTTGACAGTAATAATGAATCAAACCCACGAAATAGTGATTCTCTAGTAGAGATATCTGTAGCCCTACTAAATTTTTGACTTGATAGAAAATTATATATATATATATACTGACACTCAGATGCGGCTGGTGGAATTTGAGGTTGTCGTATTTTCGTAAGGAAGCATGGCAGCCACATCATATTATAGGGGGTGATTACTAGACTTAAGTAATAAGACAACCAGGAGGGTCATAAAGGACCTATTAAGAGAAAAACATATATCGCACTGGGCGAAAGTCCCAGGGCTGAGGCTGGCGCCGGAGAAGTTCAAAAGAATAGAAACCAGCTGAGGGAGTAGGACTGTTTACGGGCCCTGCCCACGTGCGCATACGACAAGAGGTGAAAAATGATCCCGATTAGAAGGTCGGAGAGGAGGAAGAACCTCCTCCAAATTCCTAGGGAGACAGGTATTCGAACTTAGGGGCTATAACAATAGAACCAAAAGAAGTGACAGACGCTCCATTAGAAACTGTCCTTAAATTTCTTTAGGAAACAGGAATAATGGAATGACTAGACTATGGGGGCACAATAAGCATCAGCTTAAGTGCACAGGGCATGCACCTATCCCATACATAATCGTAATCGTAATCGTACCCTTGTTTAGGTCATCTAAATCTATTGGTTTTTAAGTTATTTACATTTAAAAGGTTCAATATATTTTGTTATGATTTTTTATAGATAGAAGCAATCAAAGCAACAGTAAATAACAATAAGAATTTTTGGTAATAGTGATAATGACAAACCTCAAATCAAATGTAGGAAGTGTCCACCTACCTCAATACATTTTAAAATACACCTTCTTAAATGTCTCTGAATGTTAAACACATTTCTTCTATTATTTTTAAATGTATTCGCGGCTTGTTGTATTCTCTGCCGCAACTCCTGAAGAGTTAATCTGATTAATTCCTTCGTGTTAAACTAATTCCTTAATTACGGTTTCGGGTTTCGGTTTGGACATTTCGGTGGCTAACCAAATTCACTTCACGACCAATCCACCGATGACGAAAATGCTCATGCAAATATTGGCATACTGGCAAGGCAAAATGTGGTGGCGCTCCGCCGTGCATAAAAGTCCAGTTCAAAAGGTCCAATGACAAAAGTAGAAATTACACCACAGCAAATGTTCACCTTAAATTCACGTTGAAAATGTCTTTCTTTTACAGGATGTGGATTCTCGGAATCCCACAAATGATTGTTCCTTCAATTAAAAACGCACCGTCTAGTAAATGTCGCCTTATCGGTAAATAAAATCGTTTTAAGAAAATCTGGGTTTTCGGTTTGCATATTTTGTAGAAAGTGAGTAAATTGTAGGCGAGCTGGTAAATTTTGAGGCAATATCTGGTGAACCGAAGTACAGTGGACGCCGCTTATAAGACTCACGGATATAAGGTTCAGTCGCCTATAAGACTCAAAATCGCCAGAAACAGTCCGGACGTATCCGAATACATTGAAAAAAAACTCGGTTATGAGACTCACCACTTCGGATATAAGCCTCAGTTTATGAAAAATACATAACTGAAATGATGGAAAGTAACAAAAAAACAAACAAAAATTAAAAAATTCTTTAAACCATCTTAAACTTTGAACTGATTATGTATGTTTGTACGTATGTATTTGAAGAGTTACCTTTTTTTATAAGTAAATAACACCCTATTGTGTTGTATTATGTCTATTCACAGGTAAAAGAAAGTTTGTGTATTACATACATTCTAAAATCTTGTTTTTCCTCCTTCGCTTATAAGGTTCATCCGCTTATAAGACTCACTTTTTGCTGGTCCCAAAGTGAGTCTTATAAGCGGCGTCCACTGTATATTGATATGGATTGAGCATTTGTTTTTTCAAAATTCTACAAATGGACGATTAGCTTAGCCCTGTTGTCGCACTTAATGAAGAGTACTCACATCTGGATTCTTCATCTTCATCCACTGTGATAGTTTTCGGAGTACCATGGTTACTTTGCGGGGAAAAGATCCAGTTTCGCTTAAGTGATTGTAAAGATTTCTGCAAAGTTTATGATTAGGTTGCCTTCTTTTTGGGTAATAATTGTAGATATCTGCGGGCCGCCTCATGTCCGTTAAAATTTGCCTGAGCAAAAATACAAATCATATTAAACCGCGGCGATAGCTCAGTGAGTAAAGCGTCAGGTGAGAAAATGGCGATTACTCCGAGAGCTATTATCCGCGCGGGTTCGAATCCCGCCTGTGGCAATTGGCACCTGTCACAGGGTTTGGTTGTGTGTCCTCCGTCTGTTCCATGTGTATAATTCTCCCTCTGCACAGTTGTAATGACTCTTGGAGGGAGCATGTCAATTTCTATGGTGTGATTATATATATAACGCATCTCACTGTTAGAAAAATTATTGTTGTGGCATTTTCTGATTACTAGCTAGTCCTCTTGCACAACTAATAATCTAATAATTTAATAATATGTAAATACAGCAAATGTTGACACAAGCCTACTTAGAAAAAATATAGCAATATCAGCGCCTAAAAAAAATCACCAAAATACATTGAACCTTTTAAATACAAATAACTATAATAATAAAAACCGACAGATTTAGTGGACCTTTTCTCTGTAGAATTAAGCGTTCTTTTAGATTATCAACTTGTTTTATGCATGACTCAACAGATAAAAAAGTATGTTTCAATTTACCTAAATAATATAGTGAAACTAGCGTCCTCTAGGAGCAACGTCAAAATAAGCTTAATATTCGTAATTCTCACACCAAAAAACATGAAATTTCCTATTTTCAGATTTATACTATCAAAACTCTCAATTATTGAGAAATTGCAGAATAAAATTTAAACTTTGAACACGCTGTATCTCTTAAACCTATAAGAGATACAGCTCTGGTATAAGCTCAGGTATAAGGCTGTTGAGCTCAATCATAATATTTTGATGTCTAGTATCTCCAGTTTAGTGTTGGCCCATTCTTTCTGACTCACTCTGTATATTTAAAAAAAAAACCTGTTTTTTATGAATTTCTTAATCAATTTTTTTTATTTTTTTTTTGGTTCAAAACAGGTATTATCCATCTCAATAATTAATTAGTCTTCAGACTCTACCTTCAGACTATTTCATACTATTTTCTTTACTCTTCACCTTTTTTTCTTCTTTTTCAGACGCAGTTTAAGCAAGTAATCAGTAGGGTGCGGAAAAATGCCACAACGCAGAGTTAAACTGCGTTCAACTATCCAGAGCACCCGCAGTACGCAGATACGCAGGATCGGCGCACTACGGCATCCTACGAGTCCCAGTGCGCGTTACTAGGCATAGTCAGTGGCGTTCGTAGGCATGGGCAAGAAATACACGCATATAATTTATAAGGCGTTTAAAAAATACGGTTTATACTTTAATTATCATCGAGTTGTATAGTGCCGACCCTGCATTGTGGTACACATTTCCGGACCTAGCAATCAGCTTTATGTCTACAGCAGATGGTAGCAGAGTTTGAATTGGCTCCAAAATGATATTTTTTAATGTAATTTCCCGTAATGAAAATAATTCCAGTCTAGCAGTGGCGGCCGGTGGAATTTGACATGCTCGTATTTTCGTAAGGAGGCATGGGACCCACACCATATTTTAGTGGGTGGTTACTAGACCTAAGTAGAAGGCTGTAATGGCAAATAATCTTCAGGGAAAACTTGCGAATTTTTTTTTCCAAAAATGGCTGCCTCTGGGCAGATCTTGAAAACGACGCAAAATATTTCCAAAATATTTTTTTCACCGAGTAAATACAATATTTTTTTACTTTTGTATTTTTGCAAAATACTTATTTTCCTTAAAGATACAATATGGTAAAATCTATAACGAAAGGATTAAATAAAAATTTAATTTTCAAATTTTTCAGATCCAAAATTTCGAGAAAACTACAAGTATAAAAGAAAATTGTACACTCGTATTATGAAAAAAAATAAAAATTTGCAAATATTTTGCATGCCGTTTCCAAAAATCTGCCCGGCGGCAGCCATTTTTGGAAAAATAATTTCGCAAGTTTTCCCTGAAGATTTTTTGTCATTATAGCCTTCTACTTAAGTCAAGTAACCACCCCCTAAATTATGGTGTGGGTCCCATGCCTCCTTACGAAAATACGAGCATGTCAAATTCCACCGACCGCCACTGATGTCTAGAGAAGATTTTGTCTTATTAAAGACAATTAATTATTATTATCATCTTTACTTACGTCATTATCCTTATTATTTTCAAATGACTTGAAGACATTAAATTTACTTTTCTGTAAAAAGGCTGATGTGTCGTAGCCTGTTATTGCATGTATAATAAAGAAAATATATGATCTTTTGGAACTTATATCCAAAATGCCAAGATCATTAATTTTTACATGTAACAAGGTTGCGACACAACAACAGACATTTAGAAGAATTAATGTCTTCAAATTATATTTAGAATATTACAAAAAGGGATTTAAGTAACCAAAAATAAGAAATTAATCAATTACGCAGGCATATTTATTAAGACAGTCTTCTCCAGACGTGAATTTCAACAATGGAATTCATTTCCTTATGACCATGTATAAAGCCCCAGGACAAGAGGTTTCTATTGATACTCATTACAGGTACATATTAAACTTTTCTAAAATCTATACAGCTCAAGAACGCTGTTACATTATCTCTTCTTCCGCCGACATCTACTGCTCTTGGCAGCATTTACAAGATATAAATTGTGTATTATCATATT